>JANRMT010062818.1:27699692-27715224 GCA_026402145.1 Polypterus bichir lapradei
TTACATCTTGCCTGAAGAAGGGGCCTGAGTTGCCTCGAAAGCTTGCATATTGTAATCTTTTTAGTTAGCCAATAAAAGGTGTCATTTTGCTTGGCTCTTCTCTACATTCATAATGGCTAACACGGTACAACACCCTAGTACTAAAATGTATGTGAATGCACGGATTGATCAATGAATGGAAAAACCAAATTCATATACAGTACATATTCTTTACTTGAAATCTTAAATTGCTATTTTTCACTGAAAAATAAAATAAGATTTAAAAAAAATAAAAATAAAATAAAAAATTAACAAATAAATCAAGTTTTCAAAAGTAATTTGAAATTCTTTTTTTTTTTGGCCCATGTCTTTTTTTCAAAATGCTGCAATAAAAACTGAAATTGTGGCTTTACATATGTATGTAAAAGATTAAATTGATTTTGGTAAAACAATGAGAGGGATAGCACACAAAGGCTTGCTTCATCTTACACTGCGGGTTGCTCAATAAGATATACATATATATTGTGGCAGCATGGGGTGAAATAGCATTAATCACCCCCAAACCCCCCAATCCAAATGGCGTAGTGAAGCACCTGTGATAGCCAGAATTTACCATGTAGTCCATACAACAGATGTCTTGCAAACAAAAACTGTTTACTGTTTAATTTACTTACTCTCACACTACAATAAAATATGCTGCCTTTGTTAAATCTATAGGCAGTGTTTTCATGATAAGAACAGAGATGACACAGAGTAAGGCATATTATTATTATTTCATCAGAAAACCAGAAAAAAATTCTCTTGATTAATCTTGCAGATGTTTGTTAAATTTATATTTAATTTAAAATAAACTGGGAAAAAAATTTAGGGGAAAATAAATAAATAGAAAAACACTGATGCCTTATCTGAAGGTTGATTCCATCTTGCTGCTTGATACTGTATAAATACAATTTGGTCCTTAGTGACTCTGAATTAAAGTAAATCAAGTCAAGTCAAGTTGGGGAGCATGCACTGGTATGGTGCGTTGCCACACTACACCGCACAACTCGGGATCCCGGTTGGCAACCCCCCCAGGCAGACACACGGTCCAGTCCTACCCTCTGGAAATGGCCCTCTATCTGCCGCAGCCAGGTGTTATGTGGGCGACCCCTTGGCCTGGTCCAGCCACTTGGGTACCCAAAAATGAGGATCTTATGAGCCGGATCACCCTTGGGGAAACGCGCCACATGGCCGTAGTGCCTTAACTGACGCTCCCTCACAATGCAGGTAATGCACCTCATTCGGGACTCCATGAGCAATCGCTCATTCGATACAAAGTCAAACCAACGGTACCCAAGGATTTTCCAGAGAGACACAGTACCAAAGGAGTCCAGTCTTCGTCTCAGGTCACTGGATAGCGTCCATGTCTCACAACCAAGCAAGACAGGAAGCACCAGGACTCTAAAGACTTGGACCTTCATCCTTTTGCATAGATATCGGGAGCGCCACACACACCTTTCCAGCGACTTCATGACCCCCCATGCTCTCCCAAACCATCTACTGACTTCACAGGAAGAGTCACCAGAGACATGAATGTTACTGCCAAATGTTAACTTCATTTAAATAATCTATATTGTTAATAATTAAACATGTGAGGACACAGTGTCACAGCGCTAGCAAGGAGCTGGTGCCCATTCAGGGATTGTTCCTGCCTTGCGCTGTATTCTTGCTGGGACTGGCGAGACCCTGGAAGGATAGATGGATAGAATAATTAAACATGTACTACGAAGATATTTCAATGCTCCTTAAAAGTTTTGAAGACTCGCGTTCTAAGCTTACAGATGGCTTAACAGCTATTACAGAGCTGATTGTGTGGCGATTGGTTACTTGGAGAAAGAAAAGGAAGGACAGGAATTGGGAGTTAGTACGTTTGAAAGAGACAGTACTGCTGCAAAAAATAATTTAATCCAAGGTCGTTCATGGCTCAGTAAGCACCTTGCGTGAGGCAGTCTCTGGACAGGGCGCAAGCTCATCACTATCACTGTGCCACCGTGTTCCCATGTTTAATAACATGCTTTAACTCCTATCATCATGAAAAAGATATCAAGTATACATCTCAGTATTTAAATTATTTAGAGAGCTGTAATATCACAAATGTAATGGATTCTGTGTTCAGTCAGAGGAAGAGAAAACCCGTTTAAGAAGCACGTAGTGATTCATACACATAGACCACATAGAACACCACATACAAAATAAAGCATTTAACGTGCTACTATAGTTGCGATGGTATTTGAGAAACTAGTAAATTAAACAATTTAAAAATGAAGTTTATGATGTTCTACTTTAATGACAAAATCAACTACGTGATTAAAGTGGAAATTTCGAGATTAAAGTTGACATTTTGAACTTTTTCTCAGTGTCACTATTTTTTTTTCTCTTCTCTGTACACTAATAAGCTTTCATATAAAACTCAGACGGTAGACTACGACTGACCTTTTCACGGCAACTTTGATATCTGACAACTTCTTTTTTTTATTTCGGGTACTGTGTGACTTTGTGAACTTGAGCTTTCAAGTTTCTCCAACACTCTATGTCACTTGGTCAACTTCCTTTAGTTGTTTATACCACTGTTTAAACCAACAAATAGTAAGTTTTTCCTTGCCTCCACTTGGTATTCGCTAAAATTCTTCTATTTTCTCCTGTGCTTTTGCCAAGGGCTTAAGGGCTTTTTATATTGATTTGCATATTCAAAGAGGCCTAATTCTGGGAGGAGTTTGGGTGGGGTAGCAGGTATGTGCACGTGCATTACTTTTCACGCTGACCGGGATTTATAGAGTGAAAGAATGTGGAAGTTGCCAAACGCACAGATTTATGCATCTGGATTTTTTTGTGCATACACACATTTCCACAAGAAAAGCAGGGGAGAACTATAAACAGAAAAACAACACACACCACAATATGCAACATAAAACAAAGGCATTCTACCACAATTCACCCTGTAATCACTCTACTGGTCAAATGAGTGCCTGCCCTCTTTCAATCTGAAAAACACATTTTTAAAAGCCATATATTTCACTGACTATGGTTCAGAATAAGAAAAAAAGACTGAATGTTTTGTAGAATTTTTTGTAAATTAAGAAGTTTTATCTAACTACTACAAAAAATGTCAACTGCAAAATGGTCATTATGGTCACATGTCTAGAAACAAAGCTTTAACACATCTATCAAAAGTAATGGGCACAAAGTCATTTGCAAAAACATAAACAATCTGTTTCAATGACATGCAGGGTAAGGATACACCTTGCTAAGTACAAAAGTTTGCTTTCATTAGCTTTGGATACATATTAAATGTTCTGTAAAACCTTTGGCAAGACTTTTTCCTGTGTTTTAAGAAGCTTTTGGTAACAAGAGCATTTTTTACCAAGAGGTTTGCATGTGGCACAAGCACAGTTACAGAAATATCCTTAAAACACTTGACTCACCAGATTCACAAAATACATTTATTATCATACAAATACAAACATTCTAGGTAAAGGTGCTTTTGTGGATGACATGAACTATTTGGGACTATGAGTGAGCTCTATGTGAAGGGATGGCAAACTATCGAGTTAAAGGTTTGTCTTGTATGTTTCTCTACTCTGTTAAACTTTGGGTCCTTGCAGTTCCGAAATGGAGTAAATGGCAAAGACGACTAATTAATTAAATTCTGATGATGCTGTGTTGTGTTTTAAGGTGCTTTTTCCTCTCAATAGTGTTGTTTTTTCTGTAAACAAAATAGATCAGGTTTCCTGAAGGTCTTTGAAAGTATATAATTTGAAAGAAAAAAAAACAAATTTTCATCTTTTTGGTGCTGTGTTTTCTGTTTTATTGGCGCATCATCAAGGTAACTGCATGTAACTAAATACTTAGGACAATATTTACACAATTACAGTTTTACTTTCACACAAATTTGTTTGTGGTTAGAGTGAATAAGTGCACTACAGAAACAAAAGCACTGCTTAGCCACGGACTACTGTTACAGTAATATTTTACATACAGCATTTTGTAAGAAAAGGTTGCAGTGCATCCTGCATAATACATTTCCCTTTGACATTTTTACTTCCTGGGGAATGGAAAAAACAACTTCTGAATAATATATGTCCATTTATTTTTAATTTAAAAAAATTAAATAAATTTGCTGGTACAATGGTTAAGGGCTATTTCTCTCTGTGCATTCAGTGCTACTAGGATAGACTATAGCATTTTTTGACTCCATACTGGAAGAGCAGTGAATAAAAACAATAAACCTAAGGGGTGGTGTTGGCGGAGTTACTCTATTAATATACTGTACAACAGATGGACATGTAGTTCAGTTTTAGGCCAGGGAACTTGGCCCTTTGAATGAGAACGATGAATACACAGGGGTGTAATAAACCTAGAAACTTGCAGGAGGCCAAGAGGATACTGCTATACTACTCGTGACCTTCCCTTGGCAGTACTTGCACAGTCTGTAGATACAGCACCATGGAAATGTGGATATTGAATTTGGAAAACAATAGCTCACTGACAGGGTGGTGGTAGTGGGCACTTCTTAAAAATGTCACAAAGACAAACAGGTTAGGTTAACGTATGACTCTAAATTGGCATCAAATGAGTGAGTGCATTGTTGTGTGAGGGAGTGTAACCCAATATGGCACAGCACCCCATACAGGGTTAGTTCCCACCTTGCACCCAGTGACACCAACTTTAGCAGAAGCTTGAATAATGGGTCTGAAAATTAAAACAATAATCAGGAAATATGAATTCTTTTGACTTTTGCTCAACTTTTAGAACATTAGCTTATAGTGTCTTATTTTCTGTCTACCGATTTCACCTTGATTATTCCTAAACCTTGATGGTCTGACTTGCTTGAAAGCCTACATGTCCTCCTTAAAATGAGGTATTCTGCCTTACCCTCTGAGGGTTAGTAACTGGGGCTGTCACTTGGTTCCTTAATGAAGCAGTTCTCTAAAGTTGCTTAGGTGGCAGTTCAGGTGTTTAGGTACATAAGGTAGTATTCTCTGTCAATATCTTTGAAGAAATACTTTCATGCCAAACAGAAGATATTTTTCCTTTTATCCATCCATCCATCCATCCATCCATCCATCCATCCAACCTCTTCCGCTTATCCGAGATTGGGTCGTGGGGGCAGCAGCTTGAGCAGAGATACCCAGACTTCCCTCTCCCCAGCCACTTCTTCTAGCTCTTCCAGGGAAATCCCGAGGCGTTCCCACGACAGCCAAGAGACACAGTCCCTCCAGCGTGTCCTGGGTCTTCCCCGGGGCCTCCTCCCGGATGGACGTGCCTGGAACACCTCACCAGGGAGGTGTCCAGGAGGCATCCTGATCAGATGCCCAAGCCACCTCATCTGACTCCTCTCGATGCGGAGGAGCAGCGGCTCTACTCTGAGCCCCTCCCGGATCCCGGATGACTGAGCTTCTCACCCTATCTGTAAGGGAAAGCCCAGACACGCTGCGGAGGAAACTCATTTCAGCCACTTTTATTTGCAATCTCGTTCTTTCGGTCACTACCCACAGCTCATGACCATAGGTGAGGGTAGGAACGTAGATCGACTGGTAAATTGAGAGCTTTGCCTTACAGCTCAGCTCCTTTTTCACCACGACAGCCCAATGCAGAGTCCGCATCACTGCGGACGCCGCACCGATCCGCCTGTCGATCTCACGCTCCATTCCTCCCTCACTCGTAAACAAGACCCCGAGATACTTGAACTCCTCCACTTGGGGCAGGATCTCGCTCCCAACCCTGAGAGGGCACTCCACCCTTTTCCGGCTGAGGACCATGGTCTCAGATTTGGAAGTGCTGATTCCCATCACAGTCGCTTCACACTCAGCTGCGAACCGATCCAGAGAGAGCTGAAGATCACGGCCTGATGAAGCAAACAGGACAACATCATCTGCAAAAAGCAGTGACCCAATCCTGAGTCCACCAAACCGGACCCCCTCAACGCCCTGGCTGCACCTAGAAATTCTGTCCATAAAAGTTATGAACAGAATCGGTGACAAAGGGCAGCCCTGGCGGAGTCCAACTCTCACTGGAAACGGGTTCGACTTACTGCCAGCAATGCGGACCAAGCTCTGACACCAATCGTACAGGGACCAAACAGCCCTTATCAGGGGGTCCGGTACCATATACTCTCGGAGTACGCCCCCCCACAAGATTCCCCGAGGGACACGGTCAAACGCCTTTTCCAAGTACACAAAACACATGTAGACTGGTTGGGCAAATTCCCATGCACCCTCCAGGACCCTGCTAAGGGTGCAGAGCTGGTCCACTGTTCCGCGACCAGGACGAAAACCACACTGTTCCTCCTGAATCCGAGGTTCGACTATCTGATGGACCCTCCTCTCCAGGATTCCTGAATAGACTTTTCCAGGGAGGCTGAGGAGTGTGATCCCTCTGTAGTTAGAACACACCCTCCGGTCCCCCTTCTTAAAGAGGGGGACCACCACCCCAGTCTGCCAATCCAGAGGCACTGTCCCTGATGTCCATGCGATGTTGCAGAGGCGTGTCAACCAAGACAGTCCTACAACATCCAGAGCCTTGAGGAACTCTGGGCGTATCTCATCCACCCCCGGGCCCCTGCCACCAAGGAGTTTTTTGACCACCTCGGTAACCTCAGTCCAAGAGATGGGGAAGCCCACCTCCGAGTCCCCAGGCTCTGCTTCCTCATTGGAAGGCATGCTAATGGGATTGAGGAGGTCTTTGAAGTACTCCCCCCCACCAACCCACAACGTCCCGAGTCCAGGTCAGCAGCGCACCATCCCCACCATATACAGTGTTGACACTGTACTGCTTCCCCCTCCTGAGACGTTGGACAGTGGACCAGAATCTCCTTGAAGCCGTCCGAAAATCGTTCTCCATGACCTCCCCAAACTCCTCCCACACCAAAGTTTTTGCCTCAGCAACCACCGAAGCCGCATTCCGCTTGGCCTGCCGGTACCTATCAGCTGCCTCCAGAGCCCCACAGGACAAAAAGGGTCCTGTAGGACTCCTTCTTCAGCTTGACGTCATCCCTCACAGCTGGTGTCCACCAACGTGTTCGGGGATTCCCGCCACGACAGGCACCGACCACCTTACGGCCACAGCTCCGGTCAGCCGCCTCAACAATAGAGGCACGGAACATGGCCCATTTGGACTCAATGTCCCCCACCTCCCTCGGGGCATGGTCGAAGTTCTGCCGGAAGTGGGAGTTGAAGCTACTTCTGACAGGGGACTCTGCCAGACATTCCCAGCGGACTCTCACAACACGTTTGGGCCTACCAGGCCTGACCGGCATCCTCCCACACCATCGAAGCCAACTCACCATCGGGTGGTGATCAGCTGACAGCTCCGCCCCTCTCTTCACTCGAGTGTCCAAGACATGTGGCCACAGGTCCGACGACACGACCACAAGTCGATCATCGAACTGAGGCCTAGAGTGTCCTGGTTCCAAGTGCACATATGAACACCCCTATGTTTGAACATGGTGTTCGTTATGGACAATCTGTGACAAGCACAGAAGTCCAATAACAAAACACAACTCGGGTTCAGATCGGGGGGGCCATTCCTCCCAATCACGCCCTTCCAGGTCTCACTGTCATTGCCCACATGAGCACTGAAGTCTCCCAGCAGAACGAGGGAGTCCCCAGAAAGGTATGCTTTCTAGCATCCCCTCCAGGGACTACAAAAAGGGTGGGTATTCCAAACTGCTGTTCAGCGCATACATACAAACAACAGTTAGGACCCGTCCCTCCACCCGAAGGCGGAGGGAGGCTACCCTCTCGTCCACCGGAGTAAACCCCAATGAACAGGCTCCAATTCGGGGGGCAATAAGTATGCCCACACCCGCTCAGCGCCTCTCACTGGGGGCAACTCCAGAGTGGTAGAGAGTCCAGCCCCTCTCAAGGAGATTGGTTCCAGAGTCCAAGCTGTGCGTCGAGGTGAGCCCAACTATATCTAGCAGGAACCTCTCGACCTCGCGTACTATCTCAGGCTCTTTCCCCTTCAGAGAGGTGTCATTCCACATCCCAAGAGCCAGCTTCTGTAGCCAAGGATTGGACCGCCAAGGTGCCCGCCTTCAGCCACCACCCAATTCACACTGCACCCGACCTCCTTGGCCCCTCCCATAGGTGGTGAGCCCATGGGAAGGGGGACCCATGTTGCTTCTTCGGGCTGTGCCCGGCCGAGCCCCATGGGTGCAGGCCTGGCCACCAGGCGCTTGCCATTGAGCCCCACCTCCAGGCCTGGTTCCAGAGAGGGGCCACAGTGACCCGCGTCCGGGCGAGGGAAAATGCCATCCAAAGTTTTCATTCATCATAGAAGGTTTGGTGAAGGTTTCCTTTTATTAAAACAAAAAAATAATAATATTAAAAGGCAAAAGCAATTATGATTTGGAACCTAAAGCTCTGCATGAATATGAAATGTAGTCTAGTCCTGCTTGAATCTGCCCATGTACTACCCAAGTGAAACTGCCATCTCAGATTAACATCCAAATCAAGCCCTAAATTTTATGTTTTACATTAAACAGTAAATAGTACACAGTGAAAAGAAATAAAAAAACAGTACCCATCCCAACCTCCAAAGTCTCCAATCCAGTAAATTCTAAGGAGTTCATGAAACGCACAGTAGACAGAGCTTGTGCTGTTACATAACACAGCAGTGTGATTTATTGACAAAAATGGCTAAGAAACTGGGCTTCTCGTTATAGCGTGGAATATTTATACTCTCATTCTTACAGTGTTGATTCTGAGTTACTCACATAACCTGACTTGAAAAATGTCCAGGTCCTGTACCTGCTATAATTTATCTTGGTAAGCTTACCACAATATGAAAATGGATGGGCAAATGGGTAATAACAAAACAGAGTAACTCTCTTGAACATTAAATATACACCAATCTGCCACTATAACAGCTCTGACCCATTGAGACCTGAACTCCACAAGACCTCTAAATGTGTCCGGTGGTATCTGGCACCAAGATATTAGCAGCAAATCCTTTAAATCCTGTAAGTTGCGAGGTAGGTTTGTTTTACCAGAACATCCCACATATGCTTAATTGAATTAGGATCTGGGGAATATGGAGGCCAAGACAACACCTTGCACTTTTTGTAATGCTCCTCAAACTATTCCTGAACATTTTCTGCGGTGTGGCAGGGTGCATTATCCTGCTGACAGAGTGCACTGTCTCTGGATCTCATGTCCTTGAGAAACCTGCAAGTCTATTTCAATGTACTTGTTAAACCTACAAGAAGCTGACATAAACTGAAGTCCATTATATGTCTTCTTTTTAGACTCAACTAATGTATTAGCTAATTAATTAAATATAAAGATAAAATAAGTAAATTAGAATTTCTACCGAGTGTGGATTATAATGTATATTTCTTCTTTCAGAATCTAGTCAAACAGCATGTCAAAAAATATGAAATCAAATGGGTCTATTACAGAAACACTAGAGAACAAGATGCCCATGGAGATTTATTCTGGCCTGTTCCCTTTATATTCTATAGGCAAGAGATGAGGTGTAGAATTCCATTCAAAAATGGTCAAAGGTCTGGCTGGCCTCTGTCATCGCTGACAGATGAAAAGATTGCCATCATGGCATATATCATAATCAGGATTTGAAGAGTTACTGCGAGAAAAATAACAGATGTCACATGGCTTAGTTATGGGTCAGATGAATTCATTTTCCAGAACAATTAAACATGAGCATAGTCTATGTAATTGGAGTACTGTGTACTTTTGCTCTTTAACATGACGCTGAAATGAAGCATTACTACAACTACTGTTCTATGGAGAATCATGAACAATACATTTAAAATAAAAAAAGTTTAAAAAGCATTTCACAACTGGGGATGAACCTTGAACTCATCACTATGATCCTGAGTCCAAGCAACAATTGAAAAAATGTGCAGGCAATACGACGTTCACAACATTAATGTTGTTCACAGTGTAGTTCATACTGATTACATGACTCAAAAACCTGCTCCATATTGCATTGATTATCTTCTCAGTCTAAAAAAGTGACAAGGAAATCTGTCAGTTTTCCGCCTTCTACTTCAAGACAATCCCCCTTGCTCACACTGTTTTGGATTGCAAAGGCTGCTCTCTAAAACTGTGGATTCAAACAATTGCAACACACACCCTATTCCCCAGACTTGTCCCTGTGTGACAACCACCTTTCTCCAGTCTGACGGGATATCTGTATAGGACACACTACTACAATGATTAAAACTTCAAGCCCGCTATATAAGAGCAGTTGCACAAACAAAATGAGATTTTTATCTGAGTGGTGCAGAAAAGGTTTGTGAATTTTATAATAATAGTATTAGCATTTATGGGGATTATATTGAAAAATGACATTTGTTTGGATTTTGTGGCTCAAAACGTTTTGATCACTCCTCATACTATTTAACGTTTCATTTTCAGGTAATGCTGTCAGGTGCTATTTTTTTTTTTTCTTTTAAAGCTACAGCCAGTCCTGACAGATTATACTGTAAGTAGTAATTTGACAGGAAACATGTAAGTGGGGAAAAAAAGGCTAAACTTCAGAAATGTACAGGGTGGGCCATTTATATGGATACACCTTAATAAAATGGGAATGGTTGGTGATATTAACTTCCTGTTTGTGGCACATTAGTATATGTGAGGGGGAAAACTTTTCAAGATGGGTGGTGACCATGGTGGCCATTTTGAAGTCGGCCATTTTGGATCCAACTTTTGTTTTTTCAATAGGAAGAGGGTCATGTGACACATCAAACTTATTGGGAATTTCACAAGAAAAACAATGGTGTGCTTGGTTTTAACGTAACTTTATTCCTTCTTTATAAGTTTCTGACCACTTATAAAATGTGTTCAATGTGCTGCCCATTGTGTTTGTGTTAACAAACAAAACCACCGCTATTGGTCTGACACTAACCCACATTGGATAGATCCCTCCAAGACTGTTGGAACAAAAAAATTGATGGTATGGTGTGGTATATGGGGTACAAAGATAGTGGGGCCATTCTTCATCAATGGAAACCTCAAGGCCACTGGATATGCGAAATTGCTACATGATGATGTGTTTCCCTCTTTATGCACTGAAGCTGGCATGTTCCCTGAGTTTTTCCAGCAAGATGGTGCACCACCACATTATGGGTGTCAGGTCCGAGCATTCCTAGATGAACAGTTTCCTGGAAAGTGGATTGGTCGTCGTGGGCCAGTTGAATGGCCCCCAAGGTCTCCCGATCTGACCCCCTTAGACTTTTATCTTTGGGGTCATCTGAAGGCAATTGTCTATGCTGTGAAGATACGAGATGTGCAGCACCTGAAACTACGGATACTGGAAGCCTGTGCTAGCATTTCTCCTGCGGTGTTGCTATCAGTGTGTGAAGAGTGGGAGAAGAGGGTTGCATTGACAATCCAACACAATGGGCAGCACATTGAACACATTTTATAAATGGTCAGAAACTTGTAAATAACTCATGAAAGAATAAAGTTACGTTAAAACCAAGCACACCACTGTTTTTCTTGTGAAATTCCCAATAAGTTTGATGTGTCACATGACCCTCTTCCTAATGAAAAAACAAAAGTTGGATCCAAAATGGCCGACTTCAAAATGGCCACCATGGTCACCACCCATCTTGAAAAGTTCCCCCCCTCACATATACTAATGTGCCACAACCATTCCCATTTTATTAAGGTGTATCCATATAAATGGCCCACCCTGTATATTTAATGAACACGGTCTAGCAATTGTATGAGTGTATAAAGGCTAAAAATGTTGCTGTATAAACCTTTGAAGAACATGAACTCCCTACAAAGCACAGCAGGGTATGTCTATCTGTCTTGTTTCCGGACAGACAGACACACAGAGTCTTACTATTGTGCACGTTGGATTTTATAGGGGTAACAATGGCTGCCAAACCCATATGACCATGCCCAAAGAATCACATGAACACAAGCCAGCATATGCTAACCTCATGACAGCTCCCTCAAGAAATCATGTTATATTGGAAAACTGGATAAGAAATTAAACAAATAAGAAAATATACAAAAACAGGACAAAAAACCTGGAGTTTATAGGCCAATTTTGATTTGGGAGTGTGAACACACTCAATCTAAATTTTAAAAGTGTGACAACAAAGACCAAATTAAGTTCTTAGTGTTTATTTTGAAAAACGGTGTGAAAGACATTTGTCTATTCACCTTTTAGCAGCAAAACCAACCAAGCAGCTATGAAAATTAATTATAGAAATTTCATAAATAACTCTAGCTAACACCCTGAGGTGTCACTAAAGTGAGATATGTATGCAGGGAAAGATTACATTATGTTGGAAACTATTTATTTTTTTGTCAAACTTAGTCAAGCTCACATGAGAATACAAGTAAACCATTAAATACATACACTGAACAAGAAACTCTGTTATTGGGAATCCATGTTCTTTATCTTGTGACCTACTGTTAGTCTTTTGGCTTTTGCAAGCCTTTGCAACAAGAAAAGGGAATTCTCCTTGTTGAAGGATGGCCTGATGTAATAACTGTGCACTTGACAGCAAAAAAATCTGTTGTATGAATGATATACTGGAGGGTGCCGTAATCAATAGGACAATTTAAACTACTCCCATATACAGACCCCCAGACATGGTGTCTGGGGATTCATTATAAGGAGAGACACAAAAAATCATTTAACTACTAAACTGTGAGGAACAGCATGCAGATACTCTTTATTTATTTATTTATGCAAATAAATCCAATTAACCATAATGCAAAAATGTTCCTGAATACATTATTTAAAGTGATGAAATCCAGCGGCACAGTGCCCAGACACAACACTAAGCCTAAACACAAAACAAAGAAAAACACTGTGGCATGCTTCAGTGCATGCACATCAATGACAGGTGTTCAATTCACAAAGTAATAGAGATATGTGTCTTTGGCTCTTTGAGCACATCCTACTGCACAAGTGCTGTTTTTCCACTTATATTTAATTTATTCTAAATGCTTCCACTAAAATGTATTTTCATTGTAGTCACAGTTTCATGCCTCCTGCATTGACTGAAATCAAAACAAAATGACAAAAATCAAACTTACTCAATTAAAATACATCCTTGTTTAAGGCACATTTTATTAATAACCTAGCATATTTATTTATTTTTAATTATTTGATTGGAAATCATAGAATAGCATTTGGATGTGGGGGTAATATCTGAAGATTCAGTTTTGTGACCATACATTCATAGGACAGTTTTCTAGGTGCTGACACTAACACATGTGCCCATGAGCAGAGTATATTATTCTGCTAAACAGGCTATATAACTCACTTTATCTTGTTTTGAATCTTACTCTTGTACCAACAGGTATTTGTTGTGAAGTATTTTCATTGTTATTAATTTGCTCATTTAACTAGTGATATCATCATGGTGTCATTTTGAGTTGCCATATATTCCTATCTGTTTTGCTGTTGGCAGTGATTTCTATTGCTAGTCTTATATTTTTTGGCAGCACAATGTGTAATGTGACAAAAGCCAATGTTATTTAAGATGGCGTTGAACACATTCCTCCAAGTTTTTGGATTTTACAAACAAACGAACTTTACAAACAAAAATAGCTATTCAGGGAAAGGACTTTATGCCAGAATGGATTTGGCTTTAAATTTTTTGACTTTGCATTTTGAATTGTGTATTATGTCTTGACGCTCAGAAATTTCGACTTTGGCCCATGATTAGATTAGAGTTTACAACATATGTACAATTCATTTCAATTAATTGATTATAATATGGATAGCATAGTGGGAGCAATGTAGCCTCACAGTAAGGAAATCAGGAGACATGTTCCGGGTCTTCCCTGTGTGGTGTTTGTATGTTCTCCGTGTCTGTGTGGGTTTCCTCCAAGTGCTCCGGTTTCCTCCAACAGTCCAAAGACCTGCAGGTTAAGTAAACTGGTGATCCCAAATTGGCTTTATTGTATGGCTGGTGTGTGTGTGCTTGTGTGTGTTGCCTCTGCGGTGGACTGGCGCCCTGTCCAAGGCTTGTTCCTGCCTTGTGCTCTATGATAGCTGGAATAAGCTTCAGAAACAATGACCCTGTTTGGGACTAAGCGGGTTTGAAAATGACTGGCTGACTGAACTGATTATAATTCAACAATTCCTAATCCAGTAAAAATTCACAAAGTTAATTTTCACTTGTGACAGTGTAGCTAGGATGGATTGTAGAACAATGCAAGTTCTGCTATATTTATGAAAAGTAATGACGAATTCTACAGTAAGAAAAAAAAAAAATATTCTGATAAGCAAGTGAACAAAAGCCAAACATTCACAAGAAAGATGGCTAACAAATCTTACAAAATCCGTATTCAAAAGAAATAACCTTAACATCAGATTACCTTTTGAGATATATACCATAAATACAATTGCTATCATGTTTAAATGACCTTAAATGGTTTAAAGAAAAATATAATAAGGCTGTTTTCTGATCTTACTTAGTCTTAGTTCTCTATATATTAAATTGCATATTTCCAGATGTCAAAACATATAAATGCTCATATTATCAAAAAGAATTAAGTAGTAATAATGACACCACCAGAATAGCCATCAGCCCTTGAATAAATGTTGAGATACTAAATTCTAGGTAGTGTCTTTATATATTCTTTTAAAACATGTTATTTAGGCATGCTTCTTTTATGACTTCCATTTTACTTGGGGCTTCACCAAATGTCATTGTGTTTGATGTCTTTATTATCATGTTCAGCCTGTTTAATATGTTCAGCAGTTTAGGAGCTTCGAGGGCCTACAGGATCTGAAGAATCTGATTAAGGCACACCTTTTTTTGATTCACTATGGGCCAAATCGATAATCTGACAAATTTGGTGACCCTCAACACAAACAATTCAATAGAGGCCATACTTTTAGTACTAATGCAGTTGGAAGAAATTAAGTTAAACTTGCAAATGAAAACCATAACCAAGACATTTGGTGGTTCTGTTTATATAAAATTTAAAACAGATAACATGCAATTAGACATATTGAGATATTCCAAAACAGTTTCATCTTGTCATATGTTACTTACAAAAATGTTAGATCAATAGCTCATTGCCATTTTTTAATGTTACCTTCTTGATTACAGTCACAAAAACATATTGTCAAGGAATGTTTTCTTTTAAATTTTAGCTAATGGAAAGAATTTCATCATACACACAGATAATGTGCCAAAGATGATAACCATAACTCCAAACAGCATGACCAAAGCTAAGAAACGCACACTTGGAAATTCCAGTATTTAATGTATTACTGGAAAAACTGAGGCATCAATGGCAAACTTCTTGCTTTCCAAGTTGCACCATATTACCTGAAATCTATACTAATAAAAGGCAAAGCCCTCACTGACTCACTCACTCACTGACTGACTGACAGACTCATCACTAATTCTCCAACTTCCCGTGTGGGTAGAAGGCTGAAATTTGGCAGGCTCATTCCTTACAGCTTACTTACAAAAGTTGGGCAGGTTTCATTTCGAAATTCTACGCATAATGGTCATAACTAGAAGCTATTTTTCTCCATTTACTGTAATGGAGTTCAGCTG
>JANRMT010062818.1:27730224-27746498 GCA_026402145.1 Polypterus bichir lapradei
TGAATGTAAGATGTTTAAGAGGCATTGGCGGTTGTCGAAAGGTGTAAAATATTTGGCCATTTCGGTACACTTGAAAGCACCAACCGAACAATTCAGCGGCAGCCATCAACTCACATGCAGAACCATAGGTGAAGGGCTTAAGCATTTCACTCTTCTAGTGCTCCTGTGTAGTATAATTATCTCCTGTACCGTCATCAGTCCACACCTTGAACCTGTCCCAGTCATTCAATACATAAGACACAATGTTCTTCCAGATATCAAGAGTGAGCCTGATATGGCCGTGCAATATGTAACACAGAGAATGGAAAAGGTAGGTACCATCTCCGGGCATGGAAACCACTCGGTAAGTGACAGTTCTTTGATCGATGGTGATTAGACATGGTAATGGGGGTTGGAATGATGAAGGAAATGGGTACCTGAGTAATGTAAAGTAAGTGTAAAATACCTATACAATAACTATAATTGTAATAAACAAACAATAAAATAGCGGAGAAGCCGTGGATTAAACAAAAAGGCTGTAGTTATCAGCAGGGAGACGTGAATCCCGTGGCGAAGCAAGGAAGGGAATGTAGAGACTGGAGCGACGGACGGCCTTATATAGGCAGGCAGCCAACAACGTGGGAGGTGATGGGATGGGAGACCCAACGCCGCCTCACATGGTGACCAAGCTGCAGGCTATGGACGTATATATGTACGTAAATAGGATTCAGTTAGCGTTGGGAACCCGTGTACCAAATTTCTTGAAGATGGGCCCATAAGTAACAAAGACTGTTGAAAAGTTCAATATGGTGGCCGACAGTGGCATCATACCACAAATATAAGTACGTACATTGGTTTCGGTTAGTGCAGGGAAGCCGCCTACCAAATTTCGAGAAGATGAGGCCATAAATAAGAAAGTTCAACATGGCGGACGTTGTTGATCGTTACGCATAGAATTTCGAAATGAAACCTGCTTAACTTTTGTAAGTAAGCTGTAAGGAATGAGCCTGCCAAATTTCAGCCTTCTACCTATACAGGAAGTTGGAGAATTAGTGATGTTGGAAAATTCAATATGGCGGCTGACAGTGGTGTCATACCACCGAAATAAGTATGTACATTGGTTTTGGTTAGCTCAGGGAAGTCACCTACCAAATTTCGTGAAGATGGGGCCGTAAATAAGAAAGTTCAACATGGCGGACGTTGTTGACCGTTATGACCGTTATGCGTAGAATTTCGAAATAAAACCTGCTTAACTTTTGTAAGTAAGCTGTAAGGAATGGGCCTGCCAAATTTCAGCCTTCTACCTACACGGGAAGTTTGAGAATTAGTGACATTGGAAAGTTCAATATGGCGGCTGACAGTGGCGTCATACCACCGAAATAAGTATGCACATTGGTTTCGGTTAGCGCAGGGAAGCTGCCTACCAAATTTCGTGAAGATGGGGCCATGAATAAGAAAGTTCAATATGGCGGACGTTGTTGATCGTTATGACCGTTACGCGTAGAATTTCGAAATGAAACCTGCTTAACTTTTGTAAGTAAGCTGTAAGGAATGGGCCTACCAAATTTCAGCCTTCTACCTACACGGGAAGTTGGAGAATTAGTGACGTTTGGAAAATTCAATATGGCGGCCGACAGTGGCGTCATACCATCGAAATAAGTACGTATATCGGTTTTGGTTAGCGCAGGGAAGTCACCTACCAAATTTCGTGAAGATGGGGTCAGCCTTCTACCTACACGGGAAGTTTGAAAATTGGTGACGTTGGAAAGTTCAATATGGCGGCCGACAGTGGCGTCATACCATCGAAATAAGTACATACATCGGTTTCGGTTAGCGCAGGGAAGCCGCCTACCAAATTTCGTGAAGATGGGGCCATAAATAAGAAAGTTCAACATGGCGGACGTTGTCGAACGTTATCGACCGTTATGACCGTTACGTGTAGAATTTCGAAATGAAACCTGCTTAACTTTTGTAAGTAAGCTGTAAGGAATGAGCCTGCCAAATTTCAGCTTTCTACCTACCTGGGAAGTTGGAGAATTAGTGATGAGTCAGTCAGTCAGTCAGTCAGTCAGTCAGTCAGTGAGTGAGGGCTTTGCCTTTTATTATTATAGATATACTGTGTATATATATATATATATACTGTATATATATATACTATATATATATATATATATATATATATATATATATATATATATATATTGTGAGACATGCCCGGACACCATCAGACAGACACCGTATCTTTATAAAAAGTTCTTTTATTTCTTCCTCCATCACTAACACAACTCAGTCCCGCACAGTCCACTGGGCCTTCTTGCCCCAATCACCTTTATACCAGGCCTCTCTCACTCTGTCCCTTGGACCACCTTTCCTCTGTCTCTCCGTGGGAGCCTTGTCCTGCTCCCACTCCCGACTCTAGCTCCCCGACTGTAGGAAGGCGGGCCCTTTTATCTTCACCCGGATGTGCTCCAGGTGCTCCCTCCGACGTCACTTCCTGGTGTGGCGGAAGAGCACTCGGAAGCACTCCGGGCGACCCTGGAGGGATTCTCCTCCATCTTCCCGGGTGTGGTGGAAGTAAATCCATCCCGGGCCTTCTAAGACTCGGGGCGCCCCCTGGCGGTGGCCACAGGTTCCAATAGGCGTAAGCCTCCTTATTCCTCTCCTGTGGTCCTCCTCTGTTCCAGGGCGGTTGCCCCCTCGTGGCCCGGAGGACGTACATGCCACCTTCCTGTCCTTCCAGGTGTCTCGGCCGGGTTGTAGCCCCAGCAACTTGCCACAATATATATATATATATATATATATGTACTGCTCAAAAAAATTAAAGGAACACTTTATAATCAGAGTATAGCATCAAATCAATGAAACTTCTAGGATATTGAACTGGTCAGTTAAGTAGCAGAGGGGATTGTTAATCAGTTTCAGCTACTTTGGTGTTAATGAAATTAACAAGAGGTGCACTAGAGGGGCAACAATGAGACAATCATCAAAACAGGAATGCTTTAACAGGTGGAGGCCACTGACATTTTTCCCTCCTCATCATTTCTGACTGTTTTTTCACTAGTTCTGCATTTGGCTACGGTCAGTGTCACTACTGGTAGCATGAGGCGATACCTGGACCCTACAGAGGTTGCACAGGTAGTCCAACTTCTCCAGGATGGCACATCAATATGTACCATTGCCAGAAGGTTTGCTGTGTATCCCAGTACAGTCTCAAGGGCATGGAGGAGATTCCAGGATAGAGGCAGTTACTCTAGGAGAGCTGGACAGGGCCATAGAAGGTCCTTAACCCATCAGTAGGACTGGTATCTGCTCCTTTGGGGAAGAGCACTACAAAATGACCTCCAGCAGACCACTTGTGTGAATGTCTCTGACCAAACAATCAGAAATAGACTTCATGTGGGCCCTGTGCTCACTGCCCAGCACTGTGGAACTCAAATGGCATTTGCCATAGAATACCAGAATTGGCAGGTCCACCACTGGCATTGTATGTTTTTCAAAGATGAGAGCAGGTTCACTCTGAGCACATGTGACAGACGTGAAAGGGTCTGGAGAAGCTGTGGAGAACGTTATGCTGCCTGTAACATCATTAAGCATGACTAGCTTGGTGGTGGGTCAGTGATGGTCTGGGGAGGAATATCCATGAAGGGACACACAGACCTCTACAGGCTAGATAATGGCACCTTAATTACCATTAGGTATTTGGATGAAATTCTTGGACCCATTGTCAGACACTATGCTGGTGAGGTGGATCCTGGGTAGAGGTGGGTACAGTAGCCAAAAATTGTACTCAAGTAAGAGTAGCATTACTTCAAAATAATATTACTCAAGTAGAAGTAAAAAGTAGTCATCCAGAAAATTACTCAAGTAAGAGTAAAAAAGTATTTGGTAAAAAGACTACTCAAGGACTGACTAACTGTTTGATCATAATAAATGATTTATTTTTTAGAAATGTTGTAATAAGACAGACAAAAATATAAAATAATGTGTTTAATCTGCTATTTCCAAATAATAAAATAAAAAATTTGTAAAAATAAATAACATTTACAAAATAAAGTGGCATAAATAACACAAAGTTCCAAATCTCAGTTTTTCATAACAAAGATTTTGAAGCCAATACCTACAGTAGGTAACATGTATGTTTGAATACTGCAAACTACTTACAGTGACAAGATAACCTGTACACTGGCAGTATAATACTGTATATTCAATTGCCCTCCAAATAGCACAGCTGACAGAAAATAACATTAGAACAAGGCAGCTTGTGCACGTACAAGAAGTCTCACTTTACCTGGACTGTCTGTGTCTGTGCACGTTTGGTTAAAACGTGCTTGTTCTTCACTCAGTGAAGTGATGTTTAAGCTTCAGCAGAAGCTGGCTCTCATTTTTCATATACAAGTGGAACTTTGGATTGCGAGTAACTTGGTTTACGAGTGTTTTGCAAGATGAACTAAAATTTTGAATAAATTTTGACTTGATAAACGAGCAAAGTCTTGCAATACGATTAGTCCATATACGCTTTGTCTGCTGAGCGTCATGTGATCACAAATGAGCTGATGGTTCTTCTCTCTCTCGCTGCGGGATTGTGGGCAATCGTCAGTCAGCATGCCTCACTCATATAGTCAACATCCGTACGAGCGTATACTGTTTACTACAGCATTGTGACCTTGTGTGCGTGCTGTGACGTGTAAGTCCCCGTCTTGCACCCCAAAACACGAAGCTGAGCTTCAATACTTTAGCGACATCATCTTTATTCAGCTTGAAACAGGAACAGCGTGGTTATTTATTGTAGCGTGATCTTCCAGTCTCCTATACACAGGCACAGCAGTCAGGCAGGGTCATGCCGAGGTTAGTGGCCAAGTAATACTGTGCCCTGCACATTTATAATGTTCCTTGTATTGCCCATCAACGGCAGGTGCTTATAGCATGACCGCAATCGTTTCGGATTCGCTTTTACGGCGAACTACTACAGTGCTGGGTGCCTGTGGCTGCTTCGGGATGCTCTTCCGTGTGTTGTCCCGTTGGGTGAAATCCCACAAGAGTTTAGAAACTCACTCACACCAGTCATGATTCTTTTCAAAGGTAAAGTGCGGGTTAATTTGTTTTATGTATTTTTACTTAGATTTTGTTTTAATCATTTTATATAAAAAGTTTTGGTTTGTGGAATGAATCATCTGAGTTTCCATTATCTCTTATGGGGAAATTCACTTTGATATACGAGTGCTTTGGATTGCGAGCATGTTTCCGGAATGAATTATGCTCGCAAACCAAGGTTCCACTTGTATTCTTTCTTTCCGTGTCCACTGTCTGTGAGGAGTTTGGGCCATTATGCCGCCACAATTTGTGTGTGGTCATGTGACTACATGTGATGTCTGATTTGTGAAACGGAGCCATGTGATTATTGTTGCTACGTCTGATTGGTGAAACGGAGTCTTGTGAATATTATTGCTATGTCTGATTGGTAAAACAATCATGCAGTAGATCCACTGGCGGCTTCTCTCTGGCAAAAATACAGTATAGCGTATCTAATGGAAAAAAAGAAACGATTCGAGTGTTGCCCAATGTAGCAGAGTAAGAGTAGCGCTTCTTCACAAATGTACTCAAGTAAAAGTAAAAAGTATGGTGCAGTAAAACTACTCTTAAAAGTACGATTTTTTAAAAAAGTTACTCAAGCAAATGTAACAGAGTAAATGTAACTCGTTACTACACACCTTTGGTCCTGGGTTCCTCCTGGTGCACGACAATGCCTGGCCTCATGTAGTGAGAGTATGCAGGCAGTTCCTGGAGGATGAAGGAATTGATACCATTGACTTGCCCCCATACTCGCCTGACCTAAATACAATAGAACACCTCTGGGACATTATGTTTCAGTCCATCCAACACCACCAGGATGCACCTCAGACTGTCCAGGAGCACAGTGATGCCCCAGTCCAGATCTGGGAGGAGATCCCCCAGGACATCATCCGTCATCTCATTAGGAGCATTCCCCAACGTTGTCAGGCATGCATACAAGCACGTGGGGGCCATACAAACTACTGAGTACGATTCTGAGTTGCTGCAATAAAATTTCGGCAAGATGGACTAGCATGCTTCATCATTTTTTCACTTTGATTTTCGGGGTGTCTTTGAATTCAGCCCTCTGTAGGTTGATAATTTTCATTTCCATCAAACGATGCGGCATCCTTTCATTCCTAACATATTACCCAGTCCATATCAGTATAGATATCCAGCATGATTTTTTTTTTCCCATTGAGATCTGATGTCTTTTCAAAGTGTTCCTTTAATTTTTTTAAGCAGTAAACATAGATCTCCTTGACTTTGCATTGGAATAAGCAGATTTACAAAATGAATAATACTCAATGTGTGCCTAAATTAAGTAATTTTAATAAAACATATTTGATTGATATTAAAAGAAAAGTTTTAGACTTTTCTATACCTCAGTATAGCAGTGTCTGTGTATGTACACCAAAATTTGACATACAATATCATCCACAGCTTCAGATCTAATACAGATGATTTATTTATATATAGGTACAGTATATGAAACACTTAATCTACACTGAAAAATATCTAAAACCTAAACCACCTATGAGAGGCTATATTTATAACCAGCACATCAAATTTGGTGGACAGAACCTGGAAAGAAATAGAGCATTATTTTTATGTCTATAAAGACACAAACTGTGTTTACATGTATTACTGACAGACACTCAAAATAAGAGTTATTTGTTTGACTTAAGATGACAGAGAGGTCCCAGCCTTTGTCCCACAGATCCTGGGACATCGTTGGTCAGGAGATACTACCTGGGAGCACTATTCACCTGTTTGGATTATCTTCTCTCTATATCGCTGTCATTTTAACATGATGCTCAGTATGGTACTGGTGGGAAACTGTTTTTCTTATTGCATATTTAATTTGTACTGTTTATTTCAATGGAATCAGCATGCCATCATTTCTTCTTAGAGAACAATCATTTTGTGCATAGATGCATGGTTACTGTTATATTGCTTATAGAAACAATCCTGTTCCCGGTCATTTAGTATGTGATTTGTGGTGTCATCACCCTGCCCCTATAAAAGGTGGTCATGAAAATTATATGATGTTCTAGACTTGGGATAAATAGGAAAACTCTCATGGTTTTTTTTATCAAAATCTTTTTAGTTAAGGCTAGCTTGTTAGAAACCTTTTCACTATGTGACTTTGACTACTGATTTTTAGACTTTTGCTTTGACACTGGTTATTTTTGTCGTTCAGTATTTTTAACCACCTAACTGTCCTTTTGATCATATCTTTAGCCTGCTCCCAAAACATTTTTTCATCTCTGTATTATTTGGTCTCTTTGCTAACTCTGTGCACATCTAGCCTTTTAAAGGTGATTTACAACACCACCTCTATCCTTATTCTGCCTCATTAAACAACTATTCGATTTTAAGGTGAACCGCTGCTTGCTGACTCACAAGACACTATTACATGGATAGAATCTCTCAGGTGGCAACAGACTTGAGAATCATAGCCCTGTCACCTTGCTCACATCAAGACATACTAAGATACTGTAACAAAGGAAATAAGTCTTGCATTTTATGTCATGGATAAATGTAATTACTTAGCTATACTATTTCCTTATGCATACCCTTCCTAAAGATCATTTAATTTGGATGAGAAGCAGAGGAGATCATTCTACATGTCTTCAGCCCTTGATTTTTCATTTACAGTCTCGGAGACTGAGGCTATTCTGGTAGCATCAAGAGCAAAACCTGGAACCAGCCTTGAGTAGGACACCAAGCAATTGCATGGTACACCACTACACATACACACTTCCTCACTCCCCAGAGGGCGACGTTGCGGAGCTCTCCGAGTCAAGTTATTTCTTTCTCCTTCTTACTTTCTGTGTCAAGTTAAGACACACTCTGCAAATGTTATTTATGATCGGGCGACATTATCACAACTGAGAGAGCGCAGCCATATCGGACTTTTCAAACCGATCTCGCTGGAATTCCACCCTGAGCTAGCATGCTATGCTGACTCGATGCCAGGCCGGCCCCCGATAGGAAGATCTTCTGAGAAAAGGCCGAAGCGGAGGTGCAGCAGACAGGGATGAGTTGACCGGAGGCTCCAGCGCTTGGTTAGAACTGGAAGGCTAACCCTTCCGGTCATATTGTTTGCAAACGTTCAGTCTCTGGAAAATAAAATGGACAAGCTCCACGCTCGGATTTCCACACAGAGGGACATTCAGGATTGCTCCATATGAGTCAGGGTATAGGACCCTGGTAAACAACATTCTTGTCTATGGAGAGGAAAAAGAACCTCATCATCAACACAGACAAGACCAAAGAAATAATATTGGACTTTAGGAAGAATCCTTCCCCTCTACAGCCTCTTATCATCAAAGGGAGTGAAGTGGAGAGGGCCGACAGCCACAGATTCCTAGCACTGCAGGTTACATCAGACCTGAGCTGGACTCTTAACACCACCGCCACAGTGAAAAAAGCCCAGCAAAGGCTTTATTTCATTAGGCTGCTCAGGAAAGCCGGCCTGAACCATCGCCCTTTCACCCAGGCATACAGAGAGTATTCTTACCGCAGGCATCACTGTCTGGTATGGGAACACCATACAGGCAGAGAGGAAGGCTGCGGAGAGGATCATAGGGACAAAACTTCCTTCTATGGACTCAATGTATGCATATCGCTGTCGGAAAAGAGCAGAGGGAATTATCAGGGATTAATTCTATCCAGCTCACTCTCTGCTCAGCCACAAAAACTGTATGTACAATCTGAGACACAGCAGAGTGGACAGCATCATCACTCACAGAACAAGGTTTTTCCATAGTTTTTTTCCCGCCATAATCAGACTGATAGCAAAACAAATTACTGAACATGTGAAATAACCCCACATCATGTAAATGATGAGTGATAAATGTGAAATATTTTAACTGTACAATATCTGCAATATAATTGTATTTTTTTGTGTAGATATTACCACCATTTTGTATAGTGTAGGTATAATTCATATTATGTATTTATATTGTTTTATTGTTTACCTTTTTTTTTTAAATGTTTACTATGATGACTCTGAAAAAGCTCTGCACAAGAATTCCAATGTGCTTTGACTGTCAGTTTTATGCACAAATGGCAAATAAAGAAACCTTAACCTCTGTTTATTCACTAATTGAGTTCATAAACACATCTTTTTATTATTTATGGAAACCGGAGCACATAGAAAAAGCCCACGTGCAAACTCCTTGTAGACAGTGACTGTCTGGGAATGAAAATCAGGTTTCTAGAGCTGTGAAGCACATGTGATATAGACTGACCTACACAACTCACAAAACATCTAAACATACACATATAATTCAAACTACTAACCTTATTCTAGTGATTAAACAACACCCAGCAATGTGGCTCGTTTTGAGATTAAACAGTGGTCCAGGAAATTAAGCCAAGGTTTTATATCATCTCCGCTTTTCACGCCTACTCGCACAGTAGTTTGTCTGATTCATATCAAAACAGAAATTCTGTTCATGGCTTTAATATTTTAAAGGTCTGATAGATTTCTTGTTTCATTTCTTCTCTCTGCAAATACAAAAATGCAAAGGGACATCTGCCACTAATAACATTCCCAGCTACAATAAATTGCAAGCCAACACTGCTGTCAAATGTAACCTATACAAGTTGGAAATTATAGTTTCCCTAAGGCCTACATTAGAGACCTCCTATTTTACCTTGATGGTTGTATTGAACACAGAGTTGAAAATATATTTATTTATTCATTTTATTATACAACCCTGATATACAGGCAGCTTGATGTTGTCTGTTATTTTTCATAAATTATTGTTATTATTCATTAGAGTTGTTGTGAGGTCTTGATCCTTATGACCTTCAAAATACTAGCAAAAGGGTTTTCCTTTCCCTTTGCTTCTACAGCAGCTGGCTGTCTTTCTCTGAAACAGGCACCACATTAGTAATAACACCACCACAGCAGAAATTCGATTAACGGGAGCTGGCACAAAATGACTCGGTTTTATAGCCAGCCGGAAAAAGGCTTCAGTGTAAATGCAGAGGATAAAGACATCCCAGATGTATTACAAAATTTCTGCAATAAAATGTAAATGAATTATTTTCCATTAGGGTACCTCTAAACAGCAACACTTCTGGATCAATCATTCATCTGAAGAGCATAGTGTAAAAGCATAATGATATGTGTTAGTTCATTTATCATTCAGGAATGGAGAAGGGAGGCTCCTGAGCTTCCTGATCCTCAAAATGAAATGGGTATACAGTTTTACGTGGCATCAGTTCTAGGATTAAAATTTTACAAGAACTTTGCTATGAATATATTGCAAAATGTCTTCCTCATGGTACTCATTTGACACTGGCCATCAAACTCTGAAAAAGACATGCTTGAGATAAAAATAAATAAATAAAAATACATATAAAATAAAATTATATAAAAATAACAAAAAATAATAAATATATATAAATATATATTTATTATAGACTGACTTTAGTCTAGAGGTAATCCTTTAACAATTACAGTACTTCACATAGTAGTTTGCAGAAATGAATGCTTAACTACGTACATAAACTTCTGGGTTGATCAAATTCTACTCTATTATCATATTTAGAGAGGCATGGCAGAGTAATGGTTAGAGCTGCTGAACTCGCAGAGCTTCAGGAGAATGTGTTTGAATTCCCACCTGGTCACTGTCTGTGTGCAGTTTGCACATTCTCCCCGTGTTTGTGTGTATTTTGTGTCATTTTTCTCCTCTTTATATAAACTTTTCAAATTTTATATAGTCCATAATAAGCATAGTAAACTGACTGCAAATGTTGATATGTAGAAAGGCAGCATTTGCCATTTTGATATTTGATTTTTAATTCAAAGAGTAAATGTTAGAAAATGGGAGGAAAATAACAGACATTCTGTTTCGGTGAAATGTTTAATAGCCTCAAGAAAAACTTTTTATCTGATTAAATTTAAATGACTAGTAATATTCACAAATGCAGCCATCAGCACTATACTATATAGTAACTTTAATATCCATGATCATTCAATCAGAAACAATACAAGCCTGATCATTCGAAAGCCCTATTTAGGTGTTAGTTTTCCCATCTGCTTGTGGTCTTTTTCGTTGTTATACTTTATTTCCTAGTAGGTAATGTTAAATCAGACATAAATCATAAGCATGCTGAGAGTAAGATATCATACAATTTTATTTTGCAAGTAGAGTTGTTTACTAATGGCCATCCATCAGAGAGGACTCTGGAAATTGCAATCAGCTATGAGTTAAATGGAGATATACAGCACTTTCAGCTTCAGGCTATGCTTGCTAATTATCTCTTCCAGTATAATATAGTGAAGGTAATCGGAAATCAATGAACCCAGTAATATGTTGTGCTGCTAACATGCCTCTAAACTGTATCAACAGCATTTACAGTAATAAGCTTCAACGAGCCTGTTATTAAAAGTACAGTGTATAATGGCAAGGTAAAAAAACATGAAAACGTTAGTATTTTCCACCTTTTGGTAAGAAATACACCATAACCGGTTACTTAGTGATTTTCTAAATTGCACTCCATTCCGATATTAAAGTTCAAATAGGATTATGCCCAGCTTCTTAGACCAATGAGGACAATTGGAAATATTGCTTAAAATTCCCATCACCAGGATAAATGTAAAATCCACCAGGGATTGTTTCTGAATAAAGTACTACACCTTCTGATTGACTTCAATCACAAGGAAGGCTCTCCTGAGAGGATGGACTTTACAATACTAGCAATTTAATTCATGGCTATCTCTGAACTGGTGAGAAAAAAAAATGAATTTAAATACTTTCATCATGCATACAATTGTTTTGGTCTGTGCTAAGGTTTATTAAATTTTGTGTTTTCCCTTTTTTAATAAACCTAGGAAACAGCTTTGAAATCACAAACATAAGACAGAAAAATGGGAGTGTATCACCTAGGGAGTGGAAACTATATGTCTTCCTGTCAAAGCTTAACAACTGCATAACATCTGCTGACTTTTGCACTTTTAACAGTGGAAACTGTAGGCCTTTCCCTCTGCCCTTCAGCAAAAAGTATTTGGAATCCTTCTGGAGCCACTTTTGCATTCAAGTAGCTTGTGCGCTCACAATTTCTGTTAAAAGTATATTATAAATTTGTGCTGGCGAAGGTGGCTTCAAGCAAAAACTTAGCTCACATATTGCTTACTCTGCTGGGCACATTAACACTGGTGATTCCAAAATAAGAAATTAACAAGAATTGAAAAGAAACAAAAAAAGGACTTATGTGCAATGTAAGTTGTGCAGTCTTTATTACTACACATCTACTTTGACTCTAGGGTACCCATGGATATGTGGAATGAATACAGTATCCTAACTGTAGTTACAGTATAAGGGTAATTAACTGAGTATGTGCTGTAAAATATTTACCATTTTTTACAATGCTAAAAGAATGGATGTCAAAGTCACAAGTTTGAAGTGCACAAAGTCAAATTTCTGTGTATTTTTGGTAATGTGTTGCACATCAGATCAATTGCTCAAGAATCTCGTTCTGCATTATCAATGGGTGATCCAGACTAAGAATATATGATGATTTAGAAGAAAATCTATGGATGGGTGCTGCTAAACAGTGGCGATCTCACCTCTTTAGCTGTCCCTAATGGACTCCAGCTTATTAAGAGCAGTTGTGACTCACAAACATTACAGTTCTCTAAAGCTTAACACCAGGAGTCATTCCACTATTGACTTGGATACCTCCCATCAATTGCAATATAATTGGTTGATTCTTGCCTTGATGTAACATGGACATGGAAGAAGGGGAAAATTATAAATAGTCTGACAGACTAAAAGTAAAAAAAGTAAAAGTAGTGTACCGTCCCTAGAGCATTTGTAATCCTGGAAGTGACTCCAGGGACTGCAGTTGAAGTAAAACTGGATGCTGCTTATAGTGATAGGTGAGTTGGGACAACGATTCAAGAGGCACTGAGGCAGTGTGACCATAGTTTGGTGAGAAGAAAATATAAGAAAGATTTCATAACTGAAGCACAGCAGGCTAAGTGGGTGTGCCACCCCACCCTACAGTCATGATTTTCTCTGGGGGCTATACCAATCACTAAAGCCAAATTCTCTTTTAATGAGTGAAATGAACATGCACTGCAATAGACTGGCCTTACATCAAGGACTGCTGCTGTTTGTTGTTAGGATGTTATTCTATAATGATGTGTCATGGTCTCTGGATGAATTACACTCTTCAGCACCCTTTTTTTTTTGAAGAACGAGATTTTAAAAAGTTTCCAGATTGCTTGTGCCCTTTTATTCTCATCATGGTAACACCAATGCCCAGTTGGGATTTCTTCCTGATATCTAGCACATGCAAAGAATAAACAAGTATTAATCCCAGTATACCACATCACTCTGCTGTTACCACAAAGTTCCTTTGCAAGGGTGTCGAACTCCAGGCCTGGAGGGCCGCAGCGGCTGCAGGTTTTCATTCTAACCCTTTTCCTAATCAGTGACCAGTTTTCACTGCTAATTAACTCCTGTGCTCTTCATTTTAATAGCCCTATCCTTAAGGATTTGGTCCTCTGAATTGATTCTTTTCTTCATTAAATGGCAGCCAAACAGAAATGAGCCATGAAACGAGCCAACAAATGACCAGCTAAATCGAGGCATCAGACTCCAACAAGTTTCACAATGAGAAGCAGATTCTTGCTGTTAATTAAACTCATTATTTAATTCCATGGCTTGTTGGTGCTCTCATTCTGCCACAGCAGACATTTCCAGAACTATTGATTTTTCTGATTTTTCTAAGACCACCCTCAGAATGTTTTGGTGAGCTGAGAGATCAGCCTAACTGAGACCTCCATCTTTCTTTATTTTCACACTAGGCTGACTTGCCTTTTAAGGAAACCGACTTTTAAGTTGACCACTTCTTAAGACAATTCAATATGTAGATCAATTTGATATTTTATACAAACTCATTAATTTGGTTATATTGCATTTGAGCGGTATTACTTTAATACTCGTAGTTTCTGTTATTTTTGTGATGAAATTTAAACTTATTTCTATATTGAGGTCGCCCTTTTGAACCCCCCTGATATTTACTACGCGGTGAGGCATTTGTACTCCATCAACATTAATTATTTCCAGAGACATAATTTTGTCTATTTTTCCAGCGCATCGCGCACAAAAGCAAGGGAACGATGGTAGCACCAGAACTCTGCTCACATCTTGTCGCTTCATACCGCAAGCTGCAAGTAGTAAGTCTGTGATAAGCGGAATACCGCTACGCTTTCCACTCACGGGGCGGAAGGACAATCCCGACCACTTTTATATAGTAAGAAAGAAGAAGAAGATATCGCAGAGTCTGGAGTAGAAAATCATCTTTTACCTGGAAAAACGAAACTACAAATCCCATCGTGCATTGCAAAATGGACGGGGTGTGTGTGACACTCCGTGCTACTCGCACAGTCTGGAGTAGAAAATCATCTTTTACCTGGAAAAATGAAACTACAAATCCCATCGTGCATTGCAAAATGGACGGGGCGTGTGTGAAACTCCGCGCCTGCGTAGCACTCACGGGACGGAAGGTCAATCCCGGCCGCTTTTATATAGAAGGATATTCTGTGATGGGCACAGGTGGGCTGGTCATATGGATTCTTGTTTTGTGTCTCGTTATTGTTTGGCTGCTAATTAAGAAAAAGGAAACAACTAAGGGACCTGAGTCAAGTTAATTAAAATTAAGGCAAAAGAAGGTAATTAGCAGCAAAAACTGGTCACACATTAAGAAGATGGTTAGAATAAAAACCTGCAGCCACTGCGGCCCTCCAGGACCGGAGTTCGACACCTGTGCTTTAGAGGACACACTCTACAACCTCAAGGCATGTCACAGCTTGAACAGCACCTTTCCACCTTAGAAACCACTTAATCAGTATTAAAAAATACCAAATTCAGATATGACCATCTTTGCCTTAACGTCTTGTTTAACTTTTCTGTTCCTGAATCAATAAAGAATATGTTCCACTAAAGCTTCTGCTATGTATCAATAAAATTGAATAAAAAAAAAAATGACAACGAGCTATGAAGAAGGCAGATTCACCAGCGTTTGTGTCTCAGCTTTTATCCATCCAGATCAGAGAATTTCCAGTTCCATTGTCTCAAAACTTCACTCACATCTACAGTTATTCCCAGTTTCAAATAAAAACTAACAGCGTTAGATCCCTTGGGGGGAGGGGTTGGGGGGATACGGGTAGTATGTATCGTGATCATGACTGAGAGAATAAAAGTGAAGAAAAAAAAACGCTAACTTTTACAAGTACTATAAATTTACAGCGACTGTTAGACGCAAAACATATGCATGTTTTTATTGCATAATATTAACAATAAGAGCAGCTCTCTACTCAAAACAGTAAATATACAAGACAGTCAGGATCGAACTGGGGACTGTTGATTACAAGTCAGCAATTCTTACCGCTGTGCCACAGAAACTGTTGCATCATCCTTGAACCTTTTGTGAAAGTGTTTGTTTGATCTTTGGACTTCAGGCTTTAAACGTTATATAGTTTGTCTACATTTTGTCATTTATTACTAAAATATGATAAACGTTTCTGTTTTAACTATGTGTTTACACAGATTATTGTAGAAACAGAACACACATGAAACGCATGTGTTCCAAATAATGATCTACTATTTCCGTTCTAAAACTCCAGCACTTCACTCCCAGATAATCAAGGCTGGAACTGGAAGAACTTTGTGCCCATTCTCCAGCAGTGGGAGGTTGGGATAGTAGGATGCTTGTCCTGATCAGCATATTTACAAGACAAAAGACACTGATGGAGAGGTGCGAAGGGATTTAAAGTGGGTCGGATTTACAAATTTTTTCGTAGGCTTTGGTAATTCTAGTGAACATGCATCTCTGTGGACTTTGGTGCAGTAGATTGTGATTATTTAGCAATATATATATAGTTGCCCTTTTCAGATATAATGACATCCTAATAAGATTTTATGCTGTAGTGACTGCATACTATAATCTATACTAATAAACGGCAAAGCCCTCACTCACTCACTCACTGACTGACTGACTCATCACTAATTCTCCAACTTCCCGTGTAGGTAGAAGGCTGAAATTTGGCAGGCTTATTCCTTACAGCTTCCTTACAAAAGTTGGGCAGGTTTCATTTCGAAATTCTACGCGTAATGGTCATAACTGGAAGGTATTTTTCTCCATTTACTGTAATGAAGTTGAGCTTGACCGCCGTGGGGGCGGAGTTTCGTGTGACATCATTACGCCGCCCACGT
>JANRMT010062818.1:27751498-27910930 GCA_026402145.1 Polypterus bichir lapradei
ATATGGGAACAACACTCATATCAATGACAAAACAATTACATTAACAATCATGTTACGTTATTTTTTAAATTTTTCCTTTTCTTTTTCATACCTTCTTTAACAGACTACTTCTCCGCTGCGAAGCGCGGGTATTCTGCTAGTTTAAGTTATAAAATAAGGTTCATTATAATACAATGCCTACTTTCCAAAATGACTTGCTCATGGATGACTATAATATGGACACTGGTGAAGATGGGAGGTAACTGTCTTCCATGATCTGCTTGGAAAAAATGTTAAGGGGTTTGGCTTAATCAATTTGCTTGTAAGAAAACCAAAATGAGTCTGGCTTCTTTGAAGACAAGGATGCACTCAGCTGCTACGGTATAAGTAAATCAAAGACCTCTCTGGTTGTGTCTTATATGTAAACATCTACAGTACATATTGGAACTGCTTGAAGGATACATTTTTTCTGTTTGCTGAATATTCATTTGGTTTTTCTTACTTGAAAATCATACTGTATTGTTTTGAATACTGAGCAAGAGACACAAGCTATGACAAACAGTCTTGATTGTTATGTTTATATAATTGTAGTTCTTTAGTGTTGCAGATTGGGAAGATATTTGTGGACAATAAGGAATTTTATTCAATTCAAATCCATTTTATTCACAATGCCTGCTGATCCTCCCATGGTCTCCTTTGTCCCAGCACTTCTGATCTTTCAACGACAGGTATGAGACGTCTCTGCCAGTCATCACCTCCAGCATATTTACAATGTGACATATGTATATCCAACAAGCGCTACATATGACAGGCTGACCTCCCTACCTCATGAGGAAAATGACTCGGCATCTATTAAATTCACCAGCTCAGGCAGCATTCTTGGTTTGCATTTGTAACAGTAAGTGTTCCCAAGGTCATTATGATTCAACCCTATCCAGTTATCACCTCCTTATGACAAACCTGGTGTAATTGATTGAGGTCATTTATGTTAGGTAGAATGCCTAGAGGGGGCTGGGCAGTCTCGTGGCCTGGAACCCCTGCAGATTTTATTTTTTTTTCCAGCCATCTGGAGTTTTTTTTTTTTTCTGTCCTCCCTGGCCATCGGGCCTTACTTTTTTTTTGTATGTTAATTAGTGTTCCCTTATTCTAATTTTTATTTATTTTTTTTTTTTTTCCTCTTTCTTCATCATGTAAAGAAAGCACTTTGAACTGCATAATTTGTATGAAAATGTGCTATATAAACAAATGTTGTTGTTGTAAATGTTGATAATGAAAAAATGCATATATGGCCATGATGACCTCTCATGTCAGTTTTCACACTATTACTACTCTGCTTTATTGTGATACTATATTTTGTCATAGAATGTAGAAAGACAGGCCAATTAACTGAAGTTATGATTCTTGATTTAGACTATTTTACTCAGTTCAAAAGAATCCAGGGCATTGGTAAGGCCTAAAGGCAATACACTAAAGTTCACATAGACCATTTATGTCCCTTTTACACTGTCTAGTGTTTTTTTTCCAAATACTCCACGTTAACTGTCGACTTTTAACTGGCCCTGTATTACATTTAGTGTAAGTGTGTGCATAGATGAATTTAGAATGTGACTCCTGCCTTGTGTCTGTGGCAGCCAGGATAGGCTACAGTCTCATTGTGCCTCTGTAAATGAAAAAACCTGTTCAGAAAATGGATGGATGGGTGGGTGGCATTAGACAGGGTGACTAATCGATGACCAACGCTGTATCTCCTCCAAACATATATACAACAATCCCTTTCTTTTAGCACTGGAAGTGGAACATTCACACAATTATTCATTGTATATCTAATTAATATAATTTCTTATAGCATATAACTAGAGGGGAAACAAATATATCAAACATTAATTCATTAACAAAATAGGACATAAAATATATATTTTACTAGCATGTTTCATTAAATCAAACTTTGAATTCTGCCTTTAAATATCAGGAAACTTCCATTTTGTTCTCTTATACTCATAATGCTCCCAGCTAATAAACTACAAATTGGTGATACATTTCACTGATCCTTCTGACATATTAAATATATGAACACAGATGTAATTTCATTTAACATCTTAATGCAGATGTTTTGAGTTATTAGGTTCATCCATCATTTATCAATCTTCAAATATACAGTCCTTATATACCTTCCATCAAGCTTTGATAAAAGACTACACAGATATTGCAACATAGGCCCTGCTGAGGTATAACATATCCCTCCTACTCTGCACTGCAGACATCTCATTGTCTGCTTGTCATTGCTTCCTTACATCTTTTAAAAGGCACCTTTATAATTTTTTCATTTCCTTTCTGGGGATTTTCAAATGTAACTATCCCTTATGGGGCCGCTAACAGCTGATAACGCTGCAGGCCAAGTCAGTCTGCATTAAACTTCAGCACCTGCTGCTATTCATGACAAAATCCAGAAACCAGTTTTTAATACATTTACCAGCTGTAACTTGGGACCTTAGAGATTGAAATCCAGAAATGTAGATACATAATAGATCATACCTGGTATATTCAATTAAACTATTATACTGTACTCCAAATTCTTGCACTTTTTAAATTGTTATTTTCAAGGTTATTATGAATTACTTTCTGTTATGAGTATGCTCAGAGACATTGTACTATTTTTGAAAGAATCTTTATTGGGATAAAAAATTGCACAAAAGAGAAATAAAATCCAAATGTGATGAAGCAAGTGTGCTGTATAAATTGTCAACTGCATAAATTAATTTGATTTTACAGCACATCTTGACAAAGGCTGTTCTGTCCTGTCATGCTGGAGCCTTCTGAGGCACTGAGAAAAAACCTGAAGGCGGCCTTAATAACTGCAGATGCTATAGAATCTGTTCTTCTCTGTCCTCAGGAGATTAATTCCATCCAAGAAGGACTAAAAGAGCATACAGTGAAACATCCCTTATAGGTACATCCCTGGACAGGACTTACAGGCATCAGAATTGGGAAAGCTCACAATCTTCCTCAGAAGACATAAGAATCCTACCAGAGACATTGTGCTGGGAGGAGACATACAGGTACAAGAAAAACAAATTGTGAACCATTGGAATTATTCTAATTTTTGCATCATTACTCACTAAAAATAACAGACAAATACAACCTGTAATTAAACCAATAACACACAAACCACCTTCTGCCTTAGGCCCTAAGCTTGCTAGGATACTCTCCAGTCCCGACCATTACCCTGCCCAGGATTAAACAGTCTTAGAAAAAATTCATCATTATTTCTGGGATTTTTTGCATGAACACCTCACTTCAGGTTATACCAAAGCCTTGACTTAACCATTCCAGCATACAACTTTCCTTCTGTTTCAACCACTTCTGTTGTTTATTTACTTCTCTGTTTCAGGTCATTTTCTAATTGTATTAGACAATTTATAATATGCTTCAAGTGAAGAACCACAACACTGACATTCTCTTGTAAAATTTTTTATACAATTTAAAATTTATTGTTTCCTCTGTGATCGCAAGTTTTCCGGCCCTGAGACAGAAAAGCATCCACAAATCACAATGTACCTTCTTTCATGTTTCACAGTGGGGGTAAAATTTTAGCATTGGTGTTCAGTGTTCTTTATCCATGAAACATAGCATTGTGTGTTTCAGCCAAAGAGTTGACATTTTGTCTCTCTTTCCCACAAAAACAACATCCCAAAAGGATTGTGGAGGCATGCTCAATGTCTCCTTCAGAGACCAGCTGATACCTTTGTGGTGTCCGTCCATGAATACCATTGTTCTGACATATGAACAGAGTCTTTGGAGAGTTCAAGACACCTCTGCAGGTCCTTGGCTGTTACTCGAAGGTTCTTTTTCACCTCGTATAGCACTGAACGCAGTGCTCCTACCATGGTCTCTGGAGGACCTCCATTCTTAGGGAGAGCAGCAAGAATGCTGAATTGTCTTACTGTGGATTGATGAATACCCTAGTCTTTACAAATGTTTTTTGGCTATCTTCAGTTTTATATATCACCACAATTCCTTCAATAAAGTCCTCTGTTATTTCATTTGATCAGGGCATGCATCAAATGAACAGATCTTTCTTTAGAAGACCAGACTGTCACCAACCAAGTACTTTCTGTCTCTTTTTAGAGAGCAGGAAACTACATGTCCAAAATTGTTCTCATTGGCTGAAAAGCCTGACTCCATTTAGCATTGGGTGAAGTCAATAGGCTAGAGTTTCACATACTTTTTTTTTTTTTTTTCCCAAACTTAGACCTGTAAATGTTTAAACAACTTATAAGATGAAGTACAATTCTTTTTGTGTTAATAGTTTAAACAGATTGTGTTTATCTGTTATTGTGACTTAGTTGAAGATCACATCACATTGATAAAAAAAAATTATGCAGAAAATTAAAGTAATTCCATAGGAAATTGGTCTTTTAAAACCTGACAAAAAGTGGAAAAGTATGTTTTTCTTGAACAAGAAATTACAACAGCGGGTATGGATGAACTGAATAATAAAGTCTGTTTTCCTGTGTGTCTCTTGAGAGTAAACCAGTGGTTACAGTCTATTTTGGTTGGAAGTGTGGTGTTCACCCTAGCTAAGAGTGTATTTTGCATGACCTTTATCAAGAATTTGCCTGATTCCTAAGCTATGTCAAAAATTCTCCTTTCTAAATTATTCTCTTAGGCAGAAGCGAAAGATTGACTGCAAATTAAATAAATCAAACTTGGTTTCACAGTTTATTTGGTTGAATGTAAAAAAAAATCTATTTCAATATGATTTAGCATGTAGTATATTTCACATGCAATATACCATTATCTAAGCATACTTTTCTATTCATATCTTCACCTTTGCCACATTTTCTCCTATTCTTTTTTACTTATTTAAATGTCATATACTGCAAGTATATCATTAAAATGGCAACTTTGCTAATGTGTTGCAAGATCCTGAATAGTGTCTGAAATATTAACTTCTGATGACTTTTGCCAAATTGCATTTCACCTGGACTACTTGTTTTACAAATACATATCTTCCTAAACTGCAGCAAATCTCCAATGATTTCATTATATTCAGATGCTCATTACTACTTATGATGCCCATACCACTAATTTGTAAAAGAAGTAAAAAGGACTACCCTCTGGTTATACAAGTTACATTGCATAGTGACAATTTACACTAAATATTTTAAAACTATTTTTTTGCCTTTTTATCCATCCATATGTTATCAACTCACTTAATTCTGTTTTGGTGTCATGGAGGTCAGAACTTTACATAACAACAATAGATATAAGACAGGAAGCAACTCTGGATGGAGTACTAGTACATCACTGGACTCATTCATGTGGAGCTAGTTAAGAGTTGCCACTTTATTATCTTTATTGAAATAAGACAATACTGTGATCTTTATAGATATTATACAGTATATACATTTTTATACCTTCATGGTTGGTTCTTGATGGATGTGCTGTTGTGGATTTTCTTTCTTTAACTGCTGCACATTATGAAATCGATTAGCTCTTTAAATTATTTCCTTACAGCAAAGGTCGAGAGGTGATTAAAACTGGAATTAAATTTGTGCTTTTTCAACTTGTGAGCCTAACTAGGTATGAGTATTGATCAGTTTGAGTTGTTTTATGATTCCCTAGCCCACATTATATTACATTTTATTAAACACTAGAAATCTTGGTTTTTTTATTGTAGTATAAACTTTACGGGGCTTCAGGTAGTACGTTATGCAAAATATAAAGTATGAGGGCAGACAGAGACACATTTAGTGCTCTGGCCAATAGTTGCATTCAAGTTCCCATTCATTAACACTTCAAATATTACTATCCCCACACACTGTTATACTTAGTATTATGACTTAAATACATTCTTTTGTCTAATAAATCAATTTATAATCAAACTCAATTCATTCAATTTGATAGTGCGTGCTGCCCAACCTAAATACAGTATATACAGTGAGTTAGAAAAACATCACTAAGCACTGAATCAGCTTTGAGATATTAAATATGTCACAAAAATTATTAGAATCATTTAAATGTGCTCCCCCAACTCAAAATAACAACAATACGTCAATGCTTTATAACATAATTTGTCAGAATGGAAATAACAGCTTTCCAATTGAATTTCTCCACAGTTCTCACAGTTAGTAAGCCATTGCATTATTTAGTAATTTTTTAAATATTATGTTTATTTGCCCTCTTCATTAATTTATACAGTACAATTAGACAATTTTTGGAAAAGATTAGTTAATGCGCTGCTAGGCAACAGTTTTTGTCGGTATAACCATTAAGTATTTACATCATTTAATTTGAAGTTCAGCACACAACCCACTCATCAAGTCACTTAGTATGCTTCCATCACACATAACTGAAGCCAAAATGACAAAGCAACATTTCTGTCTCATAAGGGATCACTTTTAAATACAGATATTTGGTGTGTTGTGTTGCACTTGTTTAGATTATATTATTACACTTATATTCTGCATTTTAGCTCTTTTTTTAGTGAACTGGTAATGAGTTATATTAAGTAAGTATATAGAAAAACATTTTTTTGATGTACAGCAGATACATGGGTCTTTGTTCATGTGTTGAGATATCAGAAAATATGATAAATTTTTCTTTCATGTAGTAAATACATATTTTAAATATGAATGACATTAACCATTAATTTAAATCTTTCCATAGAGTAACTGTAATAACTGATTACATTAAAGGTTAATGTTTCATAGGTTGTTCATTTTTTGAATGAATTAGGTAGACAGTGGCACAGTCTGCTGCATCATTAACATATTTCATTCGACAATTATAAATTTAATTTTCTATCACCAACAAATCATGAACGACAGCACTCAGATCTTTTTTTTTATTGCAAATTAAAGGGGTCATAGCCACTTTTACTTTCTGGTTACAGACAAACTAAACTTTAATTTCTAAGCTCAACAATATTCATGCTGAATGTTTCGAACATGACAAGCCAGGTGTAATTGGAATAGGTATGGATATTCATTAGGAACACAATAAAAGATTCTAGGTAGGCAATGACCCATGCAATTTTAGTACAGCAAAATAATTCCGTTTGTTCTTTTAGTACTTCTGCCATACTACAACAAATGTATCCCAATATCTATTAACAACAGCAGAGGTATTAAGAGAAAGAAGTATGGTATCAAAGAAGGGACAGAATTAACTTGCTTTTAAATGCAATTATCTGTCCCATATGTACAAACATCTGAAGGAAACCCGTTGCACAATATAATGTCTTAGAATTCTATAGTGGGGTTTCAAAAATTACGTACCTATCCTCAGAAAAGTATGGGGCATTTTCCAAGACAAAGAGGATGTCTTCGTTCTGTCTTTCAGGCAGGACTTAGCTGTGATCATCATTTATTTCCTTGTTCCAGAAGAACTAGCTAATCAAACAAGAATACACTTTCTGCTGACCAATACAATATATATAAAGTATATAGAACAGACTTACTTCTGACATTTAATAACTTTACTAGACACATTACCAGGCAATAGAACAAATGTAAATATATTTGATATCTCTTGTCCCATGTGAATGTTCAGCACCTTTCCTGATCCTTCTCCTCGTGGTCTCTTTATTTATGTATCCAAATATATTATATTGTTTAAATGTAATTCTGTACAGTATTAAAGCTAAATAATTATTAAAGGCAATAAGGTTCACAGATCACAGTGTCCCAGGGTCACTATTGTTTTTTTTTCTTTTAACTCTGGCAACACCATCATTAGGCACAGTTCCACCCAAATCCACCTATTTAATGTCACTAAGCAGCTTAACAACATGCCTTTGAACAGTCCAAAGAAAAAGTGGTGCCTACATGAACACTACACAATCATGGAAAAAACATACAAACTCCATACAGAAGCCAACCCAGCTGGGGACTGAACAAAATGAGGCAGCAACACTGCTTTGTGTGTTATAATACAAGGTATGAGAGTTTCAGTTTATTTAAAATAAACATAATACATTTCTTCATTTGGAAACATACAAAAGCAAGTAACAGAACTATCTAACCAAAAACAAGTCTGGTACTTTTAGGGTACTTCTTAAAATAAAAAAAAACAAAACTATATTTCCACTATACATGTTAAAACACTAATGAAGCAGAATATAGCACTCTTGAGACCATTCTAACCACTAAGGCTTCAATATCTAAAACTGAATGGACACCCTGTCATTTTATATAAAGGTCTCATAGGTGCCATTGTTCACTTCAGCACGTTTAGGGTCATCTGTAGACTGCTACACAGACTCTTCCTTAGGTCAGGATGCTTTCAACTGTCTGGTCCTTTCCAGCTCCATTTCTTTGTGATCCTCTAACAGGAGAACACTGGGGGTTAACAGACCCATAAATGCCAACAAACCTGCTGTGGGAGCAAATGCAAATCTTTACCAAAACAAACATACCACCGGACGGATAAGACAGAGCTGACAAAATTCTATCACCAGCAGTTTATTGTGCATTATGTGCAAAAATATACACAATCATATTTTAAAATAAACAGGGTCATGACAGAAATCTTGCATATTTTGTAAACCAGAAAGGAGAGTTTAAGAAAATACTTATTATTAAATAACAGTTACCACGCTATCTTCATAACTTGTTAAGTAAAGTAGTAAATGCGACTCTAGCATAAATTCAGTCAGGCTGCATCCCATGCCAGTATCAATATTTAAATACTCAATACAGAATCAAAAATGAGACAGGAACACTTAAAGCCCCAGGATGCTTTTATCCCACATCCACAGTTAATGGATTTCCTGCTTAGCACGTAGAACACATATACTGTACATTTACAAATTACAGTAAAACAGCAAATTGCTAGGCTCTGTTTCCATCACAAAGTAACGCTGCTGCATATTTCTTAGTGGTAAAGATAATTACAACTTCCTTCCATTCCTCAGGAGATGGCGGTTGTAATATGACAGAGACATTAGATTTTCTTTTTCTCTTGAACATTACCAGCTGAATAACTGCCACATTTTAACAAATCACAAATGTAGAACTGTTATATGAAAGGATGTACTTGTTTCCAAAGCAGTTAGCTGAAAAACGTTCAATTAGAAATGTGAAATCTGAGAAATTCAGACTATTCCTTGAGACTGCATATAAAAGCCTTTCTATGCTTCTCTAAATTGCATCCTCCCAGGCACATACAAATGAACCAATGCAAAAAATATATGCATTAACAATATCTGGCAATATCAAAATGTCAGTGAAGATGAACTGCTAAATTCTGGGTATTTTCACCTTCGACAGCCCCCACTGTGTAGTCAGCGGAGATTGAGGCAAAATGTGAATATTATGGAAAGCACTGAATATATGGGAAAACTGTTGATACTGTATGTGCAGCATTTGTGAAGCTCTGCGAACAGCATACAAGCAGCTTAAAGTGAAGAGGTGGTAAAAATAAGCAAGAAATTAATATACATGTGGTCATAAACAAGAATAATGGCATTAGTAAAATCAAAGTAAATACAAGAAGGAAACAATGAACAAAAAACATCAGCAGCTCAATAAGATAAGAAAAATAAGCAATCAGGAAATTAATCATTCATGTTAAATGCCCATTAATTCCAAGAAGGGATTGAAGTAGGTCACAATATTTTGAAGTAGCATTTTGCAGACGGCAGTTTCCAACCCTAGATGGTAATTATGGCTCTAGTCCATTGCTAGGTACACTGACAGTTAAACTCAGAACAGGTCCGTTTTTCTGTGTTCTGGCCAGTGTTCCTTCCCTGACTTATGTTTGTTTTCCTATTTCGGCCATTTTTCAGTTTGAATTATTTAGCATGGTTATTTCTGTTAATATTGTTATATTCATTTATCATTTAGTCAATATGTTTAATATATTATTGTTTTGTTATATTTAAAAATATTTATGCACTGTTTCTACAATGTCTTTATTTTTCCTGTATTCTGTGGGTGGTTCCCCCTATAAAGACTCAGGGCAATGCAGTCCCTTGCCATTCATTGAATGTGTTTAGATGGAGTGAAGCGTATCTGTAAGTACTGCTATTTGATTTTCGGGTATTTTTTTCGACTCTTTGCTTCTATCTTAGGATTTCAATTTAATATTTTGTATTGGGACTAGTATGCTTTCGGATTGCCTTGTTGGCAACTCCTTTTGCCTCTTTTGAGTATTTTGCAGCATTTTTCAGATTTCTGTGGATAAATTTTTAATTTTATAAAGATTTTTGTGGACTTGCCTCTACCCCCACCTGGAATTTTCATGGTGTTCCCCCTGGAGGGACGTACCTGGAGCTTTTTGAGACTTTTTGCTATTATATGTATTTTAAAAGCCTGTTCTCCATTTTGGGATCTAGTCTGGCCTGTAGCCTCCCAGTTGCCTAGGGTAAAGCTCGCTTAGGTGAGGCCTATGTTCAGGTTGGTCAGTCAAACTTCTGGCCTGTTTTTTTTTTGTGGTTCTTTTTGAAGGCCTCAATAGTTTTTATTATTTTGTGGTGTCAGAATCGCAAGACGTTTAGAGGCACCAATAAATCTAAATTGTGTGCTTGTATAAAGAAACACATTGGTTAAATGGTTAAGGGTGTTGCCTCACATTTCCAGGGTCCTCAAATCAAATCCTGGCCCAGGCACAGTCTGGGTGGAGTTTATATTTTTTGCCATGACTGATCACTATTAAACATATACAAGTAGTAATATTAGGGACATACAGATACACTTGGGGTTGAAAATATGTGTGTAACATCTACCATTTTTCATACTGATATATTGTTTAACTATTTTTTCTGTTTGCAAATTGCAACTATGTTTCAGTGTAAAGAGAATACTTAAATGAGCCAAGAATTCTCAAATGACGATGATGATATTTGCTAATCAGCTTAGGGTCAGGAACAGATCAAATAAAATTAACATTCTCTGTTTTTATGTTATATTCTGGGTGTTTTAAATAGGTATATGCTGCACTGAGACCATGAATTCAGAGTGATAGATTTTACTTTCAGTTTGTTTTCACTGAATGTCTTTCTCAAATAAAAGCTCAAGTGACAAATAAGCAGCAGACTGCAGTGCAAACAATGCAGGGTTCCCAGTTTAGCTTTCAGGTTGGCAGCATGTTCATCCAGGTGGTGCCCTTGCAGATGACTATATAAATTTGTAGTATTACTATTTTTTTATCTTTATCCTGTTACACAAGACATCTGCAGACAGGTGTTGCATACTGCTATTTTGTTATCACTGTTATTCATGGCAGAAAATGACCACATAGGGGACAACATACCCAGCAAAGCCATACAGTGTTCAGTGATTAGTCATGCTTCTTTGGTTTACCAAAACCAAACCATCATATCAGTCTAGTGTAAGAATGCTCTTTTTATCTTATTGTATATATAAACTACAGGTCAATTAGACACATATACTATTTGCTATTCAGATATACAGTAATTAGTCTGTGAAGGATTAGAGCCAAGGTGTCTTCAGTAATACATCTGTGTTACTTAAAAGATAATTGGCGACAGTGAAAACATATAATATGGGATTGTTCCCCTTTTTCCAACTTCATACATTTCCTCTCACCTTGTTCATAACCAGAACTTGACAAACTATTATCTTAATGTAGTGCTCCTACTATTTTCTAGAATAAAACTGTACAAATTGTGATAAGTCGCTATATAGCACCCGACCCGGCACAGACTCACGCAGAGGCACATGTAAAATTAACAGATGCTTTTATTATATTCTTTAGCTGTGGGACATGCCTTCCCCGTGCCCCACAGGCCCAACACAGTCCCAAAGCACTTAACTCCACACAAAACACTTTTTTCCCTCTTCACCTTGGCACCACCACTCCTCCCAGGTAACCTCGTCCTCTACTTCCAGATTCTGGCTCTCGAGTGGTGGAGGCTGGCCTGTTTTACAACCCACCCAGATGATTCGTCCAGCCAGGTTCTTGAGTCCCGGCAGCACCACCTAGCGGCCACCCCAGCTCCCAACCAGCCTGTGGAGGACTCCATGTCCCATGGAGCCACGCGGGAGACTGGGGAATCAACATCGGCCAGGGAGGCTGTCACCAAGCGTCCCGGGGGAGGTATTGAGCTGCCCATCGTGGCTCCCCCGGAACATATGCAACAGGGGCGTCTTGGCGGGCATGGGCCCCGGCCATCCCTCACAAAATATAGAAGCAGACAAGCAGCAAAACTAACCTTTAATGTATTCTTTATAAAGTTTAAGATGGCATCTGTGCTACAACTCATTTAATAATTTCACTCATTTATTTGCTCTTGCACCACACTAATAGCCCTTAAAAACATTGATATACAAAACACAAAGTATATATCACAAAAGACAGTACTGAATTATAAAAGAAAGACTACCTTACTAAATATTCTGTAATAATAAGATTTAAAAGGTAATGAAAACAAGGTGGGTATTCATTCAATATTCATTCAATTCATTCAATGAGGGCAACTAAAACTGAGGGAGGTTTCACAAAATAGACACTAAAACAACAAGTAGGCTGATATAGTAATGTCACACATATCTCACAATAATATACACGGTATACAGCATGAAAGTATATTATTCTTCTAAAATGTTCAGATTCAGAACGTTCTTGGTGTATTATCAAAATCATGTTGTCAGCACAATAAGACCAGGGAAGCATTAATGTAGTGTACAAGAATCTAGTGGCAGCATTTTAAACCTGTTAAAATACAACTACATTTATATAGCAACTTTACCATTTTATGTTCTCCTAATACCTTGTGCACAATGACCACTGAAGTGAGAACACTGTAAAAAAGTATTCGAGCCATGGATTGTAGAAGAGAAAAAATTTTATATTAGCATAAAACAGCAAATTAACATAAAGAGCCATAAAAAGTAATTAAAAGCTTCTAAAACATTAGATTAAGCATAAATTATAATGTTAAGAAAATAAGATAGGTCGAGTAAATAGTTACCTAAAAAATCAGTCATATTGCATTATTTTTTAAGCTTGTAGCAGAATTGCTAGTGTGGGAAAGCAACAGAACAAGAACAAAAATGACAAGCAGAAACAAGCTGAGAACAGGATAAGGAGAGGAGAACACCCGTGTTCAAGGCTGGGAAGCTAAGGAACGATACCACAGAGAGAAAATGGCTCTGGTAGGCACGCAAGAAACCAGCTGGATTGGTGAATCAGCAAAAAGGCAACAAAAGGTTTTTACTATAAGCAAAGTCACAATGTATGAAAGAAACATTAGTATATTCAGGCATTAGCAATAAATATAGAAGAATATATTAGAAATTAACTTTAGCGTAGAAATTAAGGCAAATCAAGCATGCCAAGCAAACGATTAAATAAAAGCACATACCATATTTCTTTTTAATTAAAGCTTAGCTTTGGGCATCAGACAACCCAGCTCAAGTCCGAGAAAGAGGAAGTGATGAGAGGAAAGCCCATATAAGGAAGATGAATGTCTGTACCGGCCTTGGCCAGTGAAAAAAATAAGCAAAAACAGAAACTAGAAATGAACAATAGACAGTGAAATACCAAGGGTCCAGCTGCAGGGAGATGAGAAACTGGAGTAGAAGGGAGTCAGAGGAAAACAGCAAATGAGCTAACTGAATGAGGTTGGAACGATAAGAAATTGTTATATAAACTTCAAGTTTTGAATGGTACGGGGCTCAGCTCAATTTGGCCGTATTGGGTTGAGTCTGTGTTGTTTTTTGTGTTGTTTTATTGCAATAAACCTTTAAAACTCTGTCTGTCTATCTTGAGTCCTCATAGCCTTCATTTTCAGGTAAAAAGCCGTCTGGTGACCAATTTTTCGCCACGACAGGATCAAGGGTTTTATTCCTTGCTGGGCCACTGTCTGAGTGAAGCTTGCATTTTTCTCTGTTTTTGAGCTATTGTGTTCCACCAAGTTCCTCCTTCATCCCAAAGATATATAGGCTAGGACAATTGTTGTCTCTAATTTGATCCAGTGTGAATGATGGCGGGTATGTGTATACAGGTAAGTGTATCCCGTGAAGGTTGGTTCCTGCCTAGCAGCCAATGCTGCCCGAATTGGATCTGACCTCAGCAGACAAATTAATAGATGAACCACTGATAAGGACGTGGTGAACAACCAGACCTGGTGGTAAGGTAGACATGACAATAAAGCTCATCGCCCAGATCGACTTTTTTTCATTTTATCCTGTGTTTTTGTCCTAACTGATTTTTATTCTTATTTCTGTTGATGATTTTTCTATTTAATTCAATTAAACAACCACTTTCTTATTAAACAATTTCAGGGCTGGTGGCATTCTAGTGTCTACTAGGCCAGCATAGTGGAAAACAGAATCTCAGATGTTACATTTTACATTTAGTTTTTTTCCCCAAAATAGTTTTTTTTTTTTTTTTTTTTTTATGACAACCACAGCCATGTTGTTGATGGCAACAATGTCTGATGCCAGCCATTTGATTAAAAGCAGACATCATACATGAGAATAATGTATAATTTTATTTAAATGAAAGTGCATGGCAGCTCATTTATCCCTGCATTGGATAAGATTACAATCCTTCTTGAAAATATTAGCGTTATTTAGGGGGGAAAAGATTAACGCTGTATTTGGACCGTTTGCTTCGCTTTTAACCTTTTTTGATTCTCATTTTGGGCTTAGGTGCTAGGTTTCAATTTGTTTTTCTGATTTATAACTTTGCTTGCTTAAGACTTTGTGCTTCCTGTTCTCCCTTAATTTGTGTTTCTCGACATCTGTCAGTTCTCTCAGTTACTTTCCATTTTCTATTTGCTTGTCTCTTTCTTGGCAAAAAGTACACCAATGCTTTTCAGGGATCAAATTTGAAAACATAAAAACTATCTTCTTTCTGGCTAAATATGAAATTGTTACGACTGTTTCGATTCACTCTAAGTAAAAGTGTTAATCAAAGTATACTTTTTCTTTGTAGTGACAGGCAGAGACGGCATATGAATTAAACAGGTCTTGATGTAGCAGTGATCGTCATGCCAATGGACTAAAGACATGCAGTCAAACAAATGGGCAAAACAAGCTGAAAGACACAAGACAGGCAAAAGATGAAGACTATTCCTTAAATTAAATTGAAACTAATCTTCTGTCACAGAGTCTTTTTTCTTTTTGATTTCATGTGGACAATTACTGAACATGAGATTTGACTGCTGGAACCACATAATGTTACATCCAATCTTACACATATGCTACACTTCCTGGCAATGTATGGTGTTATAATAAATTAAACATCCACTGTAAGAGCCAATCTTAGAAAGTTAAAGTTTTGAGTTAAACTTATATTAATGTTTGCTTAATAGAATAGAATATAAATTTCTTTCATAGTCATAGCTTATGGTATAGTCTTTTCCCCCTATAAGTTAGTAAGAGATAGAACCTTCTTGCTATAACTAAGAAACAGTGTGATAATAAGCTTGTTGTGGTAAGAACAGGTCCCAGTACACAGGGACTTAAAAGACCCATTTTCTATTCAGAGATGGGATAAGCATACAGTTTTCTGACAGTTTTGAAATGGTTCAGAAATGTTAAGTAAATAGTAACGATTTGAGATGTAACAAGATTAAGCTTAGAACTGAACTTTTCTTAATTTTCTTTAATTTTTTTCCCTTTTTTGCTATTTTAATTTTCTTTTTTGTGTGAAGTTTTACTATGAAACTTAACTAAACTTTTAAAAACAAAGATATTTTGTCTGTGGAATCATTTCTGCATGTCAGGCCTTTGTTGAATCCCATTTTTTGAGTTAGAGCTGCTGAACTTTGGAAAAACGCAGCTACACCTACCAAATGAACAATTGAAAGTCTGCTTATGTGAAATAATTATAAACAGAATAAGCAGGGAATCAAATCAAAAATATGTAATAGGAAAAAAAAAAACTAACAAAACAAAAAGAAAACAAAATGTAATATAATAAATACTTTTTAGATAATTGGCAATGATTGTTACAGATATAATTTATGTTAATAAACATATAGAAAACTCAAAGGAAAACAATATGATGGGTAAAAAAAGAAAAAGTATGCTTTGAGTTGACAATAAAATAAACCAAAGATAGTATTGCATAGATGTGATAAACTAACAAAAATAAGAAATGACAAAAGTATTAACAAATGTGAATTAAATGCATCAGAATGATTGTAAAAGACATATACATACACTCACAAAAACACAATTCATAAAAACACATATGCTAACTCAGACTGTATTGTATAAACACAAAAATAATACCAAGAATCAGTTTATAAAAAATAGATTAACTAAAAGTTTTCAGCAGTGTGATTTCCAAATTTTCATCAGACCTTAATAAATAAAGCAGGTCCCACAAAAACACCAGTTGTTAATTACAAAGGGTGTGAAACATGTGACATGTTTGGGGACCCTGTTGTGGCTTAGTCAATAGTAATTTCGGTCAATGCCTTTCAAGTTAGTAACTGTTCTTCAGGGAAATTATTATATTGGTGAATGAAAAAGATATGATTGCAACTGAAGAAAAGCAAAACAGAAAAAAAAACAAATGTACAAAAGATTAAAGATTAGGAAAATACTTGCACCAGTGTCAGGCAAGAGAATAAACTCTTAACTGTCAAACACTTTTATTTCTGTGAGGCTATGAGGGAGATTGCAAAAAGTATAGTTCTTATACTGTAGTTTATTAATTTATCTCTGCTTATTTTAGCTGTTTATAATGCATTGTGTCATAGCAGCCAAGCTTCCAAAAGGTGATGATGTCACAATTGTCTGATAATTGATGAGATCATAACAGCACAATGTGGCACAAAGAAAACAAAAATGATTAAAATATATTTTTTTAAATTCTGAGATAATTTAACTAATAAATCATTAGGAAAAACTAAAAGAAATACAGAGAAGAGATACTTGGATTTTATTTTTCACCACTGATCATCCAAACAATCTCTTTGAATTCAGAGTTTTTCTTGTTTTAAGTGTTTAAATTCACACATACTTAACCACTGTCAACCTCTTCCTATAGAATGTACAAAGTCTAATACTGTCATACTTTATACAGAGTACATAAAAAAACTAAATATATATGTTATACAAATTAATGTTAATCTTTTTTTCCTCTTTTTAGATTTTATTTCTTGGCTTTATTATTGTTTATGTAAGTATTGAAGGCCTGCATTCCATCAATTTTGGTAAGTGTTAAAAGAAACTGAATATGGAATATTTATGGAGAGAAGGTTTTCATAAAAATTTCAGTAGTTCCCTTTAGTTTTGAAACTTTGTTTCAAAATGTCTTTGTTTTGTTTAGAATTATTGTTAATACACCAGTTTTATTTGTTTTTTGTTAGAACAAGTTATAATTAAACAAATAAAATTAATTGTTAAAATATCAGACATTTAATTAAATCAAATATGTGTGACACTAGTCCTTCATTCAACATGATGATTTGGATGGAGCCCTAAGGTTAAGTAGTTCAGGAAAAAATAAAACATGAGACACACTTGAGGGCACACTTTATTACAGAGTACAAATTATTAATAATCTGCTACTGTTGCATGCACATTCATTATTCATGAATATGCTTTATTAAAATAAACCCTTTTTTAATACTTTTTCAATGCTTCCATTGCCTTGATCCACTAGCCTGGATTTTATTCACTGCTGTTTCAAAACATGAGGCTGCTTAGTTTAAAATTAGACTCAATAGGCTTTACTATTTACTTTCATGTTGCACCTGACCATGTCATGATATAAAAGAAAAAAAAAATTAGGATAAATCTTCTAAAGATAGTCTTTTCAGTTGTACTCATCCACCCATTGTCAGAGCTTGGTTTGACCATTATAGGGTCATGGCAGTGTTGAGTAAAATTTCAGGAACAGCCCATTAGTGGATCCACTCATTCACACTCACACAGAGTAAATGTACAGACACAGATCAATCTTATATGTATATCTTCGGGGTAGAGATGAAGCTGACAGAGTTAGAGGAGGAAACCCAAACATAACACAGGAAGAACATGATACTTCCACAGTAGAAGAACTGTTAATTGATTGCTAGTTCATGAAACTGTAAGACAACAGTTCTATCCACCACTATCCTACACCATGCCCATATTCTTTGAGGCCAGTGCGTTGCAAAGGCCAAAAAGAACCACCCAGAAATGCCAATGTCTGCCCCTAACTGAGAATGCCATTTTTCCTCAGCTTCCAGAGCCAACTCCAACTGGTCAATACTTGCTCCTCAAGTCTAACACTGAGAATAAGCTGGATCCTACCATCAGATTGAAAGCCTCGTCTATTCATTGAAGCCATCAGGAATCCTCTAGTGTTACTGCACTGAGCTAGCAATAGTTGATACAGAATTGCCATTCTCCACTCTTCTTCCGAACTATCACCACAAGGGAATACAAAATGGTTCTATAAGCCTGGTAGCCTGGATGTCAAATACAAGCTGCTCTCTGTCTCAGCTTGCTGTCCCAAGGGAATGCTTCCCAGGAACTGTTTGATGTGATGGGGCTCTCTAGTGTCAATGGTATGATGTACCAGATGGGTGCAGTCAATGTCTTAGGGGGTAAACAGTCCCCATACTCGTGCAGCAGTTCTTTAAGCTGTTATTGCTGTGGTGGCTCCAGCCCTGGATAACTCTCCTTCCAGAGGTTTGATATGACATCATTCCACTGACCACTATCATGGGTAGTAGAAGTGGCCTCCAGTGGTATTACCACTAACTGTTTCGGTGGCTGGCTTTGGCTAACCATTAATAACGGGGTACTGCCTGGAACTGTTATTATCCCTTTACAAATTTCTAACTAGGCCCGATGCTTAACAAAAAAGTCCATGCTCAAGATACATGGGACCCTAATATTTTCTATGCATACAATACAGGTTTGGGCCCAAGTCCCATCGTAATCAGGGCTGTAGTATGAAATTCTATCGGCAATGTTATGTCTATGGTAGTAACTATTGGGGCACAAATATTTTGCAAAAGACAGTCCTCTAGCAGCAAATCAATCCATACCACTGCAGCCATAGCACTCATGTCTACCAGAGCCTTCACTGGCATGGTCCAGACCTGGACGGGCAAATGAGACTAATAACCTTACCCTATCTATCTATCTATCTATCTATCTATCTATCTATCTATCTATCTATCTATCTATCTGTGAATCACCGGAATGTTCAAATCACTGATAGAACCTTCCTTAGAGTCTGCCCTGGGGCCTGGAAATGTCCCTTCTACTCTGGACCCAGCCCTTTTTCCACCATTTTTGCTAGCTCCAGTGTAGGCTGTGGAAGTGGGCGGTAGGGTCATCACCACTGGATAAGTCCTTACTGTCAACAATGACAACAGATTAGGTGTATGGCAGTGGAATATAAGGCTCATGTCAGACCTGACCCCAGCAGTAAAATTTGGTTGTGGGCTTCATTTCTAAGGGCAATGAGCCCGTCATCCAATGGTGAACAACTTGTCATGGTAGCAACTTTTCTGCTGGCAGCTGTAGATGGTGATTCTTCTCCACATGCCAACTTAAACTCAATGGCCTGCTCAGGTGCTACCTCCAAAGTCGGTGGCTGTACAAGCTGCACAGGGTGGTGAAACACTGTAGGTGGCAACCCCGGGAGAAATACAGTAGGGGAATAAGTATTTGATCCCTTGCTGGATTTGCAAGTTTGCTGACTTACAAAGAAATGAACTGTTTCTAATTTTTAAGGTAGTTTCATTTTAATGGAGAGAGACAGAATATCAACCAAAAATCCAGAACATATTACATACAAGTTATAAGTTAAATTGCATATCATTAAGAGAAATACATATTGGATCCACTACAACCCAACCAGAATTCTGGCTCCCATAGATTGGCTGTGTGCCCACGTGGCACACAGATTACAATCAATCAATCAGTCAATCAATTACAGATACTCCTGATTTCAGCTCGTTATGTGTATAAAGCACACCTGTCCACAGAATCAATTTCTTTCATTCCAACCACTCCACCACCATGGGCAAGACCAAACAGCTGTCAAAGGATGTCAGGGACAAGATTGTAAACCTGCCCAAGGCTGGAATGGGCTACAAGACCATCAGTAAGAAGCTTGGTGAGAAAGTGAAAACTGTTGGTACAATTATTCGGAAATGGAAGAAATATAATAAAATGATAATCAATTGCCTTCAGTCTGGATCTGCACGCAAGATCTTGCTTCAAGGGGTGAGGATAATTGTGAGAAAGGTGAGGGATCCACCCAAAACTACATGGGAGGAGACTGTTAATGATCTGAAGGCAGTTGGGACCACAGTTGCTAAGAACACCATTAGTAACACACTATGCTGTAATGGACTGAAATCTTGCAGAGCCCACAAGGTCCCCTTGACTCAAGAAGGTACATGTCCATCTTAGGTTTGCCAGTGAACATCCAGGCACATCTCAAAGTGCATAAAAACAATATAGTGCACAGTATTAGCAATAATATTTGTTTCTCTTTTGAAAGAATATAAATATGTTGGTTATATAATAAGAAGAATTCTTATATTTACATGGCATTTCTCTCACTGACTAAAACAATTTGTGCCCCATGCGGGGCACAAACCCATAATCTTTTTAATGCGAGACAGCAGTGCTATGATTGCACCACTGCATATATATGACCTAGTTATATCATAAAGAGCATTTAACAGAAAAAAAAAAAACTATCAGCGCTACCAAAACTGCACAAACCCATAATAAGTGGTAAACAGTAACTAACACACATGAATACAATATCTACAGCACACTGAGGGAACACACATGTTGTGTTGTTATTGTGACATGTCTTGCTACTGCATGGGCTGTGAGGTGGTGGAGTCTTAGGGAAAGCACTTTGTGGGGGCTCAGGGTGCCTCCCTAGAGAGAGCTGAGTGACAGGATTAGGGTGAAAGGACAGCGAATGGTATAAGAGCATTGTAAAAGAACAAAAAGAGTTTCAAGTAGAGAAGCAGCTCCTTTGACAGGCTACTACCACCACTTCTAGACACGCAACAATGCACTGCATTGTCGGTTAAATGTTACCAGGCTACGAGAAGTACTGCATTCAGGGTCTGTAATACTGCAGGAATCTCTGAAGGAAGGTTAAATGTGTTTTCTTTGTTTTTCTTTGCGTTTCTGGTGGAAGCATGAGCTGGGCCACTCAGAAATTGCTTCTGGGCTGCATGTGGCCAGCCCTAAGCCTTCTGCCATTGCATGACTTGGCCCCCTCCCTCACTGTTAAGGCTGTGACAGGAAGTTTTTCTTTCTTTACATTTGAATCATTCTCTGGCTTATTTAACTTTTCTACACAGTCCGTCTTCTGCTTCAGTGTCATGGCCCTGAAGCACATTGGTCCTTTACTCTTTCCCAGTTCTCTTCACTGTTACTCATGCATTCTGCTTCCATACACTGTGCGGCTATTCCCCATTTTTCAAATGACAATGCCTCAACAAGTCTTAATCTCTTCTCTCACCTTTTGCCCACCATACTACACTCCTCAGTCTCAAAGATTTTGCCCACTGTAGCATTTTTTCCCTCCACCAAAACCACCTCTTGTGCTCCTTCCACTTTTCCACCCTCCCCAAGTTTACAGACATGTTTCATTAACGTATCACATTGCTCCTTTAGGCAGCGCAGTGCTCAATAGCTGTCCAGCCACATGGCCCAAGGAATCCCAATTCCTATCATTACAATATATGCCAGATGATGTTCCTCATATTATGTTCTTAATTAATTGTGTGAACAAGTTAAAAGATTCGATGAGCATTAACCATTTTTTCTTTAAATGCAGAAAAAAATAAATATTATTAATTGGTGGAAATCATATAGACAGCAACAAGGTTCTGTCACTTGAAAACCCAGGAGTCCTACATATTAGGTTTACTAAATCAGCATGCAATTCAGATATTAACCTTTGACTCCAGTTTACCTTTTATCACACACACTACAGCATTACTAACTAACACTTGCATTTTCTATTAAATATATCAGAAAATTTAAATGTTTTCTAAGTATGGAGACTGCAGAGACACTAATCCATGCATTAATTTGTATGGCACAGTACCTAATGCACGAAGTTTCAGCCATCAAACCATTACTTAAAAAGTCAGACCTAGATCCCCACATACTTAATAACTATAGACCCATTTCAAATTTACCCTTTCTCTCTAAAATACTTCAAAAAGTAGTCACCAATCAGCTTCAGTCACACCTTATGCATCACAATTTATTTGGGAAATTCCAGTCTGGCTTCCACATTGGTCAAAGTATAGAAATGGCACTAACGCGTGTTTTAAATGACATTCTGATATCCTCTGATGAAGGAAACTCCACTGTAATTATGTTGTTAGACTTAAGCTCAGCGTTTGACACCACTGACCATTCTATTTTACTGAATAGGCTAGAAAATGATGTTAGGCTTACAGACACTGTCCTTGCCTGGTTTAGTTCTTATTTATGAAGTTGACTCCAATATGTACAGAAATATTCTGACAGTACTCCATCATTATACACAGAACTGAGATATGGTGCTCAGAAAGACTCAGTAATGGGACCTTTACTGTTTTCACTTTACATGCTTCCACTGGGATCTGTCTTTAGAAAGCATAATGTTAATTTTCACTCATACGCAGATGACACCCAGTTATACCTTTCTTTTAGATAAAATGAAGTTTCTCCGATGTCTTTAATTAGTTGTGTTACTGAATTAAAGGAGTGGATGGATGAGAATTACTTGTCTTTAAACACAGATAAAACAGAGATGTTAATTATTGGAGGGAATGACGCTGATCGTAACAATATTTTGTCATCATTCAACTCAGTTGGAATCACCATTAATTTTACTGAATCAGCCCACAATCTAGGAGTTATCTTTGACTCTAGCAAGTCATTTAAACCGCACATTACAAAATTGTCTAAATTATGTTTCTTCCTTCTTAAAAATGTTGGAAAATTAAGGTGTTTTCTAAATAAGCAGGATTCTGAGAAATTAATTCATGAATTTATTTCTAGTAGGATTGACTACTGCTATTCAGTGTTAACTGGACTGTTCTTTATACAGCTTCCAGTTAATCCAAAATTGCTGCTGCAAGAATTATTACAAGAACAAGAAAATACGAACACATAACTCCAGTTCTTAAATCCTTACACTGGCTCCCGGTTAAGTTTAGGACAGATTTCAAAATCCTCCTTTTAACATATAAAGCCTTAAATGGCCAAGGTCCAGCTTATTTGTGTGAACTTATCATGACTTACAAACCAGAACGCACATTAAGATCTCAAGGTGCCGGTCTGCTTATGATTCCAAGGATTAATAAAATAACAGTTGGAGGTCATGCCTTTAATTACAGGGCCCCTAAATTGTGGAATAGTCTGCCTGCTACTATAAGAGATGCTCCTTTGGTCTCAGCTTTCAAATCCCGGCTTAAGACTCACTACTTCAGATCAGCTGATTAACTGTAAAGACTGGATCTCTGTTGTTAGTCTTTAGCATTAAAACATAAATAACATGATAGTTAGAATTTATTACTAATCCTCACCTATTCTGTTTCTCTTCTCGGTACTCAAATGTGCCACTTGGTGCCACTGCTCTCTTTGAACTGCCTTTCCCAAGGTTTCTTCCATTTTTTCCCTACAAGGAGTATTTTGGGAGTTTTTCCTTGTCTTCTTCGAGAGTCAAGACTGGGGTCTGTCAAAAGGCAGCGCCTGTTAAAGCCCATTATGGCACTCCTTGTATGATTTTGGGCTATACAAAAATAAATTGTATTGTATTGTGTATTTCATAACTTTTATGGACAGAATTTCTAGGCGCAGCCAGGGTGTTGAAGGGGTCCGGTCTGGTGGACTCAGGATTGGGTCACTGCTTTTTGCAGATGATGTTGTCCTGTTTGCTTCATCAGGCCGTGATCTTCAGCTCTCACTGAATCGATTCGCAGCTGAGTGTGAAGCAGCTGGAATGGGAATCAGCACCTTCAAATCCGAGACCATGGTCCTCAGCCGGAAAAGGGTGGAGTGCCCTCTCAGGGTAGGGGGAGAGATCCTGCCCCAAGTGGAGGAGTTTAAGTATCTCGGGGTCTTGTTCACGAGTGAGGGAAAAATGGGGCATGAGATCGACAGGCGGATCGGCGTGGCGGATCGGTGTGGCAATTTACCAGTCAATCTACATTCCTACCCTCACCTATGGTCATCAGTTATGGGTAGTGACCGAAAGAACGCGAATACAAGTGGCTGAAATGAGTTTCATCCGCAGGGTTTCTGGGCTTCCCTTAAAGATAGGGTGACAAGCTCAGTCATCTGGGAGGGGCTCAGAGCAGAGCTGCTGCTCCTCCACATCGAAAGGAGACAGATGAGGTGGCTCGGGCATCTGATCAGGATGCCTCCTGGACGCCTCCCTGATGAGGTGTTCCGGGCACGTCCAACCGGGAGGAGGCCCCGGGGAAGACCCAGGACACGCTGGAGGGACTATGTCTCCCGGCTGGCCAGGGAACGCCTTGGGATTCTCCCGGAAGAGCTAGAAGAAGTGGCCGGGGAGAGGGAAGTCTGGGCCTGTCTGCACAAGCTGGTGCCCCTGCGACCTGACCTCGGATAAGTGGAATGGAGGATGGATGGATGTATTGTGTATTATATTTCTAGTAGAACGAGCTACTGCAATTTATTAATTATACGCTATTCAAATCATGCGATTTGTAACTTCATTTAATTTAAAATGCTATTTCTCATTAGAAATTGGAAGAATGATCACATGACTCTGCCTTCCAGCTAAGTTTAGGGTGGATTGCAAAATCTTTTGTGGCCAACAGGGGACATGGCACCTCCCCAAACACCTGACACAAGTACTGCGGACAATGAGCTTTTGTTTGGTGTGAAACTCTTCTAGGAAAGAGTTTCCTATAGCACCAAGCACAGTTACAGCTCCTAAGTACAGTAACACACACTAGCTCTCTGTCGTCTTATCTTCCTCATAGCCTCCTCCTCCTCTTCCCTCTCAGCAAGCTTCATTCTCCTGCTTCCGACTCTGGCTCCCAGAGTTGAGGAAGGCAGCTCCTTGCCTGGAGGCACTTCTGGTGTCCCAAAGCTGTAATTCAGAAGAAGTTCTGGGTGACACTCCTCCAACAAAGTATAGCTCACCATTCCTCTCAGCACCGCCTGGCAGCACCCATGGAACTCAACAGGGCTGAGCCGGCAAACTCCATTTTCCAGGATGCCCTGTGGGAATCCATGGCAATGCTGCAATATTTGGGAAAAAAAGCCATCTAGCATCCTGGGTAGAATACAAAACCCGGTGCAGGCTATCTCCCCCTGTCCTTCCAAGCTGAGGGCATCCCAGTTGGTAACCTCATACATTATTTTAACACAAAATGTTTTAATTGACCTAGGCCAGGGGTCCTCAATCCCAGTCCTGGAGAGCCGCAGTGGCTGCAGGTTTTTGTTCTGACCTGGTTGCTTAATTAGAAAGCAATTCTTGCCAATAAAGCACTAACAAGCTATGAAATTAAATTAACTCTGCTATGTCAGGTCATTCTCATATCCTAGATTTTCTTTCCCTTTCTATCATGCAAATGATTTGAAGGCTAAAATGGACGAGTAATTCTCAGTCCTTCACTTTTTTCTCTTCATTTTTCTTCCAAGTATTTAATTAAACCCAATAGTGCAGATAAATACACACAGGTGTAAATGTAAATAAGCTAAATGGAGAAATGCTACTCTCTCTTGTCATTTGCATGTTATTGATAATAAGGAGCAATTAAAATAGCTGTTTAAGACAAAATTAAGCAATAAGGGCCCAAAATCACTAAAGTGAAGCAGAAGTGTTACTTTAGCAATAAGTGCTTTTTATTAAGCAACTGGGTTGGAGCAAAAACCTGCAGCCACTGCGGCTCTCCAGGACCGTGATTGAGGACCCCTGACCTAGGCCCTGCTTAGTTACCTGAACTTGTTAGTACTTGCATACACAAACATAAGTTAACATCTCAAGACATTGATATATTTAATTCTTGGAATGTTTAGCACAAGTTTTAAATAGCCTAGGCCCTACTTAGTTATCTGAACTTTTCAATACTTACTGTACATACTGAAACATATTTCAATCTAGAGGTGCTTGTCTACCAAATATTCCAAGGATTAGACATAAAGTTTTAAATAGACTAGACCCTACTTAGTTTTCTGAATTTGTCAAAGGTTACATACTGTAACATAACAACAATCTAGAAATGCCAGTTAATTAAATATTCCAAAGAATAAATATAATGCTAATAATTGATTAGGCCCTACTTAGTTATCTGAATGTGTCAAAACTTATACATGGAGCACATGCTAAGATTTCAAGATTCTGGACTACTAAAGATTCCTAGTATCAGTCAAAAAATCATAATATTGTAGCATGGCAGTTAAGATTGGGCAGCCAGGTGAACTGAACTGAACTGAACACTGAAACAGAGACTTTGTCTTCTATAACCAACCAAGGACCACAATGAGGATTATTTCTGCAGGAATGCAGACGAATGGAGTTGTTGTTTTCCTCTCCTTAGCTGTCAACCTCCTTATCTAAATTATAAATAAATCAATAATGCTACAATTTTTAATGATAATAAAATAGAAATTTCTCTGTTTTAAAGTGTGTTCGAAAATGTAAATAGTGTTTAGTTTAACTATTTCCATTAATGTTTTATAGTTAGAAACTATGTGTGAGCATTCTGAGCCGGTAACAAACACCATCCAAAAATAAACTAGCAAGTCAATATTGGCCCCATAAGAGTAAATATTGGTATGTGCATTAGTGTGGCCAGCAATGAACCTGTGTCCCTTCCATAGGCTGTTCCTGTTTTGCTTCTGATGAAGCTTACCGTGAGCCAAAGCAGATTAAAAACAAAATAGTGAATGTCTGGATGAAACAAAAATACAGAAAATAACATAAAGGAGCATAGTCTTTTTTTAAAACTGTTATAAAACTTATCTAGTACAGCCACAAAATTTAATTTAAACCAAAACTTTATTTTTTACTGAAAATTCTTAGCTGCTTGCCCGACCAAAATGCAGCACACTGACACACTAAGGAGTAAAGGTCAGCAGCAATATGTATCACAAGTGGAGGAAAGCCTACTAACCTCCAAGCTGGTATTTCTGAAGAGGATTAGTCCTTGCACAGTGTCGTTCTGCCAAAGACATTTTTAATTCGCTAACTAGCTTGTACTCTGCCAGCTGGAGCATGAACACAGTGAATGCAAACGTGAAATTGTAAGAAATGAAGTACTCTTGAACTTGACAGTGATCTTCACATATGCATGAAGCTGACTAATCCAAAGGCAGATATTTTAAGTGCACATTTTATTCCACAAAGTGTTAGAATGAATTATTTCTCTAACCAATGTGTCTACACCAATATTTAATTGTTTCTAAAAATACAGAGAGATGAAACAAACCTGATAATCACCATCAGTGGTTGACATGGAAACCACATAACTACTAACTGAGCTGAACTTTGAACAAATAACTTGAAAACGGAATAAACCAGAATGTTGAAATTTTAATTGTCTGCATGACATGCTGTGATAGAATAAAAAAGTAAAAAAAGGAGGAACGTGAATAATTTATTTTGAAAGACTGTGTATTTAGCAAACGCATAAATAGGAACAAATTTACCTCCTAGATAATCATAGCTAAAAAAACCCAGCAAAATCAAAAAGTCAGAAATGCACAAGGAACTGTTGGATATTTTATCCAAAACAGCCACATTGAAAGAATGCTTGTTGATCTTAAAAGCATATAATCCTTTTAAGAAAAGAGTCCTGTTCGCAGAACATTTCTACTCTATTACATTTATGATGTTGCAGGGGGGTAACAGCTCAGGCTTAGATCTCTCCTACAGAGTTGTAAGGCGCATCTCCAGCAGGGTTGTACAGACATCAGTTGTGATAAAGGCAATTTAGGAGGTGGTTTATGGCACATAGCTTTCAGCAAAGGAACAATGATGGAGTACCAAAACATACTCATTCACAAAGATAAAAACTGAACTGTACCCCATCTCCAAGATTCTGTAATAATTAGCAGATCGTTCAAGGGAGATAAACTATACTCCCAAAACAAGAAAGGACTCTCCTCCAATTAACTTGTAAACGGAGTGCTGCAGTGGGGGATATTAGGTTAACAAAGTGCTTGAAGTAACCTGAGTATAGGAAAAATGAACTGCACCTACAAGATGCACCAAAGGAGAGGATGGAATTTGAGGGTATTTTAGAGGCCACTGGGATTTCAAGGATTAAAATTAACAACCATTTTCAACACTAAAATTACCAAAGCCTATGAAAAATACTTGTAAACCTGGTCCACCCTAAACCCCTTCGCACCTCTCCATCAGCGTCTTTTGTCTTGTAAATGTGTAGATCAAGACAAGCAGCAAGCAACCTAATATTCCATCCCCACACCACCGCAGAAAGGGCACAAAGTTCTCCCAGTTCAAGCCTTGATTATCTGGGAATCAGGTACCTAGAGTTGTACAGGGAAATAATATATTGTTATTTGTAACACATGCATTTCATGTGTGTTCCGTTTCTACAACAATCTGTGTAAAGACATTGTTAAAATTGAAACGTTTTTCCACCACGGAAGCTGTCTTATTGCACTTCCACCTTTTGTGAAAGTGTTTATTTGATCTTTGGACTTCAGGCTTTACACATTATACAGTTTATGTCTACATTTTCTCATTTATTACTAAAACATGAAAAAGTTTCTGTTTTAACAATATGTTTACACAGATTGTTGTGGACATGGAACACACATGAAATGCATGTGTTACAAATAACAATCTATTATTTCCCCTTTAAAACTCCAGTTTTTAAATGAAGATATTTTGTCTGTGGAATCATTTCAATGCGTCAATCTATTGCTGAATCACATTTTGCAAACCAGAGCTGCTGAACTTTGGTAATTTCTTGTAAACGCAGCTACACCATCTATCAGTGGTGTTATTGTGGACTGTATTTGATCTATTGTAATCAATCTACTGCATGTTAGTCTCCCATAGCCCCCATAACAAACACTTTACTACATAGGCTGCTTCTATGTTACTCTTCTCCTCAATGTCTGTATGTTTTCTAACATTGGATCTATGCATATACATTATATATATATATGCTAAAAGTCTTGGTTTTCCAATATCAAACTTTATATAACATTTATTTTAAATTAAAAATTGATATAAAAGTAATATTGTTAGTGGTACATATATCTTTGTTGGAAAACTTGGACTTTGTTACACTGTTACGGTGTTTAACATTGGCATCTTACAGTTCCAAAAGTTAGATTCCCAGCCTAGTCACTGTCTAGGTGGTTTTCTCTCTGTGATTTTTATCCAACAACACAAGTTCTGCATGATAGACTATTTGTCAACTCTAAATTGGATAGTGTGAATGTGGTATAGAGTACATTGTCTTGATATAGTGCAATACATTTCTAGTTCCTTGTTATCTCGAGGCTGTTGGTCTCACATATGACAGTGTCACAGATTGTAATGGATGGTATGCTGGGACCGTCATCTCAGCCGGGATTGAACAAGGAGACTTACCCGGCTGGGAGGCTAGCACAATGGAAGGATAGGGTAAATGAGAACTGATAAATACTTTCTTGCCCAATATGCTAGGTGGCAGCCTCCCTGGATTAGTATTCTCACAAGGACGCCAGCAGGGCAGGCTGGAACCCATAGTCCCTTGGGGTAGCCCTGTTGAGTTCCATGGGGCTGCCAGGGGGAGCTGAAGGGATTCACAATCCCTACTTGTAGGAATGGAAGAAGAGAAAAACTAAATAGAGAGAAGATTTATATTGGTTTATGTCAACTTTGGTGCCTTTTGTACAAGGTATTAATATTAATAAACCTTTTATTTATATTGGGACTTGTGTCAGTGAGGTTGTGTCTAGGGATTGGGATGCTGTAATGCTCAAGAGTGGTCACAAGATATATTAACAAAGGGCTTCCACCCAAAAACATACAGAAAGCATTAGTCTTATACCTGAAAATAGTTACTACATACCCTACAAGGAGTTAACTAACATCTCAATGTAAAGGTGCTGTCAAATGAAGCACATCAGAACACAAGTGTTGCCATGGATGAAGTTTAGGATTCAATGATCCAACTAAGTCCTAACCAAACCATTGAGAGGCTGCAGCTACAGGAGGTTAAGGATTGCAAACACTAGAGGATTTCAAAAACATCACTCGCTCTGGTGAATTCCACTTCCTGCTGATTATCATTGAAGGGAATATCAGAATATGTCAAAAATCTCATGAGATCATAGATCCATTCTGCTTAGTGTCAAGTATGCAGTCTGATGATGGTGCAATGGCATTGGGTCTTTTTTATCCATTTTCCTAATATGAACAGGAAAAAAAAGAATGCCAAAGGCTGAATACCTTTGCTGATCAAATGCATCCTTAAAGGCAGCAGTGTACCTTGGATTATGCTCTACACCATAATTCTAAGGACGTCAGAGATCAGCTCCAAGAATATGCAATCAAAAACAGATATAAACACAAATACAGAGTGCTAAATTGCAGCAGCCATCAAAGTTTATACCTGCATTGCAGATGAGGACAGATAGTATTACAGCAGCTACAAAAGCTGAACTGTCACGAAAAGTAGATATGTTTATCAGGTGAGATATACTACTTGCCCACAGTCTTATCTCGATTAAGATCCTGTGTTCTATGGTACTATTAGAAAATTATGTTTTAAATTATTTTAAATTAGAGACAATCAGATTTCCTACACAAAAAAACAAATCATTTTTTTCAGTGGATAGCAGCCTTAGCACTCTTTAAATAAATCATTCAACTTGCTTAATAGGTGCACATCTGCTAGTTATTCTATTTTTATTTCCACTTTTGATATGATAGTATGTACCGGAACAGAGAAACATATACAATACCAATTATTTACTCTTAACTTAAGTGATAATTTTTAACTTTCAGCTAAATAAATGTGGTGGAGTAAGTCAGACATGTAAACAAATAAGCAAATATGCAGATTAGATAGAGATGGTGATGGTTGTCATTTCTTAAGGGAGTCAAGACTTTGGTAAAACAATCATTTTCAATTGCAGAACACAAAAGACAGTAATGGAAAATTCAAAGGAAACCAAAAGTTACTATGCTCTCAGGCAATACAAATATATAAATTAAAACCACATCTTAATATATAAGAAACTCCCACGTTGTTTTTAGAAAACTGTGGGTATTTTTTTTGTATGAAAAGAGATAACTTTATAGTGGTTCTGGGGCCACACAGACCTTGGAGTGAGAGAGAGACATTGCAAAAGTATCCATGGACCCTTCGAAGGAGATGGGCCATCCTGAGAAGCTGCTGATTAAAGCATCCCATGAATTGAATTGTGTGTATATGTATGATAGAAAGAGAACCACAGAAATGATCTAGCAAATAAACAGCGGTACTTATAAGACCCACTCCTCTGCTTAAACTCATTGGCCTGAGCATGTGGCCACCAGCTATACTGTCTGCGAAGCAGAGGTTTAGAAGGAGAAGTAGATTCAGGAGACAGGAGAGGCAATTAAGGACGGAAAGGTCAAAACTCGTACAGCTAGAATTGAGAAAAAGTATTTGTGATGTGTCATATGTAGCATTTTATTACAACATGTATTGCAAAATGCATTCCAATAGATGGGGCACTGCAAACGTTAACACTGAGGAACTACAAAAGCTTTACTGTCACAAAAAGGTGAGGTGAGCATTGATTAGTTAGATTTCAACCTGTGTTAGAGAAATAGTACAGCTAATGTTTTAAAGATAGCACATTAAAAAAATGAAATTGTGCCTTTTTCATGTGATTTAACTATGCAATCTGGGCTTTAAAGACTATAAAATGATTAAACATGATGCTTTTGGAAACCCAAAAAATGCCTTTTTCCAGGCAGTAGGGGGAAAAAATATTTTTTTAATGAAGCATGCATCATACTTTTTAAATAAAAATACAGCTTTGTTGCAATTATCTTCTGAAACTGTGACATGACCAAAAACTAACTGGATTAAATCTCATCAGTGATGATAGATTGTGCAATTTATGATTAGTGGTAATGTGCATAATTGTGATAAATTCACAAGATTTTCAGGAGAGTCTTCTTATTGTCATTCTCTATCTAATAATGCTGGGATAGACTCTGGCCCACTGCCACCCTGAATTTGAATGAGCAGGTTGGAGGATGTTAAGTGCTGCATTTCAGGTCTGGAGAAATGGAATATTTGCAGTAACCATCTTCTCTCATGACAGAAATCAAGTTTAAATAATGTTGTGAAAGTTAGTTAAATACCATCTACAAAGCAAAAAAAAAAACAACTAAATAGCATAAAATATAAAAGAGTTGCTAAATTGTAGACAAAGTGGTGCAAATTAGTGGTTGCTTTATCTACTTTCTTTCTTGGAGTACCCACAGTTTGACATTTAACTTCAAAGTAAGCTGATTTATATGAGTTTGGGAAGTAATAATTATTCTGTTATTATTCATGTAGAAATGTTTATTAATTTTAATTTCAATTTTAAATTTTACATAAATTTATAATGCTGGTAATGGAAATAGCCACATTTTCTGTTAATATGACTGTGAATTCCATCCATCCTTTGTTTTTCTTCATAGAATGCAACAAAAAAAAAAAACAATTGGTAGCACAACTTGTGAAATACATATGAGACTATATAATATTATACTTAAGGATATTTATGAACATTCTTGATAATTCAAGTCTTTTCGTTTGCAATTTTAACTACAAATAAAGTTGGACATGTGTTTAGCATCTGTTCAGATTTTTAGTGTATTGCAATGTATTGTCATTGTTTTCTTTCAATTTTAACTAATGTGTTGTTACAGAGAGATGCTTACATTTATGACTATATATAATTCTACATATTATGTTACATGACAGCCCAAGATGTGAAATAAAAATCACAGTTAAGATTCAAAATCAGAAAGTCAAAATCATTAATTAACACATAAACTAGTTGCACATTTGCAGCTGTGAAATAAACGCGTTGTCCATTTTCTAGATGTACTGCTAAGTGAACAACAGCTGGACTTCGTTCATGTATGGGAAATGAAAGAATTCGCCATACAGCTTCATTGCTGCTTATGTATCTTCCAGCCTGATACTGTGCGATTTCATCGATATGAATGACCGCATTCCTATCACTTCTTTCTGGTTGCACGCCAAAAACTGCCATGTCGCTGTCTTTATTCATGTACTTACAAATGTATTTGATCGATTTAACGGAGTTACAGTATTCCACATTTATGTGCGCTTTGTATGTTTTTGATAGCAAAGGCGAATATGGAACAACGGTTATCTACTTCGATCTTACAGTTTCGCATTTGTATGGCTGCTAATTTACCGCCATCTTCTGCTGATCTTCTTCTATATAAAGGATATCCATCGTTTCCTGTAACTGGGCCACCACCAGGGGGCACCTGGACAGCTCTGGAGCCTGGGCATGCAGCATTTCTGTCACACCCAGAAGTGCTGCTGGATGTCAATCGGGAAGCACCTGGAACACTTCCGGGTGCAGTATAAAGGAGGCTGCCTCACTCCACTCAGAGAGTCGGAGTCGGGTGGAAGAGGCGGAGCTTGCGAGTGAGGATTGGAGGTGGCAGAAGAAAAGACAAAGAAAGGACTGAGTGGACTTTTTTGTTGGTGATTTGTGCACTGTATTGTGTGAGCAGGTGAAGAAGGAATTAAATGTGTGTGTTTTGGGACATTTGGTGTCCGTGTCTGTCTGTGTCCGGGTTCAAGTTCACAATATATACAGTAATCCCTCCTCCATCGCGGGGGTTGCGTTCCAGACCCCCCCGCGATAGGTGAAAATCCGCGAAGTAGAAACCATATGTTTGTATGGTTATTTTTATATATTTTAAGCCCTTATAAACTCTCCCACACTGTTAACATTATTAGAGCCCTCTAGACATGAAATAACACCCTTTAGTCAAAAGTTTAAACTGTGCTCCATGACAAGACAGAGATGACAGTTCTTTCTCACAATTAAAAGAATGCAAATATATCTTTTCTTCAAATGAGTCTGCATCAGGAGCAGAGAATTTAAGAGAGAGAGCGCGCGCTCGCAAAGAAAAGCAAACAATCAAAAAATCAATACGTGTGCTTTTAAGTAAAGCGGCACTTTTCAGAGGAGCGTCAGTATCTTCTAAGCAAACAGCCTATGTTAAAATAGCCCCTCTGCTCAAATCTCCTCGTCAGGCGCAGAGAACGTCAGAGAGAGAGCGCGAGATTAAAGCAAAAAATCAATACGTGTGCTTTTGTGCTTTTAAATATGCCGAGATAAAGCGGCATTTTTTAGAGGAGCGTCAGTATCTTTTAAGCAAACAGCTTCTGTGCAAACAGCACCTCTGCTCATACTCCCTCGTCAGGCGCAGATAATGTCAGAGAGGGTGAGATAGAGGCAGAGACAAGCAAACAAACACCGCGCGGGATGCATATCTTATAGCATTCAGGAGTTTTCCGATATCACATATGTTACAGCCATTACGATAGACAGGTCACCAGCAATAAATACGTACATTGCAAGAAAAATAGTATACAGTAAATGTGTGTACAGTGACACTAAACGTACATACATGTACTAAGCACTGTAAGAAGAAAATTATGGTTACTCACCAACAATGACACGATGACTTGTCCGATAACAATGAGTTTAATTTTACTGCACAACAAAGGAGAGCGTTACAGCCCTTGTAAAGGAGCCACTTCATGCGATTGTGTAGCACTGCCGTTGTTCTTCTTCTGGCAGTCTTCAATCCAAATCCCTAAAGCAGATTCCATCCAGACTACTGCCTTATTACATCCACTTACAACTCGTTTTGCACCCTGGTTAAAAGGACGCTGCAGCCGTAGATCTTATATTCCTTTCCTACTTTTTAAATAAAAAGAATCGTAGCCTTCAACAAATCCAAAACGTTTACCTTTTCGGCAATCGTTAACATCTTCTTCTTGCGCTTGGGCACGGCACCTGAAGCAGTAGCAGATTGTTTTGGAGCCATAATGAAGGGCTTGACTATGCACAAAGATAAACACTAAAGAGCACAACTCTTTACACAGCGAAGCACGTTGATGCTGAATGAGCGAGATGAGACTTCCTGGTTAACACTGCATAGCTCCTGCGTGCTCTGATTGGTTAGCTTCTCAGTCAGGAGAACTTAACTGCGTGCTCTGATTGGTTAGCTTCTCAGCCATCCGCCAATAGCGTCCCTTGTATGAAATCAACTGGGCAAACCAACTGAGGAAGCATATACAGGAAGTAAAAAGACACATTGTCCGCAGAACCCGCGAAGCAGCGAAAAATCCGCGTTATATATTTAGTTATGCTTTCATATAAAATCCGCGATAGAGTGAAGCCGCGAAAGTCGAAGCGCGATATAGCGAGGGATTACTGTATAGTACACGGACACACACACACATACTCAATCTGTATATTAATGAACATGAACCTACACACAATGCACTAAAAACTGCCTGGAGCAGCTTAGCAGTCTTTTGTTTTTAGTTTTTAATGTCTAATCTTTTGTGTCAGTGTGCATGTGAAAATGCAACATACATTGCTGGGAGACAAAAAAGAAAAAAAAAAAAAACAACAATTTAATATCCATGTCAAGCTTCATTTGTTTGGTTTTTATGTTGGCAGAAGAGGCCTCCTGTTAGTATTACAGTAATAAGAGAAATATGACTCAGGAATACAAAAAATGATTATGATAAATCACCAAGATATATTTTGAGAGGGATTTGCTTTAAGCTGTAAGGATGTTCTTAAAAGGTTTTGACCACAAGACAAGCAATAGAGAAAAGGCAAAAAAATGGAAAAGAAAAAAAAACTAACAAAATAACAGCTAAGAAATAAATATGTGGGCATTTGGCTATATGCTATATTCTGCAGTACAAAATTAATGATTCATTAGTTTATGGCTCTGTGGTCAAACATGCTGTCACAGATTTTAGGGTTACTGTTGAGAATTATTTAGCTTTCAGGTAAGAAGAAACTGAGCTTTGCAATGTAATCTCTGCTCTAGGAGTACTCCTGTGTGTCCTGCTGTGACTATTTGTCTTTGACCTCAAGGTCACATGAGGAATACATACATAATCAGCTCTGGGACAACTGACCCCTGGGCCTTTTGATCACAGACATACTGCAAGAGGAATTAAGAGACCTGATACCAGCCAATCCTAAATGTGACCTTGGTACCTACACACAGGCAGAAGCACTGATCATCTACAACAAAGTGTGAAATAAGGTAAAAGATGGCAAATATTGGCATGAAAGCCAAAGTAGAAACCAATCATGGATGAGGCAATAAACCATAGCTAACAAATACACCTTTGTCATATACAGAAAGGATTTGTTCAACTCATCTTTTAAAGATCTTCCTGTTTAATATATCAAAATGCAAAACCATGTTTAAAATGCTGCTGCCACAGTTCTGATCTGGACCAAACTTTCATGAATATTTATTGGATTGAATCAAGTAATGCATTGGTTTATGTTCCACACTGTTATTCTTATTTAAAAAGCTGTTCAATTCAACATCTCACATGACATATTATTGTCAGTAGTAGCTTACCAAACTACCACACACATAAGATTTGGCACTTCTTAGAATTTTAAAAACCCATTTTGCAAGCCTTGGTTTAACTCTCTTCTAGGCTTGACTGTAAAGCTTCACTCATAGAATCATTTCATTCATTTTGTGTCTGTTACTTACCTTGCATTGTTTTTATTTATGGCTGAGAAAAATATTTAATCTCACACTTTTTATAGAGAACAGAGATCACAAATGAACAGATGCAATAACCTTTAATAAAGACCTACCATGGACTACAGCAAGCAATACCAAAACATTACCAGGAGAAAAAAACATCCCTAAATTTCTCATGTTGCATCCAGTCATATGCTCACAAGATCCAAAGCACATGCAATTTAGCTAAGATATTGTTAAATAAACCACTTTTAAAAACTTCTGTATGAACAAGAAAAAAGTGTGTTTAAATAGGACTGACATTGAAATTAAGATCCACTTCTTCCTACATACCTACACAAACAAATATATGTAATTCCTTGTTAAAATCCACAACAGCAATACTGGTAAATATTACATTTACTAATGCCAAGCAAAGAGTTTAGTAATTAACAATTTCAAACTTCATAGCGGATGTACACCATGAAAAAAAGTTGAGAACTCCTGGGCTTCAGATATCAAGTCAGTTTCAGGTTCAGTTCATTTGTTATTCCAGCCATATTTTAAAATACAGTGGGGCAAAATTGGGTTTCTCAAGACCAGTAAATGTGCAAAAAAGGGAAAGGGAAAACTACAAAAAAGTAAAACCATAAAAAAACTAAATAAAAACAATGCAAAGAGAGTGCCAAGTTCACGAAGTCCAACCAACACCCGAATTAAAACAGTAAAATAATCAATTAAATACTATAGTCAGAAATAAACAATAATCTATATATATAATTCACTAAGGGCACGCAAGACGCTGAGCGCAAGCAAGACACTGAGGGCACGCAAGACAGTGAGCGCAAGCAAGACAGAGCCCCGCCCGCCAACTCTAAGACCATGGGATACGCTGGACAGAGCCCCGCCCGCCAACTCTAACCCTCCTACCACGTCATGGGATACCCACGACAGAGCCACGCATGCCAACTGTAACTGTCCTCCCGAGTCCAGCATCGCTCTCAAGGCACGCAACAACTCACCAAACACAGCCTCAGTCACTTTCGTCTGTGCAAAAGTCCACATGCACCTCTGAGCCACGTTGACTTTACTCCGCACGCAAGACAGAGTGCCACGATCGCCAACTCTAACTAAGGGCAAGCAAGACAGAGAGCGCACGCAAGACATACAGCCACGTCCACCAACTCACGGAGCCCCGCCTACCAACTCTAAGACCATGGGATATGCACGCATTTAGTGTATAAATGGATATAAATAATTGCATGTAAACGATTCACCACAATCTGTTGTATGTAAACAATACTGTTTAAAACGTTATTGTTTTTTCATCAGAAAACTCGGTTTCCACGTCTACCTGTATTATAATAATAATAATAATAATAATAATAATAATAATAATAATAGATTTTATTTATAACGCACTTTTCATTGACAAAATCTCAAAGTGCTACAACAAGAGCAATAACCACAAAGTTTAAAAGTTTAAAAGACTAGATTAGATTTACAATCTCAGCAGTTATATGCTTTCCTAAATAAAAAAGTCTTCAAATTTGCTTTAAAAGTGTCCAGGTTTTGTGTAGTTCTCAGTTCAACAGGGAGCTGATTCCAGAGCTGTGGAGCAGCAAAGCAAAAAGCTTGACCCCCCATAGTACAGAGCTTAGTAAGGGGAGTCTGAAGCTGCATGCTGCCAGATGATCTGAGGATCCGATTGGAAGTTTGTAAGTGAATCAAATCTTGAAGGTAAGAAGGTGCCTGGCTATAGATACATTTATGGGTTAATAGAAGAAGTTTGTACTCAATCCGGGAAGAAACAGGGAGCCAATGAAGTGATTTGAGGATGGGAGTAATATGTTCAAATTTCCTTACTCTTAGTAGGATTCTTGCAGCACTGTTTTGGATATATTGAAGCTTTTGTATGTCCTTGGTATGAATACCCACAAAAAGTCCATTGCAGTAGTCCAGCCTTGAGGAGATAAAGGCATGGACAAGTTTCTCTGCATCTGGGAGGGTTAAGAGGGTGCGGAGTTTGGAGATTTTTCGTAGATGGTAAAACGATGCCTTACACACGTTTTATTGGTCACTGAAGGTCAACTGTGGATCATTAGTTTAAATCACACTTTTACCACTCGCAATAGGGCGGATGCGCTGACTTATCGTGTCGACTGGGCAACACAGTGAATGCGGCATCTATCTATATATGTCTATGTTTTCACCCCCTCAGATATCCTCATCACATGTTGCAGAGTCTTCCTGTAAGACACACTAAAATTTCCATACTCAGATTTAATGCAGCTCTTGTCAGGACACTTTCAATAGTGTTATGAAAGAAGGTGCTGAAGATGGGAAGGGGGGGTTCTCAATCATGTCAGCCTCCTTAAGGATACCACCTCAGCTGAGCTTTCTTGGCCTGGTGTGTGGTATTAAGGGGAGATCTTCAGTGATGTAGACACCATTTTGTGTGCTGCTAACCCTCTCCACAGGAGAGCCACTGACATGCAAATGGAGATGCTTAGCCTTTGTTCTGAAGTCCACAACCAACTCTTTTGTCTTGTTGACATTAAGGGACAGATTGTTGCCCCCATACCAGCTCACTAACTGTTCCACCACTGCTCTGTAAGATGTTTCGTCTTCATTACTACGGAGTACTACTACTGTTGTATCATCAGCATACTTAATGAGCTGATTTGTGCTGTTAGCAGAGTAAAGAGCAATGGACAGAGCCCCATCCTCAAGAGTGATGGTGTGTGATGTCTTAGTGCCAACACGTACTGTCTGTTGTCTTTCTTTCAAAAAGTTCAAGATCCAAGATCATGTCATCTGCGGACCGACTGGCACAATTTATGAACTGAAAGGGGTCCAGTGAAAGTGGGAAGCTAGCTTTAATGTGACCCATGACCAGTTGTTTGATACATTTCATTATGACAGAGGTCAGTGTCAAAGGCCAGCAGTCATTGAAGCAGATCACAGTTGTTTTCTAGGGTACAGGGACAATGGTGGCAGTCTTAAAATGTGTAGGTATGACAGTCTGCTGGAGAGAGATGTTAAAGATGTCTCTAAAAACACCTGTTAGTTCAGCAGCACAGTCTTAACACCCCACCAGGTATGTTATCAAGTCCCGCAGCTTTATGTGGGTTGATGCTGCTCAGTGTCTTCCTCTTATCATCTGTACACAATTTATGTGCTTGCTTACCATCAGGGGGGATAATTTTCTTTCCTGTTGTATGATTCAGTGACTCAAACCTGCCATAGAACTCATTCACCCTTTATTGAGGAAGGCATAGTTGACCTCAACCTGTGGTGTTATTTTATATTCTGTTATGGTTTGAAATCCCTGCCACATGCACCTTGTGTCTCTTTGAGTCACAAAATTTGTCCCCAGTTTTTCCTGTGTACTCCAGCTTAGCCTTCTTGATGACTTGGAAGAGGTAAGTTCTTGCCAACTTGAGGGCTACTTTGTCCCCTGTTTTGAAGGCAGCATCCCTGATTCTCAACCTTCTCCAGATCTCTAATGTCATCCACTGCTTCTGATTTGCCCAAGTTGCGAAGGTTTGATGACTATGACATCACCCATGCACTTTTCTATATAGCCAATAAGCAGAGTCAATGTACTCATTAACATCAATTTGGAAATCATTGTTATATGCCAGCTCCTCTTAACATGCACTAATAAGTGCTTACAAAATGGTTCTGAAGTACTGATGTTGCATACTCTGGGGAGACTCTGATCTGCTTCCATGCAGTCTTACTATGTTTCAGTACCATTCTGTATGCTGGAAAAGCATAACAGAATTATAATCAGAGTCTGAAACATGGGGAGAAGGGGCTGCTTTATAAGCCTCTTTGTTGTTTGTGTTCACAAAATCTAATGTACAGTATTAGCTCCTCTAGTTGGTTGAATTTAGGCAGAACAGTTTTTAAATCTGCATGATTGTAATCACCAGTAACCACAATAAAACTCTGAGTTGTCAGGCTGTAGCTCATTGATAGCACTGTAGAGCTGCCACATGTCCTGCTGGGTGTTGATACTGGGAGGAATGTACACAGCTACAACCAGAGTAGCAATGAATTCCTGTGGCTGGTAAAAGGGTCAGCATTTCATAATCAAATATTCCAGCTGATTTCCAAGAAGCGAATGTTAGCAAGTAAAACTGATGGGAAGGTCAGTCTGTTTGGATTAGCATTTAGTCTCCCACAGATGCAAGTCTTTTTCTCCTGCTTTTGTCACTGCGGACTCTGTTTCCTGCATGTTCTACCCTGGTCAGCACTATCAGATGACCCTGGAGATCCCTACAGCAGTCCGAGGCTGTGTGGCTCCTCTTTCAGAATAGGAGATCTATAATCTTTCACAGTCTTTTCAAGGTTGCACTTTATGGTCAGCAGCGTCTCTCAATCATACTTTAACATGAGATGCTCAGGACACTGAGGATGAACAACATGAACTTTTTCCTGGACCTAGAGGATATGCTTCTTCTACGCGCACCGCCATATTTTTCATATAACATGATGTTTGATCACATACTGTATATATCGACAGACTGCTGATGTTAAACACTTGCTTTGATTAAAAGGTATACTGCATTTCAAAAATATGCTGGGTGACTACTGTTAGCAGGAACCAATATACGAAATCTCATGCTCGGCTGTGCAGCATTGGGTTTATACAAGGTGGTGGTGGCTTGGGATTGGGGGGCGGCTTGCTTTAATAAAGGTTTGGGAACTCCTACAATAAAGTGTATTTCAGTGGTATGACCAAAACAGGACCAATAAGATATTAATCCATTACTAGTCTACAGAGACAAAATACTTATTTATATAAGAAGCAATTAACTCAATGATTTCTTACATTCAGTTGATTCTCCTTTGTCAACAAAAATAACAAAACATTTTGATCCTCCACATTCAAGAAGAAAAGAAAATGCTTTCAAAAAACATATGCAAGATCTTATTATATTGTGTGGTTTAATATAATCAGTGTCACAACATGTAGTCACATAAAAATTAAAATAATTGTTCTATTGGCACTGAGAAATAAACAAGCCTGAAAAGGAACCCAAACAATAAGATCAGGGTAGTCATCTGCCTATTTTCACTATTGCCTAGTAAGAAAAGCAACCGTACAGCCAAAAACACACCAAACAGCAACAATATCAAGATCAGAAATCAACAAAAATATCCTGACTTGACAAGAAAACATATAACTAATTTTTAAGAAAACCAGCAGATATGAGCAAAAGGCAAACAAAAGAAAATAAAACTAAACTGAAGCGACCAAAATCAAAGTCAAATAACACACAATACGTCAAAAACCAGGCAAGACATGAAAAGTAATCGCACGAGAAGTAAAATTGAAAATAAGGATTTTATCCGTAAAGTGAAACTCTTAAGTTTCACTGCAAATTAATTTTTAAGAGAATCACTGGCGCGTCACTGAGTTGGGCATGTGAAAGCCTCCTACCTTGAACTCACTAATAAGCTCTAGCCACCTAGATCCCTAAATTAGAATTAGTGTACTGGGCATATAAGTAGACATTCAAGTACGTAGGTCTAACGTTCCTGTAATTGAAGTGAATTATCTGGCCCTACATCATTATATTCAGTCTGTGTAGTTCACACTAGTAAATGACAGCAGGGAGTCTCATTATGCAGTGCATGACTATCACATGTGTTTCACAGTAGACATTAGAATTGGCATTCAGAACTTCAGGAATATTTGGAGCAGCCAAGGGCATCTCTAGGAGAACAGTATCAGAAGTTGTACAGCTTACTGATACCCTTGGAGTGGTCTATGAGTTCAATATTCAGAAGAGATTTCCAGGTCCATTTAGCCATAACTCCAGTGAGCTTGGTGTCTGAAGGATTGGTTAGCAAGGGCTTACATGATGGGAGGAAGTGGCATGGGAAATGTTTAGAGGAGTGCTATGCTGCTAAATACTGTGACCACAAGGGAGCGCCACTGAGTCCCAAACAATGCTACCCAACACAATTATGGGCTCAAATAAAATGATTTTTATTTTCACCAACACTATTGAACACAAATGCAAGCCAAAACACTTCCAAGACGAATACATTTCTTCCTCCTTATGCCTCCAGTGAGTGTCACCTGCTGCCTCCCAAATCTGACTCCTTAATGTGAGATGGCAGGCTACTTCAAGTCCTTGGAAGCTCTTCCGGATCATATGGAAAGCACAGGGTTCCTTCCCCGACACTGCCCTATACAGGCACACAGAGACCCCGAAAGGGTTCCACTTCTGGACTAAAACACCCAGGCACCCCTGCGGGTGTCCAAATTGGGAAGCCACAAGGGGACCACAGCTACCTGCTGTATGAGGGATAGAACTGCTCCCAGGTTCCGCTGGTCCATCAATTATCTTACTCTGGAGATACGACTCATCTGTCTTTCAATTCTGGCCTCCCATCCGGGCAAAAAAATGATCATCCATCCCGGCTGGATGCCTGTCCTACCTCTTGCTTGCTTACAATACACTGGGCAAGTGATTTAGGCTCTTTACTTGACAGACAGGGACTTAGAACTTGTGAGTCAAGCACAGAGGGGTTGTTGTTAAATTCTTGTTTATTTATACTTTGTGTTCTCCTTGTTTAGCCCCTCTTCCATGTTCTATTTTAATGGTAAAGCTCCCCTTTTCTATTCTTTTGGACTCGTTGAATATTTTTTGTATTCAGAAACAGCTAAGAGTGTCCCTTGCAGGCCACAAAACCTTCTTTTCCTTTCAGTAAAATAATTTTTGATCAGTTTACATATTTATTGCATTATTTAAAACAGTACATTATGGAATATGAGTAATATGGTGCTTCGTGCCACTAGTTTTATGTTATAACCAGGGTTTGCACTCTTGCTCATGTTCATTTTCCTTTATTGTGCCTCCTTTGTTAGATTAATCATATATTATTTATAATGTGTTTATTGGAATTACATAGTTTTTTGTTAATATTACTGTTTTTATCTATTATTTAGCATCTATGTATTATTCTATGTTCTTTTGCACTCCTTGTACTTTGTGGGTGGAGCCTTAACAGACAAGCCTACTCTAATGTCACCAATAAAGCACCACCCTCAGTATTTATCTTCAGAAGCTGAGCACTTCAGTGGCTCATTGTTATGCACTTCGTTTACTGTGAGTATTGATTTCTCGTGAAATATTGCTTTTTGTTCCTGGACTTTGCTCTTATTTTATGAATACAGACTTATTTGCCTTGGATTGCCTTTTAGGCAAATCCTTTTGCCATTATTTTTGCCTTTTTGGCCATTTTTGTTCTTCTTTTGGTTATATAAATACATTTGTATTTTATAAAGATTCTTTTTGGATTTGACTTTTAGCCAAAGGTTTCTTTTTTGTTTTCCTTTTCTTTGAGAGGCATTTTGACAGATTTTAGGACTTTTATAATTATTTGAACTTTGTAAGCAGCTTCTCCATTTTTGAGACCTGGACAGATCTGAAGCCTACCTGTGGAGTTGGCAGGTCAAGCTGCTTTAGTTAAAGGTTTTCTGGTTGGGATAGAGAAGCAATGGCCTGTTTATCTGGCACTTTTTTAAGCCTCAAACAATTTTGCCAATTGGTGTGCTTCATGTGGCATAAATGGACACCTTTGACCAAATGTCAATGAGCCCAAAGTTAGAAGAAGGAGACAATGCAAAGATTCATGGAAAGGAGGGAATATAACCAAAGCCAGGAAGAACTTAGATTCCAGTTGGGAGTTTGATGTTTCAGGATCATTTAGTGTTCCCAGTTACACTAAAGCTGGGTTGGATGGACAGGTTTAGTAGATAAAAGGATTGACAGATATACGTTAGTGTGAGAGTGAGAATAAGGTAGGCAGCAACATTGTTCAGTGCTTTGAGGTTTGTTTGTATACAAACATCCTTTTCTAGAAGTTAAACCAAGACCTCCAGACCCATATGGTTGGACAGTCTGTTGGGATTTATGTACTTGAGTTATATGCCTTCATGTGTTAAAATGAACGGCTTGATTAATGATAAAACGTGCACTTTCTGATAAAGCATTTTGATAAGATGGTGTCAAAACATAAATCACATTATTAATGAAACAAGGAAATTAGATATCTGAATAAGACATGTAAATCCAGGTGATACTGCATCATTTTACATATGAAATAAATATATCCAGGAAAAAGGTGGATTACACAGAAGTCAGATAACTGCAGGCATGTGTGCACTGCTGAAGTGATTGCTCAGGCTCTTTAAGCTCTAACTGATATCAGATATTTAACAGGACTGACAATTGATCAGTGTCTTTTAAACCAAGGTTTATTCAATAGCACAATCTATTGGCTGGCCATTTAAAGAGTTCAATGACAGTCTTCAGGCTTGACAGCTGTCAGCACATGAGTAGTGATAGTGAATGAGTAGCAGTCAGCAGGGAGCATTTAAAGGACAAGGGTCAAATTAATTGTAATTTTAACTTTCAGGAATATAAAAGTACATCAAGAACACCTTGAGTATTTTTGATCAGCTGAAAATTAATTAATTAAGTTTTATGAGTTTAACAGAATCCTCAAGGAGTGTGAGTCATATAGCAGCATCTGACAGTTTGAACTATAATTTTGGAACTGCCATTACATCAACATCGACACTGTCAAAAGCCACACATACTGCAACCAACAATTGTTTGGAATTCCACAACACAGCTGTACTATTTGTTTTTAATAAAAATTACTCTCAGTTAGTGTAGGTTGACAAACTAGTCTGAACAGCTTACTTAGCCAGCTCCAGTGAGTCCCCACTGTTTACAAAAATACAAAATGTTACACTGTGCAAAGGTGACCTGTAAGGGCTTCCATTGCACGATTGTCACAGTAGGTGTTTATTCTAGAAGAATCAGATGCAAGGCAAGATCCAACCCTGGAAAGGGCACACACACTCTTTCATGTAGGGCCTAGTTATAGATTTACAGTGTCACATGTATAGAGTAAGGGGGACCTCTTACTTGCATGCACTGATCAACACGCAACACCTTGATGCTCTATTTAATACTAGAATTACCAGAGCCTACGAAAAAATTTGTAGACCTGTCCCTTCTTAAAACGCTTTGCACCTCTCCGTCAACGTCTTTTGTCCTCTAAATTTGTTGATAAGCAACAAACAGCAAGCAGCCTGCTATCACATCCCCCTACCCTGCACAGTTTTCTAAGTTCAAGTCTGTTTACCTGTGTGTCAGTTGCTTAGAGTTGTACAGAGTGAGAAGTCAAGCAAAATGACACCTTTTATAAATACTATATCGTTATTTGGAACACTTGCAGTTCATGTGTGTTCCGTGTCTACAACGTTCTATGTAAACACATCGTTAAAACAGAAACAATTTTCATGTTTTAGTAATAATTGACAAAATGTAGACATGAAGTGTATAATGTGTGAAGCCTGAATTCCAAATATCAAAGAAACATTTTCACAAAAGGTACAAATATAACAGAACAAATGTGCTTCCATTCAAAAATATAACTGCAGAAAAAGAACCTGTGTTAGGGTGTGACATTGACACGCATTTGCTACGACCGCTTTGGTCGCGCAACGGTATCAACTGTTGACTGGTAATCAAAGCTTCATAGGTTCGATCCCAGACGAGTCCGTTTGGAGAAGTGAGCTGCTCGTATTTTTACTATTTTAGAATAAAAACATACATTTGATTCCAGTCTGTAACAGCTGGTGTAATTTATGATATTTGTAAAGGTTAGCTTTATTTTTTTTTTATTCAGTTTTATTCTCTCAGCTGCATTCACGATCCCAACCCCCCCCCCCCTTTAAGTAAGTAAATAAATAAAGGTAAACAGGTAAATAACATTTGATCTGGCTCTTACATACAAAGGACAGTGCATGTGCCCAAAACATTAACATTTATATGTTGCTTACATAAAAGCCAGATCGAATGTTATTTATCTATTTACCTTTATTTATTTACTTACTTGCTACAGTCACAAGTAGAATGCAGAGCTTCCCATGTACATATACAAAGTACAGCGATGGCAAAAGTGCATTTTTAATCCGATGTAGAACAGTTGTCATGATTTGAGTTTACCTCTGTTACAGCAGTGTCAAATGCGGGGGTTTGGGTTTGATGGGGGGAGTTGGGATCGTGAATGCAGCTGAGAGAATAAAACTGAATAATAAAAAAAAAAAAAACAAAGCTAACCTTTACAAGTATCATAAATTACACCGGCTGTTACAGACTGGAATCAAATGTATGTTTTTATTCTAAAATAGTAAAAATACGAGCAGCTCACTTCTCAAAACGAACTCGTCTGGGGTCAAACCCATGAAGCTTTGATTACCAGTCCACAGTTCATACCGTTGCACCACCGAAGCTGTCGTAGCAAATGCATGTCAATGTCGCACCCTAACATGGGTTCTTTTTCTGCAGTTATATTTTTGAACGCATTTGTTCTGTTATATTTGTACATTTTGTGAAAGTGTTTCTTTGATATTTGGAATTCAGACTTCACACATTATACACTTCATGTCTACATTTTGTCAATTATTACTAAAACATGAAAAACGTTTCTGTTTTAATGATGTGTTTAGATCACAGAAACTCACAGATGATGAATAAGCCAAAAACAATACTGGAAATGATTTGAGCACATAAAGTCAAATAATATAAAAATATTAGTGTTATTTATATTTCATAGTGTAAGTGCAAATAATACCTTTCATATTAAAAGTTATTTTGATTTTAAAAAAAAAAAAAAAAAAAAAAAAAGGACTGTGAGGTTGTGCAGCATAAGTGTTAAACATTGCACGTCTGCCCAGTGATTGGTTGATTTTAAGTGAGCAGGCAAACCTTCAGCAGCTAGGCTGCAGATATACCCGCCTCCTGGCTGTTTTCCTTCACTTCACTTCAAAAATCTTCTAGTATTGTTATTCCATGGAAGACCCAAAGAGTGTCTGATTTAAAAAGAACATGTCCTAGAGCTGAGCGTAAATGGAGGAAAACTAAACTAACTATCCATTATGAGATATTGAAGGTTAAAATAACAGAATACAAAAACACAGTCCGTCTTGAGAGGCGCTGCTATTTCTCTAATATTATAAATAAAATGCTAGTAATCCCAGAGTCTTATTTTCTACAATTGATCGTCTGTTAAACCCAGGTAACACAAAGGAATGCCCCCAGAATACTTCCAGTGAAACCTGTGAGAACATTGCTGTATTCTTCAATCAAAAAATTAATGATATTAGAGATAACATAGTATATCTCCCCAACACTGCAGAACCTCCAAAGCCCCGGTACTCCATTATAAACAAATTAAATGCTTTCACCAGAATAGATTTACCTGAATTACATAGTATAATCTCTCAACTGAAACCCTCCACCTGCGTCCTTGACCAAAACCAACAAGGTTTTTCAAAGAAGTATCAGGTGTGCTAATTGACAATATTCTTGACATAATTAATTCGTCATTAGATACGGGGGTCTTCCCAGACTGTCTTAAGACTGCTGTAGTTAAACCCCTGCTCAAGAAAAATAATCTTGACCCCTCTGCCTTTGAAAATTTTAGACCCATCTCTAACCTGCCCTTCTTAAGTAAAATTCTAGAGAAGGCAGTCATTATGCAGTTAAATGACCACCTCAATAAACATGCTATTCTTGATAAATTTCAGTCAGGTTTCAGAACAAATCACAGCACAGAAACTGCACTCGTTAAAGTAGTAAATGATTTGTGGGTGAATGCAGACAGAGGCCATTTATCTGTTCTCATCCTCTTAGATCTGAGTGCTGCATTTGACACCATTGATCACAATATTCTTAGAAATCGCCTTAGTCAATGGGTGGGCCTCTCTGGCAGGGTCTTAAACTGGTTTGAATCCTACCTGGCAGGTAGAAAATTCTTTGTGAGTTGTGGTAATCACATCTCAAAGACACATGATATCTGATATGGTGTTCCACAAGGCTCTATCCTGGGTCCGCTGCTGTTCTCAATCTATATGCTTCCGTTAGGTCAGATTATCTCAGGGCACAACGTGAGTTACCACAGCTATGCTGATGACACACAGCGGTACTTATCAATAGCACCTGATGACTCCGACTCTCTCGATTCACTAACACAATGTCTTACTGGTATTTCTGAATGGAGGAATAGTAATATTCTCAAACTAAATAAAGAGAAAACTGAAATTTTAGTAATTGGCAATAATGGATTCAATGAGGTTATCAGAAATAAACTTGATGCATTAGGATTAAAAGTTAAGACGGAAGTAAAAAACTTAGGGGTAACTGTTGACTGTAATCTGAATTTTAAATCGCATATTCATCAGACTACTAGGACAGCATTTTTTCACTTAAGAAACATAGCAAAAGTTAGACCTCTTATATCATTGAAAGATGCTGAGAAATGAATTCACGCTTTTGTTTTCAGTAGACTAGATTACTGTAACGCACTCCTCTCAGGACTACCCAAAAAAGACATAAATCACTTGCAACGAGTGCAGAATGCAGCTGCTAGAATCCTAACTAGGAAAAGAAAATCCGAGCACATTTCTCCAGTTTTGATGTCACTACACTGGTTGCCTGTGTCATTCAGAATTGACTTTAAAATATTGCTTATCTATACTAATAAAAGGCAAAGCCCTCACTCACTCACTCACTCACTCATCACTAATTCTCCAACTTCCCGTGTAGATAGAAGGCTGAAATTTGGCAGGCTTATTCCTTACAGCTCACTTACAAAAGTTAAGCAGGTTTCATTTCGAAATTCTACACGTAACGGTCATAACGGTCGATAACGTCCGCCATGTTGAACTTTCTTATTTATGGTACCATCTTCACGAAATTTGGTAGGCGGCTTCCCTGCGCTAACCGAAACCGATGTATGTACTTATTTCAATGGTATGACGCCACTGTCGGCCGCCATATTGAACTTTCCAACGTCACTAATTTTCAAACTTCCCGTGTAGGTAGAAGGCTGACCCCATCTTCACGAAATTTGGTAGGTGGCTTCCCTGCGCTAACCAAAACCGATGTACGTACTTATTTCGGTGGTATGACGCCACTGTCGGCCGCCATATTGAATTTTCCAAACATCACTAATTCTCCAACTTCCCGTGTAGGTAGAAGGCTAAAATTTGGCAGGGTCATTCCTTACAGCTTACTTACAAAAGTTAAGCAGGTTTCATTTCGAAATTCTACGCGTAACGGTCAACAATGTCCGCCATGTTGAACTTTCTTATTCATGGCCCCATCTTCACGAAATTTGGTAGGTGGCTTCCCTGCGCTAACCGAAACCAATGTACATACTTATTTCGGTGGTATGACGCCACTGTCAGCCGCCATATTGAACTTTCCAATGTCACTAATTCTCCAACTTCCCATCTATGTAGAAGGCTGAAATTTGGCAGGCTCATTCCTTACAGCTTACTTACAAAAGTTAAGCAGGTTTCATTTCGAAATTCTACACGTAACGGTCATAACGGTCGATAACTGTCGACAATGTCCGCCATGTTGAACTTTCTTATTTATGGCCCCATCTTCACGAAATTTGGTAGGCGGATTCCCTGTGCTAACCGAAACTGACGTATGTACTTATTTCGATGGTATGACGCCACTGTCGGCCGCCATATTGAACTTTCCAACGTCACTAATTTTCACAATGTCCGCCATGTTGAACTTTCTTATTCATGGCCCCATCTTCACGAAATTTGGTAGGCGGCTCCCCTGCGCTAACCGAAACCAATGTACATACTTATTTCAGTGGTATGACGCCACTGTCAGCTGCCATATTGAACTTTACAACGTCACTAATTCTCCAACTTCCCGTATAGGTAGAAGGCTGAAATTTGGTACTTATTTCAGTGATATGATGCCACTGTCGGCCGTCATATTGAACTTTTCAACGGTCTTTGTTACTTATGGGCCCATCTTCAAGAAATTTGGTACACGGGTTCCCAACGCTAACTGAATCCTACTTACGTACATATATACGTCCATAGCCTGCAGCTCGGTCACCGTGTGAGGCGGCGTTGGGTCCCCCATCCCAACGCCTCCCACGTTGTTGGCTGCCTGCCTATATAAGGCCATCTGTCGCTCCAGTCTCTACATTCCCTTCCTTGCTTCGCCACGGTATTCACGTCTCCCTGCTGATAACTACAGCCTTTTTATTTAATCCACGGCTTCTCCGCTGTTTTATTGTTCATTTATTACGATTATAGTTATTGTGTAGGTATTTTAGACTTACTTTACATTGTTCAGGTACCCATTTCCTTTATCATTCCAACCGTACCCCCATTAACATGTCTATTGAGGTGATCACCATCGATCAAAGAACTGTCACTTACCAAGTGGTTTCCATGCCCGGAGATGGCACCTGCCTTTTCCATTCTCTTTGTTACATATTGCACGGACCTATCAGGCTCACTCTTGATATCCGGAGGAACATTGTGTCTTATGTATTGAATGACTGGGACAGGTTCAAGGTGTGGACTGATGACGGTACAGGAGATAATTATACTACACAGGAGCACTAGAAGAGTGAAATGCTTAAGTGTACCGAAATGGCCAAATATTTTACACCTTTGGACAACCGCCAATGCCTCTTAAACATCTTAGCTTCACAGGTGACGATTTCAGTAGTGGACACTTTGATGTTTAGAAATGTTTAAACTCTCAAAAGCTGGATGTGAAGTTATCAATGAAACTGGTTGTATACTTACAACGCTTGACAGATGCCGAATGTCTCTTCAACACAAGTCCTACAAATACTGTCGTAATTGAAACAAACCATGAAACTCAAACCGATTATGACAGCAGCAATCCAAGCTGTGAGATTTGAGACAAGATTACTGTTCACATGGCCAACTGTACGTTGTATGCTGAAGAGTAAGCTCAGCGCACAGCTACAGCTTGGTCATATTACAACTGGAGGGCCGAACTGACAACGTGGCATACAAAGAGATCCTTAACAAATAATTATTGGTATATTTTCCCTCAGTTTTAAAAAGGTTTAATTGTCTTCTTAATAAAAATTTTAAGGCAGTACTTCGCCGCTGCGAAGCGCGGGTATTTTGCTAGTCTATACTAATAAAAGGCAAAGCCCTCACTGACTCACTCACTCACTCACTCACTCACTCATCACTAATTCTCCAACTTCCCGTGTAGGTAAAAGGCTGAAATTTGGCAGGCTCATTCCTTACAGCTTACTTACAAAAGTTAAGCAGGTTTCATTTCGAAATTCTACACGTAACGGTCATAACGGTCGACAAAGTCCGCCATGTTGAACTTTCTTATTTATGGCCCCATCTTCACGAAATTTGGTAGGCGGCTTCCCTGTGCTAACCGAAACCGATGTACTTACTTATTTCGATGGTATGACGCCACTGTCGGCCGCCATATTGAATTTTCCAAACATCACTAATTCTCCAACTTCCCGTGTAGGTAGAAGAATGACCCCGTCTTCACAAAATTTGGTAGGTGGCTTCCCTGCGCTAACCAAAACCGATGTACGTACTTATTTCGGTGGTATGACGCCACTGTTGGCCGCCATATTGAATTTTCCAAACGTCACAAATTCTCCAACTTCCCGTGTAGGTAGAAGGCTGAAATTTGGCAGGCCCATTCCTTACAGCTTACTTACAAAAGTTAAGCAGGTTTCATTTCGAAATTCTACGCGTAATGGTCATAACGGTCAACGACGTCCGCCATATTGAACTTTCTTATTCATGGCCCCATCTTCTCGAAATTTGGTAGGCGGCTTCCCTGCGCTAACCGAAACCAATGTACATACTTATTTCGGTGGTATGACGCCACTGTCAGCCGCCATATTGAACTTTCCAACGTCACTAATTCTCCAACTTCCCGTGTAGGTAGAAGGCTGAAATTTGGTACTTATTTCAGTGGTATGATGCCACTGTCGGCCGCCATATTAAACGTTTAATGGAAACCGATGTACGTACTTATTTCGTTGGTATGACACCACTGTTGGCCGCCATATTGAACTTTCCAATGTCACTAATTCTCCAACTTCCCGTATAGGTAGAAGGCTGAAATTTGGCAGGCGCATTCCTTACAGCTTACTTACAAAAGTTAAGCAGGTTTCATTTCGAAATTCTACGCGTAATGGTCATAATGGTCAACAACGTCCGCCATGTTGAACTTTCTTATTTATGGCCCGATCTTCTCGAAATTTTATAGGCAGCTTCCCTGCACTAACCGAAACCAATGTACATACTTATTTCGGTGGTATGATGCCACTGTTGGCCACCATATTGAACTTTTCAACAGTCTTTGTTACTTATGGGCCCATCTTCAAGAAATTTGGTACATGGGTTCCCAACGCTAACTGAATCCTACTTATGTACATATATACGTCCATAGCCTGCATCTCAGTCACTGTGTGAGGTGGCGTTGGGTCCCCCATTCCAACGCCTCCCACGTTGTTGGCTGCCTGCCTATATAAGACCGTCCGTCGCTCCGGTCTCTACATTCCCTTCCTTGCTTCGCCACGGGATTCACGTCTCCCTACTGATAACTACAGCCTTTTTGTTTAATCCACGGCTTCTCCTCTGTTTTATTGTTTGTTTATTACAATTATAGTTATTGTATAGGTATTTTAGACTTACTTTACATTGCTCAGGTACCCATTTCCTTTATCATTCCAACCCCCATTACCATGTCTATCGAGGTGATCACTATCGATCAAAGAACTGTCACTTACTGAGTGGTTTCCATGCCCGGAGATGGCACCTACCTTTTCCATTCTCTATGTTACATACTGCACAGCCATATCAGGCTCACTCTTGATATCTGGAGGAACATTGTGTCTTATGTATTGAATGACTGGGACAGGTTCAAGGTGTGGACTGATGACGGTACAGGAGATAATTATACTACACAGGAGCACTAGAAGAGTGAAATGCTTAAGCCCTTCACCTATGGTTCTGCATGTGAGTTGATGGCTGCCGCTGAATTGTTCGGTTGTCGCTTTCAAGTGTACCGAAATGGTAAAATATTTTACACCTTTCAACAACCGCCAATGCCTCTTAAACATCTTAGATTCACAGGTGACGATTTCAGTAGTGGACACTTTGATGTTTATGAGTGTTTAAACTCTCAAAAGCTGGATGTGATTTTATCGATGAAAGCGGTTGTGTGCTTACAATGCTTGACAGATGCCGAATGTCACTTCAACACAACAAATCCTGCAAATACTATCGTAATTGAAACAAACCATGAAACTCAAACTGATTATGACAGCAGCAATCCAAGCTGTGAGATTCGAAACAAGATTACTGTTCACATGGCCAACTGTACATTGCATGCTCAAGAGTAAGCTCAGCGCACAGCTTGGTCATGTTACAACCGGAAAGGCCGAACTGACAACGTGGTATACAAAGAGATCCTTAACAAATAATTATTGGCATATTTTCCCTCAGTTTAAAAAGGTTAAATTTTCTTCTTAATAAAAATTTTAAGGCAGTACTTCGCCGCAGCGAAGCGCGGGTATTTTGCTAGTGGTTTATAAAGCCTTAAATAATCTCGCTCCATCTTATATATCGGAATGTCTGACACCCTATTTTCCAAATCGTAACCTTAGATCCTCAAATAAGTGTCTCCTTAGAATTCAAAAAGCTAAACTTAAAAGAAGTGGTGAGGTGGCCTTCTGCTGTTATGCACCTAAAATCTGGAATAGCCTGCCAATAGGAATTCGCCAGGCAAATACAGTGGAGCACTTTAAAACACTGCTGAAAACACATTACTTTAACATGGCCTTTTTATAACTTCACTTTAACTTAATACTGACACTCTGTATGTTCAATTCATCATAATAACTATTCATAGTGGCTCCAAAATCCGTACTGACCCCTACTCTCTCTTCTGTTTCTTTTTCCGGTTTCTTTGTGGTGGCGGCCTGCGCCACCACCACCTACACAAAGCTTCATGATGCTCCAACATTGATGGACTGAAAGCCAGAAGTCTACGTGACCATCATCATCAAGTCCTTCCATGAAAACCCTAAATACAAAGAGGACTTTTTGATTTATGTTAGGTAGATTGCCCAGAGGGGACTGGGCGGTCTCTTGGTCTGGAATGCCTACAGATTTTATTTTTTGGAGTTTTTTTTTTGTTTTTTCTGTCCACCCTGGCCATCGGACCTTACTTATTCTATGTTAATTAATGTTGACTTATGTTTATTTTTTATTGTGTCTTCTATTTTTCTATTCTTCATTTTGTAAAGCACTTTGAGCTACATTTTTTTTGTATGAAAATGTGCTATATAAATAAATGTTGTTGTTGTTCACTGAACTCACACTGCAAACACTGTTCCAGGTTTGGATCTCTGCTTTGAGACCTTCCCTTCATGGATGTCCCATAATGCGATCAGCCTTATCCTTTGCCTGCACACTTTCATCATCAGCCCTGCTTCACACATGGGGTCAGTGGCCACACTTTTCCCAGCTCTATGAGCCTGAATTTCTGATGGCTATCTCATGCCCCAACCCCACTGTACTAATGCTGCAAACATCAGTAAATATACAGGATGCCATTTTCAACATTCTCTGGCAACTCCTCTGAAGGGCCAAACAAGTTCGCTATGAGGCTTTAAGGCACTCACTGCTTTAAGTCAGACAGTAGGTATTCTTTTTGTCCCGCCCCTGACACCAATGTAGTGCCGGTGTCAAGTGCCAGAGTTGATTCTTTTGTTCTTCGCATAGCTCTTGTATGTGGCGAGGTATCCTTTAAAAGTGCCAATCAGTGATCCTTCTAAGCTTACCACTTTTATAGGTGCCTTTGCCTCTGGTATTTTTCTACACCACTGCAATATTAAGAATTGTGAATGTGATTTCTAGCACAATATATTAAAACAGTGATAAAGCTTTACTTGTGTAACACTAGAATCCCTGAAGCCTACAAAAAAACTTGTAATCCCAGCTCACCTTAAATCCCTTTTTACCTCTCCATCAGCATCTTTTGTGTTGTAAATGCATCAATCAGCACAAGCAGCAAGCAGCCTGCTATCCCATCCCCAAGACAGAGCTCAACTCTGGCAAAAAGTTCTTCTAGCTCAAGCCAAGGCTCCTTATCTGTGTGTGATATATTGTCCTAAGTTATTTTATAAGTTCCATGCACCCTCTGTCTCCACCTTTCAAGTCTTGGGCTGAAAAAAAGGATTTTCTTTTATAAACTCCAGAAGGCCCTCTGTAAAAATTCCACCTTGCTCTGTGACAGGTTTGACATGGGATCTCCCTTACTGACTTTGAATTATACCATTGAGCTTATAACTTACATCCAATATGGATCCAATGGATTGACTCTCAGTTAAATCCCCTTTCCTGGATACAAATGGACCAAAACTATGTCTCCTCTCATCCTATTTCTTTACTCCTTTCTCTTAATTCCACAATAAAGTCTTTGTAACCCAAAATAGTCCCCTTTGTTTTCTATGTCCTTCAGGCATGGCATCATGTTGAGAAATTGTAGTGACCAATTCCATGATAGCATCTCCATATTGCCTTTTCTAATTAGAAGGGGTATTTGCACATCATTTTCAATGATTCAGGACTCAAATCGTTCCAGCCCTTGTTCAGGTTTGCCATTCCTACTTGCTCCTTTACCTTTCTTCCTCTAACTAAGGCATGTGCTTAGAATAGGTTGAATTTCAATTCTAAGAGAAATGCAGTTTCCATACCCCCTAAATCCAGCATTGTACCCTCTCTCTACTCCTGGCTTCTCAAAGCTTCCTATAAACCCCTATCACTTTCAACTGTATGATCTTGTGATCTTCTCTGCCATACTAAAGTGTGCTGGAATTCTGCATTTAAAAATGTTCCACATTCACCCAAAAAGTCCAATCACTAGCATACTCAATTCAAAATTATAAATATGTTATACCCACATCCCAGCAAACTTCATTTATCGAGCTTGGTTTCAGACCCACTTTGCATATCTCTTTTCCTCAAATGCCTCTGGCACTTTTTTCCACATGTAGTCGCTGTAGCTACTTTTGCCACAAAACTATTGCTGGCCTCCTTCTGGAGATCACCTAACTCTGTTAGTTCATCTCACTGTACGGATGGATGGATCAACAAATCATCCAGCTCTGCAGTTCAGTTGATCAGAAGTTGAGAGGGGGTCACCCCGTAATTGTACTTTCCTCGCTTTTTATACATTGTGCTTCAGTCTGCACTGTATGGTGGCCAAATATTTGACTGCTGTTCTTTTTTGTGTTTTTGTTTCTTTTAAGTAGTGTTCACCACTTCTCGAGGCTAGGGAAATATTTTTGTGGGCTATTTTTTACTTTTTTCTCCCCATTGTTAATAAGATTAAAGAACTTTTCATATTCTTATGTATCTATTAAACATGTTTAATAAAAATTTGATTGCAAAAAAATGCATTTTGATGTACTTATATTTTTATTATTATTTCAGAGACATTTTATTTCCATTTTGTGTATTTGTTTTATTCCTGGCTGACACCACTTAGTGTAATCTAGATTTTAAGGCCACTACAATTTTGTGTGTCTGTTCACTATGAGGCTGTGTAGGTTCTAGGCACATCTAAACTTTAAGAATCCTGCTAGGGAATAGCATTTGAGCAACTTTAAAAACTGAATTGGGAAAACAATTCCAGTTTTGATTTTATTCTGCTTTTCACTCTCAATTCCATTTAGCAAGTTAGTTTTTGATAAAAGATAAAATTATCCTACGGGTATTAATCCTTATTGTGCCACCATGTTATCATCATACATCAGAAAGTGGATGACCACAAACAAACAAAAATAAATATTCATTAAAATATATATATACATATACATATGTATATACATATTTCTTTCTCATAGACAGTCCCAGTAAACAAAAAAAAAAAAAACAATATGAGACAAATCAGAAATCATAGGACTTTATTATTTAGAAGAAACACACTGGTGGACAAAATACAAAATATTTATTGTCATCATATTTTGTGTTTCATCCATCCATCCATTATCCAACGCGTTATATCCTAACTACAGGGTCACAGGGTTCTGCTGGAGCCAATCTCACCTAACACAGGGTGCAAGGCAGGAAACAAACCCCGGGCAGGGCGCCAGCCCACCACAGGGTGCGCACATACACACACATCAAGTACACACTAGGGACAATTTAGAATCGCACCTAACCTGCATGTCTTTGGACTGTGGGAGGAAACTGGAGTACCTGGAGGAAACCCACGCAGACACGGGGAGAACATGCAAACTCACTGTGCCACGGTGACACCCATTTGTGTTTCATTTTCATAAAAAAAAAAAAAAAAAACTATAATCTTTCAACAGCTTAGACTTAATATATGTTAATTGTAATGTTAGCTAGACACATATATGGTAATAAGAAATTTGATTCTGCCTGTGGTGACCATTAACTTTAAAGCTATTATTAACTTCTAAAAATAAAGCTTATAAGTAGTTCAATCTCAATGCTTTGTGTGATTTTGGTTTTTAATTTTTGACCTTATTCTTTTATTATTCTGTAATTTTTATCGTAGTATCTTAATCTGCTCTATGTAATCATACACTCAGTTCTTTATTTCATAGTGATAGTATTAATTATGAAAAGCTTACTACCAGTTAAATTATTCATTGATAAACAAATTATTAACTGCATTTCCTTCTAAATAAAACGTTCAGGATTTAAAAGAAACTATAATCACACATAACTGAATTTTCCAGCAGATGATGCATATTTGTCTTTTCTGTTCCCTCTTCTCAAAAGGGTATGATATATTGTTAAAACATGCATTATGACCAGCATTACTGAGAATATACAGTGTGAAAAAAACAAGGAGGTGTCAACTGGATTATGGTACTATTGAGCCACTATGCAAAAAAACTAAGTTAACTCACATAATCAATAAGCAGATCAAGTACACAGGAAGCAACAGCAGCATATCCTGGGAAGAAGGGCAATCAAAGTGATGCATGGTGGGGATTCTGCTTAATTTGGGATTTTATCACTCACTAGGGGGTTCATGATTTAATGAAAACTGATTATGTATTGACAGCTGCCAAGGTAATGCAAATATTGACCTGTAAATTATACTCTCCTGAAGATTCCTTGCTGGACAAACAAAATCCTTTGTGTTCATTTGTTTTTGTGCACAACTGGGCATCTGGGTATTTGCATTTTCACCCCACAATCTAATATATACAGTATAAAGGGGACTGTGGCTTAATTTGTTTATTTATTATGCAATAATACAGGTATGATTCCAGCCTAGATCTTCTTGACAGGGAACTAAAACTCATCCAAAGACAACTCACAAGCTACAGGATGACACTGGAAAAGCATTTTTCTTCTAGTGGCGATGTCTGTAATGGTTATGCAAACACAAACCAGGACAGTACATCTAAGAGCGTGGCAACAGCATTTGAGATGTACTGTGTGTACTTTTACATTGTACATAGCACCGGAGAGTATGGATGTGTTGCACATTGATTAGCACATGCAAGTAAGAATTCCACTGTACTCTACACCTGTGATAATAATGACCCTATAAACCAGTCGACTCCATCTAAGCACAGTGATTCTTCAGGCTCAGATGACTTCACTCTCCCTAAAAGGACCTATTCTGGCCAGAATCCTCTTAGATTATAGGTACACAAGTTCAGAATTCCTCCTAGTTGTTCTTGGTGTCCCAGCTCTCTTCAGCTTTTAGTAGCCTTGAAGTGGTCAAGTGTCTGAGGTATATTATGGGTTGCCTGCATCGGAAAGGCAGCATAGTCTCAATTTGGGAAAGGGTCATGACCATCTGCCTGGTAATCCAACTGGATCTCACCTTAGAGAAAGCACTGAGAGATCAGTATAGTGACAATTCTCTGAACCCAGAGCAAGTAGCTGCCCTATACAGTATAACTAGGTACGTTCTTTACCTTCTTACCAACAGTATGCAGCTTCCCTCTAATTTTACCTTAAGAGTCAAGCATTCATGTCATCTTCTGGATCACCTACCTTGTAGAGTCTTGGGACGGCATTTCTTCTTTCCTTCAAATTTACATACCACTCCCCTCTCTCCCTCATCACACCAAGAACATCATATACTTTATTGCCACTGGAAAAAGGCCTTCTTCCTGCACTGAAATGATTACTTGTAATTCCATTGCCATCTTATCTTTCTGTCTAAGGGCCTCACTTGACCCTGGATCCTTGTTCCATGTCCTGCCTTCTTCCCTGGCAAACATTTGTCATCTAGGTATCCTCTTTAATATGGGTGCACATATATCAAACACATTATTAACATTAAGATTAACTAATGGCTAAGCTGCTGGTCAAAGACAGCTAAATTTTAATAAGTGACATACTGTATAATGCAAGACATTCGATATCTACTTTGTGAAGTGAGGAAAGTTGCAGTTAACTAACTGACATGTATCTCAAGGAGAGTTTGATGCCAAACATGATGCTGTACCAGTATGCAAGTCCCTTCACGCTCTGAGGACTAATCTACATTTTTTCAGTCCAATTTTATTAGAAAGCAGGCAGTCCAATAGACAAAAACATGTATTCAATGACTGCCTGAAGTTTTCCTGTGGTTTTGAGCACAGGAATGGTTAAATGATGTAACAGGGATGAGAATTAGTACCTACAAATCTGAAACCATGGGCTTCTCCCATTACCAAATCATTTGTTCCTTGTTGGTAAGTGGTGAGTTGATGCCTTATGTGAAAGAATTCAAGTATCTAGCTATGAGCAGATATGAGTAAGTACAGAAGAAACTGTGAGATTGACCAACAATAAGTGGACAGTAGCAGCAGCAGTTTTAACAAATGTTATAACAGATCATGGTAGTCAAAGAGGAGCTAACTTTGTAAATTATGCTGTCATTTTACCAGTCAATCTACATCACCATAGCCACCTATGGTAACAAAGCTCTAGGTAGTCGCTGAAAAAAATGATAACAATCAGGAGAACAACTGGGTGAGATGAAGCACTTGCATGGAGTTTCTGGGTTCACTATTCATGTTTTGATAAGGAGCTTGACAGTAGAGTAGAGCCTTGGAGTGAAAGCACTGGTTCTCCAGACTGAGGAGAGTCAGTCAAGGTGGTTTGGACATGTAAATAATATGCCTTCAGATGACTTGAGAGGTGTATAAAGGTACAGTCTGTAAGCAGAACATCCAGGACACACTGGATGGATTATATCATCTGGGTATTATCTTATAAGGGTTGGAGAATTTTTCATGGGGGTAGGGGTGCCTTGTTAGCCTCACTTAATTTGTTCTGATCCTGAAGACATCATGTAATTCTTGTGTTGCACTGTTTTCTATAAACACTTGACTTAAATCCTTCAGTGATCACATGTCCCAATCAGGCTGTCATCAAGCAATTTAAAGGTGAAGTGTTATAGAGGATTGTTTAACTAAAAATAAAGAAAATACAATTTTTCAATAAAAATTCTCTTGTTGAAAATTGCATCTATGTAAGCACTCTTCTTGTCTTCCTCCTCTTACAAAAGTTCATATGATCATCTGACCCTTGCTTGCCTTTATGTCCGGCTTATGGCTAACAACGTCAACATGTGCCACGGTGTGTAAACAGAAAATATATGCTCTTTCTTGGAAAACGTGTGCATTGTATTTATGAGATATTTGTCACATCACTCTGCCTTCTCTTTCTCCATATCCACAACATTTTCACTCCTTCTTACAGGGAGGGTTAAAAACACTGTATCACAGAGGCCCATAATTACATTAAAGTGTCAGCACAAATGGTGCATAACCCCTTAATAAAGACTAAAACAAATGATGCTTCCTTTTATAGTTTCAAAGACAACAGACCTGAAATAATCCACTGCAAGAATTGCTCTGTCAGCTCTGCCTTTAACTAGGACGTGAGTATCCAAGCAACAAGAAGCCAGAGGTGGACAATGCACTGCTCCTTGTTAGTTTAGTTTAAAATGGAAAAATTGCACGCTCCAGGAACATTAAAATTCTGGAAAAAAAAAACATTTTAGCTGTATCATATAACACAGTTGCATAAAATAAAAATGGTATAGACAGAAAAATGCCAATCATCTACCAGATAATACAGCAAATTGCTAACCTCACAAATTTTAAATTCCTGTGGATACAGAAAGTAAAAGGTACTATAATTTAATTATCCAGCTCAAAGTGGTGTGAAGCAAGAGTGTGCCTCAGCAAGAAACGTGAAAAATAGTGTCCAACACAAGGAGCGATGCCAATCAATTATATGAACATTTTATTACAACTGCACAAAACATAATTATAGTTCATTCACCCCTCCTTGAACCGTCACCTTATCGTAGTGGAGGGGTTTGCGTGTCCCAATGATCCTAGGAGCTATGTTGTCCAGGGCTTTATGCCCCTGGTATGACCACCCAAGGCAAACTGGTCCTAGGTGAGGGATGAGACAAAGAGCGGTTCAACAAACCTCCGATGAAGAATAAAAACCTTGGACGACGTTTTCCCTTGCCCGGACGCGGGTCACCGGGGCCCCCCTCTGGAGCCAGGCCTGGAGGTGGGGCTCAATGGCGAGCGCCTGGTGGCCGGGCCTGCACCCAGGGGGCTCGGCCGGGAACAGCCCGAAGAGGTAACGTGGGTCCTCCTCCCCATGGGCTCACTACCTATGGGAGGGGCCAAGGAGGTTGGGTGCAGTGTGAGTTGGGTGGTGGCCGAAGGCGGGGACCTTGGCGGTCTGATCCTCGGCTACAGAAACTGGCTCTTGGGACGTGGAATGTCACCTCTCTGAAGGGGAAGGAGCCTGAGCTAGTGCGCGAGGTCGAGAGGTTCCGGCTAGATATAGTCGGACTCACCTCGACGCACAGCTTGAACTCTGGAACCAATCTCCTTGAGAGGGGCTGGACTCTCTACCACTCTGGAGTTGCCCCTGGTGAGAGGCACCGAGCTGGTGTGGGCATACTTATTGCCCCCCGACTTGGAGCTTGTGCATTGGGGTTCACCCCGGTGGACGAGAGGGTGGCCTCCCTCCGCCTTCGGGTGGGGGGAAGGGTCCTGACTGTTGTTTGTGCGTATGCGCCGAACAGCAGTTTTGGAGTATCCACCCTTTTTGGAGTCTCTGGAGGGGGTGCTAGAGGGCATACCTTCTGGGGATTCCCTCGTTTTGCTGGGATACTTCAATGCTCACGTGGGCAATGATAGTGAGACCTGGAAGGGCGTGATTGGGAGGAATGGCCCCCCCGATCTGAACCCGAGCGGTGTTTTGTTATTGGACTTCTGTGCTCGTCACGGATTGTCCATAACGAACACCATGTTCAAGCATAAGGGTGTTCATATGTGCACTTGGCACCAGGACACCCTAGGCCTCAGGTCGATGATCGACTTTGTGGTCGTGTTGTCGGACTTGCGGCCATATGTCTTGGACACTCGGGTGAAGAAAGGGGCGGAGCTGTCAACTGATCACCACCTGGTGGTGAGTTGGCTTCGATGGTGGGGGAAGATGCCAGTCAGACCTGGTAGGCCCAAACGTGTTGTGAGGGTCTGCTGGGAACGGCTGGCAGAGTCCCCTGTCAGAAGTAGCTTTAACTCCCACCTCCGGCAGAACTTCAACCACGTCCCGAGGGAGGTGGGGGACATTAAGTCCAAATGGGCCATGTTCCGTGCCTCTATTGTTGAGGCGGCTGACCAGAGCTGTGGCCGCAAGGTGGTCGGTGCCTGTCGTGGTGGCAATCCCCGAACCCGTTGGTGGACACCGGCAGTGAGGGATGCCGTCAAGCTGAAGAAGGAGTCCTATAGGACTTTTTTGTCCTGTGGGTCTCTGGAGGCAGCTGATAGGTACCGACAGGCCAAGCGGAATGCGGCTTAGGTTGTTGCTGATGCAAAAACTCGGGCGTGGGAGGAGTTTGGAGAGGCCATGGAGAACGACTTTCGGACGGCTTCGAGGAGATTCTGGTCCACCGTCCGGCATCTCAGGAGGGGGAAGCAGTGCAGTGTCAACACCGTATATGGTGGGGATGGTGCGCTGCTGACCTCGACTCGGGACGTTGTGGGTCGGTGGGGGGAGTACTTCGAAGACCTCCTCAATCCCACTAACATGCCTTCCAATGAGGTAGCAGAGCCTGGGGACTCTGAGGTGGGCTCTCCCATCTCTGGGACTGAAGTCACCGAGGTGGTCAAAAAACTCCTTGGTGGCAGGGCCCCGGGGGTGGATGAGATACGCCCGGAGTTCCTTAACGCTCTGGATGTTGTAGGACTGTCTTGGTTGACACGTCTCTGCAACATTGCATGGACATCGGGAACAGTGCCTCTGGATTGGCAGACCAGGGTGGTGGTCCCCCTCTTTAAAAAGGGGGACCGGAGGGTGTGTTCCAACTACAGAGGGATCACACTCCTCAGCCTCCCTGAAAAAGTCTATTCGGGGGTTCTGGAGAGGAGGGTCCGTCGGATAGTCGAACCTCGGATTCAGGAGGAACAGTGTGGTTTTTGTCCTGGTCGCGGAACAGTGGACCAGCTCTTCACCCTTAGCAGAGTCCTGGAGGGTGCATGGGAGTTTGCCCAACCAGTCTACATGTGTTTTGTGGACTTGGAAAAGGCATTCGACCGTGTCCCTGGGGGAATCCTGTGGGGGATTCTAGACGCAGCCAGGGTGTTGAAGGGGTCCGGTTTGGTGGACTCAGGATTGGGTCACTGCTTTTTGCAGATGATGTTGTCCTGTTTGCTTCATCAGGCCGTGATCTTCAGCTCTCTCTGGATCGGTTCGCAGCTGAGTGTGAAGCGGCTGGGATGAGAATCAGCACCTCCAAATCCGAGACCATGGTCCTCAGCCGGAAAAGGGTGGAGTGCCCTCTCAGGGTTGGGGGAGAGATCCTGCCCCAAGTGGAGGAGTTCAAGTATCTCAGGGTCTTGTTCACGAGTGAGGGAAGAATGGAGCGTGAGATCGACAGGCGGATGAGTTTCCTCCGCAGGGTGTCTGGGCTTTCCCTTAAAGATAAGGTGAGAAGCTCAGTCATCCGGGAGGGGCTCAGAGTGGAGCCGCTGCTCCTCCGCATCGAGAGGAGTCAGATGAGGTGGCTCGGGCATATGATCAGGATGCCACCTGGACGCCTCCCTGGTGAGGTGTTCCGGGAACGTCCAACCGGGAGGAGGCCCCGGGGAAGACCCAGGACATGCTGGAGGGACTATGTCTCCCGGCTGGCCTGGGAACGCCTTGGGATTCTCCCGGAAGAGCTGGAAGAAGTGGCTGGGGAGAGGGAAGTCTGGGCCTCTCTGCTTAAGCTGCTGCCCCCGCGACCCGACCTCGGATAAGCGGAAGAGGATGGATGGATGGATAGTTCATTCATTTTCTGAACCTCCTTATTCCACTTAGGGTTTATATGGGCATTACTGTCACATGTACAGAACACAGTGAAATTACTACTTATATGTGCCAATAGCACGCAACATATCACTACTGTTCTGCATCATGATTAATGAATCTATGCTAAGCAGAAAAGCTGAACAGCTAGAGCCTTAGGAACAAAGCAGAACCTAACAATAGACAGTACTTTGCAGCACACAGAGATGTATCAATTTATCCGTATATGTATTTTCTAATCTGGATCAAAATTTTTGAACAACATTCCTAAATTTGTGGCAGAAACAGCACAAGGCAGAAAGTGACCCCGGACAGGGTGCCAGCCCACTGTAGTGTCCACTTATGCACCTCTCATACTCACAATGGAACAATTTAGATTTCCTAAAAACTACCCAAACTGCATGTCTTTAGGATATGGTAGGAAACCCAAAGAAAAATGTCTCCAACACAGCCAAAATTTTGAAACTTTAGTTAGATAACCCCTGGCTAATCCACAATTCTAGAGTTGCAGGCCACAGAAATAACCACTGTGCCTACTAATAATGTACATATATATATATATTAAAGAAACGTGGAAGAATAGATGTCCAGTAAGTAAGTCATTTTTTTCATTCAGTGCATTCTTTTTCCCTAATGCCTTGCACATGCTTTTTTTTGCAATTCTTACAGTCCAACATTTAGAAAGGGACCTTGAGATAAATGTCTGAGCTACTTACCTTACTCATGCTAATTTTAAAGACGCTAGGAGACGAAAGGAAAACACTACTGAACCAATGGGCTTTTATGCTACGTGCTTGGAAGCCTGAAAAAGAATGTGCACAATAACTCACCAGTGATTGACTGTCTGGCAGTAGGCTAACAGAATAAGGCTTGTGGAATTGCTGCAGGTAAATAATATAAAACAAAATAAAAAAATAAAAAGAGGGTTATTTGGTAAGTCAAGGGAAATGAAGTAAAATGGTTAAGAACAAAGATATTTTGCTCATAAATCATCACATACAATCCTTTGCAACGGATATTATTTATCATTAATTGCTGCATTCGTCAGCCTGGCACTTTCAAGTCCATGGAACAATTCAGAATACAAGAGAAAAGAGAATATTCTATGATTCAACAAAGTAATATGTCAATGTTCTAGTAAATGATGCATTGATATGCCTGTGGCATGTGATACTGGAAGGCTCGCTACAGCTGTAATGTCTGTCTAAAATACAGCAGGTGAAAAGCAGACAGGGTAATACATCAAATTACATTTGCCTTAAGATTTGGTATTCAGGTTTACTGCATCTCCACATAAAATAATGAACTTGGTTTGCCAATATAATGTTGACTAGACTAGAACTTGCTAAATGAGCAGTCTTCATTTACAGAGCTCAGAATGGTACATTTAATTAGAAATCATAACATAATACAAGTCATTTTGACTTGTGATTAGAGTCACAGCCTATAATTAGTGGTGTTTCCCATGTAAACCTAGGCAATATACTTCATGATACCTAAGAATTTAATTAGAAACTTCACAAAGTACACATTGATTTGGATGTTTTGGAATTCATGTAATTACATTGGGTAAGTTGGGCAGTTTGGGGATGATACATTTTGGACCATTGTTACTTTATTGCTAATCAAAAAGCATACTATTTAAACAATCCAAATAAATAACATTTGTGAGAGTTGAAGATAGACATGGCTGCAAAGATACAAGCCATAAAATTTTAGCAAATGTAAAAAGTGTTTTAAAGACAAGGCTGATGTAAAACTGTAACTAGAAGTTATGAGTGTCATCAGAGTTGACATTTTCTTTAAAAGAGCTGCTTTTCTGCAGGAAAAAAACACTGCAGCACCATTTACTCAGTAATAATTGCAGACATGCCTGTTATATCTTTAAATTCTCACAGGAGATATCCAATTCCAAGCCAAAATGACCTACGAAAGTTTTCTGTTTATTTTTCTTTTATTTCTTTTTTATCTTTCCAATACTGTGTTAGGTTAACTTTACTTTTTAAGTAACTCTCTGGTTGCTGGATTAATTTTCAACAAATATACTCTCTATTTAGATTTGATTAGATAAACTTTATTAACCCCATGGGGAAATTCAGATGCATACAGCAGCAGAAACATAAAAGATACAGACTCACAGGACAGAAAATACATCCAATCAGTCAATCAATTAATTGATAAATAACTAAAAATAAATAAATGTATATTATGCAGATATTTCAAAATGAACTTAACGAATACATCAGGAGGAAGCACTGAATTGCTTGGTAGCAGTGGGCAGAAATGACCCCCAAATCCGCTTCTTAGCACACCATGGTGGAATTAGCCAATGGCTGAAAGTGCTCCAAGAGAGCACCTCCTGGAGGGGATTTTTCATGATGGCACCCAATTTCACCATCATCCTTCATTCCACAACAGCTTCCAGTATGTTCAGGGTTAGCCCTGTGATGGAACAGGCTTTCCTGATAAGTATGTTTTGCCACATAGAGACCACGCACCTTGCATTAAAAGATAAGCGTGACAGCCGGTCCATGGTTCAAAAAGGGTTGGAGACCACTGCAATACATGACACCATCACAATATTATACAGTAGTAATGAAGAATATGTTGCAATCATGCCCAGTAATACAAATCTTTATAATATTACCAAAAAATAAACAGGGAAATAGTACTTTTTTAAATGTAAAAGCTTTTTTTTTTAAACTTACATTATCTTATGTATACATAGTCAACATGGTTATGAATTATAAACATGGGACTGGTAACAATACATTTGTTACTCTGGTAATGTTCCCCAGGCCACTAGAGGACACTGTAGGTAAGATTGACAAGACCAGTGGGGAGAAAATACTCTTTAGAGAGCCTGCTGGGAAACCTAGTGCCATGGATGTAGTATCTCAGGGGAACCAATGGGCATTTGAATGGATCTGTGAGAGAATAATTTGGAGGTAACAAAAGTTAAATGTTTTGGTTTGTAGTGCACATTGAAATATATAAGCATTTGTTTTAGAAATGTGAAGATGGTGTTAATGAACATTCAGTTAGTAGCTAATAAACTTTTTTACATTTCACAACAGGATTTTTTATGTATGTCAGAGACTTGGCTAAGTCTTTAACTCACCTAGTAGCACTGGTCGGGGTGGTGGGCTAGCAATGGTTTTTGATAATCGATTTAAATGTAGATCTATGCCTTTAGACAATTATCCAGTTTTGAAGCAGAGCTATTTAAAATTGAACTCACCGATCCTGTGCTGTGTGCACTTGTTTACAGTGCATCCAGGAATTCGCTGACTTTTTATCTTTGTTGGTGACACATTTTGATAGCTTGCTGGTTCTGGGAAATTTAAATATTAATGTTTGTTGCCCATAGAAACCCTGGTTAAAGACTTTTCAGGTCTGGTGGACTCCTTTAACTTAGCCCAGGTGGTTTCAAGTCCCACTCATCAGAAAGGTCATGCCTTCCTGTAAAGAATGTGGAGGTTTTTGATGCCTGCATTTCAGATTGCTATGCTGTCATTTTTGAACTTGATCTCCTATGTCCATTCAGGAATTTTACACAACCCCAGTATCAGTTATGCTTGATAAATGCGGAACCTGCCTTGCAGTTTTGTGATACCTTTTCAAACATTTACTCATCCATGGTGACAGAAGCCTTTCTGTGTACTGCAATGCTCATAGTCTGGTTAGGTTCCTAGAGTCTACATGTAAGCAAACACTGAGCCTGATTGCACCTTTAGAGTTAAGGAGAGTCTGGGTTAAGGCCAGAGTTCAGCCTTGGCTAAATGATACCACTCCGTGTTATCAAGCAGGAATGCAGGCAGGCTGAGTGCAGGTGGAAAAGGGATAAACTCCAGGTCTCATATAAAACTCTGAAAACTTGCTTGAAACTCTACCAAGAGGTGGTGAGAAAAGCAAAATCAAATTATCTTTCATATTTAATTGCAAATTCTGCCTCGAGACTTACAGTGCTTTTTAACACCATAAACACTTTTTTAAATCCACCAGGTAGTGGTCTCCCTATGAGCTCACCTGAGACTTGTGAATTATTCCTCAACTTTTTTATAGATAAAATTAAAGTTATGCGGTCGGGCATTATCCTTCCAGCTGCAGGAAACAGTGAGGGAATTCCAGCTTCCATTAGGCCAGTGCATACCTGGTTTATATTGTTTAAACCAGTTTCCTCATCCCAGCTAGCCAATATATTCATGAACTTAAACTCTACCAGTTATCCTCTTGATATTTTACCTGCACCCCTGTTCAAAGACTCTTTTGGGGCCATCAGTCCACTTACTTTGGCCAAAATTAACAACTGTTTAAAAATGGAGGAAATGCTTGACAATTTCAAGCATGCAACTGTTCAGCCACTACTGAAGAAGCCAATTCTGGACTCTTCAGTGCTCTTAAATTACAGGCCTATTTCTAAGCTTCTTTTCCTGTCCAAAATTATGGAAAAGGTGGTTTATGTACAATTACTTTCATATTTGGAGGAAAATAACTTATGCAATGTATTTCAGTCTGGCTTTAAAAATTTCATACTATAACAGCTGTTTTGTTGAAGGTGACAAATGATATTTTACTAACCTTGGACTCGGGATGTTGTGCTATTTTGGTGTTACTGGACCTTACTACAGCTTTTGATACGATGGACCATGAGGTTCTATTAAAACATGTGAAATCGGTATTCAAGGATGTGCACTGAAATGGTTTGTGTCCTACTTAAATGGTAGATCTATGTCTACAATGTTAAAATCTATGTTAAAAGCCAACTCAATGCATACCACAAGGCTCTATTCTGGCCCTTTTGTTATTTGCCTTACACTTGCTTACTCTGGTATCCTTTTTCCAAAAACACTGCATCAATTACCACTGTTATACTGATGATACCCAGCTTTATATTAAAGTTGACCCTGACTTCGTTCCATCTGTAAAGAAGCTGATGGAGTGTACGAACGATATTAAACTCTGCATGGTGGAAAATTTTCACCAACTAAATAAAAATAAAATTGAAGTCATTATCTTTAGTCCTAATTTTTCTGCTAATGAAATTGGCACTCATTTAGGTTCGTTGATGGCAAAAATTTGTAATGATGTCAGAAACCCGAGTATCATCTTTGATTAGTCTCTAAGCTTTGACAAGCAAATCTCCGTGATAGTAAAGTCCAGCTTTTACCAACCGAGGCAAATTTTAAAGTTAAAATCTTTCCTTTCACAGAAGGATTTGTCAACAGTGATTCATGCTTTTCTTACATCTCGGCTTGATTATTGCAATTCCTTATATGTAGGATTACCCAAATCTGCCCTGTTGTCCCTTAAGTTGGCACAGAATGCAGCAGCTAGATTTCTGGCCCGTACCAGTAGAAGACAGCATATCTCACCTGTATTGCCTTACTCCAGTGAGATTTTGCATTGACTTCAAGGTTTTGTTGTTTGTTTATAAGGCCTGGCATGGCGTCACCTCTAACTACATCTGTATTCTCATCCATCTCCTCTCGAGAACAAGAGTTTTAAGGTCATCTGCTCAATTACTTCTTTCAGTTACTAGATCACAGCTAAAGTTTTAAAGGTAATAGGGCTTTTTCAGTCATTGCTCCAAGACTTTGGAATAATCAACCACTCCATATCAGAAGTTCTCCTTTAAAAGAGATTTTTAAAATCCCTCTTTTTCTCCTCTGCCTTCGACGGCGGATGAGGTCTTCGGAAGGGGGAGGATAAATATTAAATAGATTGTTTAAAAAAATAAATAAATTAAGTTTTATAGTAGCCTTACATGCTTCTTTGTAGAGCACTTTAGTACAACTTCTGTTGTTTTTAAATGTGCTTTATTAGTAAATTTGATTGATTAATTGATTGATTGATTGAGCAATGCAATGAACAGAACTAGTGAAATGGTTAAGTAAATAAAAGACAAGAATGTATTTTTGAATGGTTGATGTCCTAGTACATTTTGTGCACCACATGATTAAGAGTAGATATTCTATAAACAATAAGACCGGACAGTTGTTGCATACAAAAGATTTAATGGGTAATAGCTGAACCTAAGAGATATGAGAAGAACAAGAGTGTAGTATAACAGACTTTTATTTAGTTAACTTATTTGGGTGTAAGCCAAAAAAACAACCAGAGCAAAAGTATGCATCAATCAGCTCTATTAGATAAAATCAGTTGTTAATAAAATGGAACTCTGCCCTTATTTTTTTGACCATTCTGTAACTGACTACGGAGATGAATGTGCTTCCTCTTCAGCATTTGCTGCAGAGTAAATAAATGATGCAATGGACAAGCTCCCTCCTGCCTGGTTCCTGATTAAATGAGGTTTTATCAAACTTGTTCTAGTAGAGGATAAGTTTCTTTCTTAAATTAATATGTTGATTTCCTCCACAAAATGTCACTGGACCTTGACTTTAAAGATTCTTTAATCCACTACTCTGAGTGCTTGCAGCTGGGATGTCACTTTGTTAAAAGGATTCCATTGGCAAGAGGAAGGATGTTAAATGATTGGAGCAATGGAAATCTGTAGTGAGGGCAATGACAGTGGGAAAACAGACCAACCTCCCCAAAAGGTAGGTGTTTTTATTATTATTATTATTATCTCTCTATTATAAAAATAAATCTTGGAAGACTTGGAAGGAGACAAGACGTGATTTTCTCAGAGACAATTTAACGTCCCGCAAGACAAGGCAGTGAGACAAAAGGACAGTTGCTGTACAGGCTTTTAAATGTTTGAAGCGCTGCACAACATGCAGATTATGCAGCACGTCAGCAGCAGCAATCTAGCAGCTGATCAAGCAAAGAGGAGGTAAAAAAAATGTATTTGTTTCCCATTGTATCACCGCTTAAGAGGGGGCTTTGGAGGAGCGATTACATCTCCTTTGTATGCGCTCAGCACCCCTCTTCACAACGTGAGCGGCAGAGATGCGAAGTGGCTGTCCCGTAACGCACCCCAGGTGGGCGAGCGAAGCATGCAGGGGGCCAAGCCCCCTAGTTATTATTGTTATTATTATTATTATTATTATTACAAGAAGGCAAAATGGCTTATGTTTGGTTGCATTAACATTGTTTATTTCCCCCCTTCCTTAAATCTCCTTTTCTTTTTTGCCTGCAGATTCTCTGTTTGTAATCTGGGATTGGAGGGGTTCTCACTTGCCTACTCAAGTCCACAGGGGATATCCAAAATATTACATTTCTTTTAGTATGAAATGCATAGTTCATATTATATTAGCATGAATTTGAACAAACAAGTATATATTTTTTGCAGCACAAAATTTAACCTCCTTCCCCAGGTACAAATATGTTGTTTAAAAAATCACCAAAGCTTACAGCACAGTATGTAGTTGACAAACTACATTTTATTGCCAGAGGCGAGGCAAGGCAGATACATTTTTTAAAACTTCTTAGTTAATAGAAAATCAGTAGTGAATCCCTGGTGACTAAGGTATATTTCCATTTCTTACGGATAATATTTCATGAGGAAAACATTACCAACATCTCATTCCCACTGATATAATTTAATTATTTTCCTACTTTCCTAAGTAATTATATGTAAAACATTTCTTCCATGTGTACCATTATGTAAATAATGGTAAGATTTTGCTTCAATTTCATATTCTTGTCCTTGTTTTTATTATTTCATTTTATTAATAAATACTCTATATTCCCAACCACATCTCTCTTATACTAAGAAACTGATAGTGGATGCTACTGTACCAACCTACAGGGATCGGATTTCAGACAGCTATTTAAAATGAGTGGGTTGGAGGTGGACTAATAACTGGCAATTGAGAAGGTAAATGTATCTTCTCTAAACTGCAGACTAATGATATAAACTTCAAAGTATAGTGTAGGTGGGCTGTGATGCTGTTGCACAATTTCTGATATGCATAACTACAGTGAAAACAAACGGGTTTACTATACAAACAAGCTGGTGCAAGAATACAGTCATAATACTGTAAGGACCGCAGATATTTTTAAATGCCATAACCAATTTCAACATGGACAGCATAGGATTATTAGCAGCACATCAAATGTTACATGGGTAAAAGGTGGAAATCTCAGTGGAGTCAGATACTTTACTTAAGAATTTCCACATGGACTATTTTAAATTATTTTTAATAATCTATTTTTGAATGTAAAAATAATGCAGTCTTTGACAAGATGGTTTTTTAAATTAAAATTTTACCTAAATAAAATAAATAACTTTAAGTATGTGTTTGAAATGTGCAAATCCTCACAGACTATGATCCAACCAGTAGTAAAAAGCCTGAAGCCCTGCAGCAGTGTTAACCTAAGCCAGCTATAAAAGTAATAGCCATAATAATAATGTTTAAATTATACTGAATTGCTGTATAAGTTGTCCAAAGGAAACTACGTAAATTAAAAAAAATTCAAACAGAATGCTATCATGATTATGGGTAAATCACACTAACATATATCTTCACCTCCATCTTCAACCTCTTGCAACTTAGCTCCCTACCATGCTCATTTTCACAACAAAAGATCAACAAGGTCAGCAACTAATGAGTAAGAAACTGAAATCACAAACTAATCAATAGTAAGAAATTATAAAAATATATGCGTCTTCCATTCAAGCAGGTCTTTCAAACCTCCAAGTTATGGGCAGCATCAGTCACATGACACGGACCAACACTACAAGTGACACAAGTAATTTCTGATATTTAAATATGAGCAAAACCTTTCTTCAAATGTATTGCTTATTTATTACAGCACTTATTTAATTTGACATGCAAACAAGGGATTTAAGCTGTTGTAAACAGCATGCCCACAAGTCAAATTTTCTAGCAAGATTCTATTTAGTTGTTAATATTTCCTCAGGCACATCTCCCTGCCTACAAAAAAGATGTAAAACGTGTGCCCACATCTACAATACAGACCATATAGTTATACTAAACTGCCGACTTGAACATCACATAAAGGGATCATTTTCCTGCAGATCATCTAATGTTGTCTACCTAATTCTCTGCATGACCTGTCCTGACACTCTTTGTGGGAGAAACTGGACAAACACTCCGCCAGAGAATGAATTTACACAGATTCCACATTAAACGTGGCAACACAGATGTTCCTGTAGCGGCCCACTTCAACAGCCATGGACACTGTGAGAGGGACTTTAAAGTTACAGTGCTTATGGGCAACTTCAAAACACAGCAAGAGAGAAAAGAATGGGAAGTTAAACTCATGTTAAAATTTAATACATTACAACATGGCTTGAATAGAGACAAGAGTTTTATAGCCATGTATGAGGACCGTTTTGTATCTCTCAGACTGACGCAGATAACCTGTCTACAGACCCACATTGTTTTGAAAAACTCATCACAAACTTCAAAGGACTTTGTTGGACAGTTATCTTATCTAACGATCTTGACCATAGGATCAAGGATAGGATTAAACAGGATCCTTTCTCTCCTGTTTAATTAATCTTAGCCTGAATGAACCTATTAATTTTTTACATTTAAGATTTTTCATTTAAAGATTTAACATTGTTGTTTCTTGTCCTAGTGTGTGGATATAAACACAGGAAACTTCAGTTTCTGTATTACATCTTGCCTGAAGAAGGGGCCTGAGTTGCCTCGAAAGCTTGCATATTGTAATCTTTTTAGTTAGCCAATAAAAGGTGTCATTTTGCTTGGCTTTTCTCTACATTCATAATGGCTAACACGGTACAACACCCTAGTACTTTATTTCATAAGGAAATTCTTCCATTAGTTTTATTAATTCATTTCCATAAATTTACCACTTTCAAAAAAAGCCAATCTTAAATCCATAATATTTTTATAGCTGATATTAATTAAAAAATCAGTATATCATTGCTGCACCAAGCATAAATGACAGAGTAATAGATGGACCTATATTGCTGCCTATGAAGTAGTGTGAAAGTAAAAGTATATAAGAAATAAGTGCCTAAGCAAGGGAAAACTCATCCATGATAAGAAATAATAAAAAACTTTAAACTGAAATTCAATAAAAGGAAGAATTTAAATCATTAAAACACTAATCTAAGAATGAGATGCAACAAGAAAAATGTTCTTCAGTTAATATTTTTTGTGTGAAATCAGAATTAATTCCAGTCCAGAAAAAAAAAACATTTATAAAAATTAGAAAATTCAAACAATGTATAATGCGCCAATGTTAATCAGAAGATTATAAGCCTTGAGGAGGAGAAAAAAAGGGACAAGTGTGGATGACACAGAAAAGCATACTAATGAATATAGTTAGCAAGATAAACAAGAGTATATAATGTATTAAGCAATACAAGTGGGTAGCCTGAAAAAATGCAAAAAATACTAAGAAATTCATATTTTCTATGTCATGAAAAAAAAAAAATTAAACAAAAAAAAAATCTACCCATCTATTTTCTAAGAGTCATGAGGAAGCTAAAGCATAATTTCGAAATGCAATGCTAAAGAAAGGAACCAGCTATGGATGGCAGTTCATTACAGTGCATACACATGTGTTCACATTAATCTATCACCATCCAGTCTTAATGTTGTCAATCAGCCTGTCCTTCATATTTTCAGGGTGTGAGTAAATAGCAGAGTCGGTAAAGAGAATTCAAACATGAAAATGTGGACTACATTAACAAAATGGGCATTGTAAGAGTCAAATTGTATGGCAGCAGTGCTAGAATAAAAACATAATTTAAAATGTTAAAAACCACAGAAAGTTATTTCCAGAAGTATTCAAAAAAATTAAATACACCATTCTACTGTAAAAATGAATCATGTTGTCTTCTGCTACCTTTCTGCTACACTGCATAGAGTGCTTGTATACATTAATTTGCCCTGCAATGGAGCAAAGCTTTCCTCCAGTGTTGGTCCCTGTCTTGTGCAAAGTGCTGCCATGACGGGCTCCTGCCCCTGCAATCATAAACTGGTGGGTACGTAATGGATGGAGGTGAAATCAACCTGTCGACAATGCCCAACCTTCAGTATCCATTCATTACAAAGGTGATATAAGTGGAGTTTCAGTGTTGTTATTCTGTTTTCATCAAGTTACACTAAGACAAAAAAAAAAAACACTACATTTAATCTTAGAAGCCCTTCTTAATAAGATGATTCTAACAATTTAGGATGAAACAAAATTAGTTCATACATTTAACGAAAGTAAAATCAATAAATACAGTACACACTGATTCTCTGTTAGGCCAGGCTATACTTTTGAGATTGATTCAGGATGCCAGGATTATAACTCCATCCATCCACTTTCTAATCTGCATGACTAAGGTTTAGTTTATGAAAATTGCATTTTCTGTGTAGGTTTATTCTTTTAACATTTTTGTGAAATTTTATTACTTATTTGTACTGTTTTTCTATTATGCCCAAAGGATGCCATTTCATTATTTGTTACCCAGAAATTATCTGGAATTGTGTGGCATGTGACATCATCAAAATGATATGATATAAGGCCATCCCCAATAACCTTTCCTTAGTTGAGAATGCAGATATTTCCAAACACTTAGCACTTAATTTTTCTAGGTTTTACTTTCTTATTTAATGAAATGATCTTCTTCCTTTATCGACTTTAGTTTTTGTTTTAGGCTTGACAAACTGTCGTGGTGTGAAATTTTGCATATAAGTTGATAAATATTTTGTATTTCTTTATTGGTAACTTGTAACACTAATGTCTATCATTGAAAATAACAGCAATGGATAGATGTTTAAGAACTCCTTCCCCACCTTTTAAGAACCAGTCCTTTGTAATTTTACGACAGAGTTGGGGGAAGTGCCTCAAACAAGTTTGGCAAGTGATTCTCTGCTGGGCTCTCTCAGTCAACCCCCACCGGAAAGTCAGGCTGCCTAGCTGGCAAACTTTACCTTAACACATGGTTTGGAGGGCAGGTGTGAAGATGTTCTCTGCCCCATTGGTCTGAAGTATGGCTGTTTGGAATTGGCTTATGTCAGAAGCTTCTAAGTACCATGACACCCTATTGGCTGTAGGGGTTGGACAGAAAACCTACAAATTTTCTTGCTTTACCTCTCTCTCTCTCTCTCTGTCTTTCACCAAACTGATGAAAGACCATCTCACACACCATGAACTGAAAAGGACAACACAATGAAGAGCACATCTCGCCAGCCATATTGAGACAGGCATGTGGCTTGTTCTGAAGAAAGCTGACCGCACATGATGCCTTAACTAGAGACATTTTAAATAACTAACAAGTTTGTGTGCTGCCTGAAACTACACATCAACATTTATCAGGTTGTATGGTTGCCAATATTCAAATACACTTTGCATATTGTTATTATTTATAAATATTATCAATAATACATTATTTAAATTGTAACTTAACTCCTGCACCTAATTACCTGAGGTTATACATGTAGAAGGGAAGGTGAGGAGAAGTTACATGGTACAATCTCTATATATAATCTTCATTTGGATCTTGATCTTTGTTTGTCCGCGAATGAATTAGAAGCACTAGATGGCAGTAGAGACAGCTAAAACATAGGCATTGCATTAAGAATCTCCTCCAGGCTTATACTACTGAAGACTGTAGTACTCCAGTCACACCTCAAAACACTGACATTCAAACTAAATAAATTGTTGTGCTTTAAATTAACTAAAGAGATCTTCATTTAGATCTTGATCTTTGTTTGTCCGTGAATTCCACGCATGTGTAGACCACCTTCCAGTTTAGTACGTTGTTGTTACTCACGGATGTCAACAATTTGCTGGAATAACGAAAGGGGTGGTGGACAGCGTTACGCTGGTTAGCTCCTGAGGCCTGGTTAGAGAATGAGATTGCCGAAGATAAAAGGTACGTGCGTGCGTAACATATGAATGAAAGAAGGACAGTGGGTAAAATGAATGACAACGTAACAGCACGTTCCGGAAATTATTATTGTTATGTTGTAGCCGGCGAGTGCTGCGCGTCTCACAGTTGTACCGTGCCTTGTTCACATGTCAGTGAAGTGATCCCTATTTATGCTTTAAAGAGCCTGGATGCCTATGTGTCCCCCTTTTATAACCATTGCTCCGTGTATATTGCCTTACTCTTTGGATTGCCACAAAGCAACCTGCGAGATTGGAGAAAGGTTGAGAAGAGATCGTGAGAGGAAACGACAGTGTCGTGAAAACGAGACGGACTGTGAACATACAGAAGCAGAAATGCTCCTACACCACCACATAATTACGATTCGGACAGTGATTCCGAGTAGGCCATTCCTATCGAATCAATATCCAAGGGTTTTCTTTTGTGATTTTGTTTCCCTTATAAAAAATCATAATGCTGTGCGACGAAGAGCCCAGTTCACGACTGGCAGCCTCGTTTAAACAGGGAGCCCTTCACAGACAACTTTAACATGCGCAACGTAGTAGGGCGCACATGGCTAGTACATTATAGACAGTGGTAAGTCTTTGAGATTTGAGGCATTCTGACAAAGGCTACATATTAATACAAAAAGGGAAAGTAGAGTAATATACAGTATTACTCTACCAAGACAAAACACAAACAAATTCCTGTCCTTTTGGTTCATACCTTTGCCTGTTTAAATGACTTTGTCTTTCTTTATGATACTTTGTCAAACCAATGCTTGTATTTTTTTGGCCTTTAGCAATATAGGCAGAAAAAGATCACCAGCAGAGATGGAACATCTAAGCAAAAGCAACTTAACCTACAGAATGTGCTGTCAGACAAAGCAAAGGACTCTGTTAGCCCAGCCTACTTTGGCAAGTTTTGAAGATTTTTCAACAGTATAAACTAATGCAGCTAGTGATGGTGAATATGCTGCCAACAAAGAAAGGGTTTCCTTCTTGTTTATGTTTTATGATTTGCCAAGCATATGCTTTTATTTTTAGTTTGGTTTTTCTGCCAGCTTTCTTTCTGGGTACCTCATATTCACTGCCTTATTTCAAGAGACATGAATATCAAATCAGGATGCCGTGAATAAAGAAGAAAAAAGACATAGGCAAGCTTCATCTCATCACTCAAAATGTTTCACTTTTTTGTCTTTTTGGGTTCTAAATTGACTTATTTTTCCCTTTATTCTCTTTATTGCGTAGACATTAATAAAATATTTTTAATCCCATAAATTTACCACTCTTCCTTCACATTTCCCTTTTACATATGTAACTTCAGGCAATTAAACAGATTAAAGGGAGATGCAGGAGTTAAGTTACACATTTAATTATGCACTATTTATAAAATGCCCAAAAATATTAAGAAAGCAGAATACAAGGTAAATGTTGGAAAACCATGCCATTACAGCCTAAGTAGCAGTGCATCTTGTGTCCATAGCCGTCTCTCAGCTTATCAATGGGGCGTTGTGGTACAAAAAGGCCTCTGATTCTAAAGCAATCATAAATAGCCATACAGTGGAATCTCGGTTCACGAACATCTCGGTACACGTACAAATCGGTTTACGACCAAAAAGTTCGCCAAACTTTTGCCTCGGTTCACGACCACACTCTCGGTATACGAACAAGCCAGTTTCCCTTTCAGTTTGTACATGTTCAGTCTCTCCCTGTGCATTTCCTGTGCAGCGAACGAGCGAGAGAGAGAGAGTGCAACACACACACACACACACACAGGTGCGCGAGAGAGACACACACACAGGCGCGCGCGAGAGAAACACACACACAGAGGCGTGGGAGAGAGAGACACACACACAGGTGCGCGAGAGAGAGGCACACACACAGGCAAGCGAGACAGAGGTACACGCACAGGCGCGCAAGACAGAGACAAATACACAGGAGCACGCTAGAGTGAGACACACACAGGCGCTCCAGGCTCCCGAAAGAGAGACACACAGAGGCGCGCGAGAGAGACACATGAACACACGAAAGAGGGAGCGAGCGAGCGAGAGAGGGAGGGCTGGGCGCATAAGGTAGAAAACGTTTGTTTTTGTTTTCAGTTCTGTTTACAGCAATCGGTTCATAATGTGCATTGTGGTAATGTTATATTTCTGGGTGGTTTATTAAAATATGGATTTTTCAAATGCTCATTTTTTTCCTGTGCTCAAAACTCATAAAAAAAAAAGTGTTTTTAGCGAGCGGTTCCTAGCACTATAGCGTGAACTATTGCAATGTTAATTTTCTCTGTTGTTCAAGGTTTTCTCAGTGTTATTCAATGTTTTTATATTTAGTTTACTATTACGCTGTGCATTCTATGGTATTATTAACTAGATTTGTGCTTAAAAACTAAAAAAATATATATTTACATAGAGTTCGTACGGTCTGGAACGGATTAATTGTATTTACATACAATCCTATGGGGGAAATTGCTTCGGTTCACGACCAAATCGGTTTACAATCAGAGTTTTGGAACGAATTATGGTCGTGAACCGAGGTTCCACTGTACTTCAGACCAACTGAATAGTGTACATGTATAGCTCATCACCCAGTTGCTTTGTTTAGGCAGTTTATGGCCTTCCTGTGGGGGGATGGCTTATAAATTTATATAAGTCCAAACACAGTCACCCTAGACAAATCGGTTTGATACATACTGCATCCCTCCCTGCCAGAAATTTCACATCCCGAGTCAGTTCTAAAAACTTGGTAAGGGGGTTGGTTAGGTAAACATCAAAGAACCTCTGTTCTTATCAATAAAGTAAAACATGCCTTCTGAAACACTAGTATTACATTTTGTTTGTCTAGCTTACAAATAAAGACATATAAAATATTCATATATTTATCAACTTATATGGCAAGATATATGCTCCACTACAGACATTAAATACTGTCTCAGTCTTCTTTATGTTAGATTGTATGCTTTAAGGAATGTGTAAACCTTATTGACTCCAAGGATTTTATTCTACTTCATGTTTCATACATTTCATCATTTCACTTGGAGTTTGCATGAGACTTCTATGTTTGTGTGAGTTTTCCTATGGTACTCAGATTTTTTGTCCTACATTCTCAAACACATGCAGGTTAATCTGGTTGGCAACTGCCCTTTGTAAGTTTACATGTGTGCTCTGTAATAAACTGGCACCCTGTCAAGACTGTTTTATTCAGTAATAATTTGTTATAAATTCAGTGCCTTAATTATTATTAATAGTTTTATTTTTATACCTGACCAGTTTACACAGGTGAAAATAAAATATATAAAGACAGATCTAATTAATTTTCAAAATAAATTTAAGATTAATGTATTAAACTGACTTAATTAAAAAAGTACAGAATGTCATAGAGTAGTCATTGCACAAAATATGTTTACTACTACTAGTTTATCACTTTATATTTCTTATGAAAGTAAGAAAACTTTTGCAGATCTTCAACTGACACAACCTATTTAGAGCCATAAAAAGAATGTTTAAGTTCGAGTTAAAGGCACACATTGGCTCTTAATAAAGACAGATGACAGGACATCAGATACAGGCAATTATCACTTTCCTTACACTGGTCTTTAAATGTCTGTTGGTTTTGTGAAATTCTTGCCATTAGTTTCTAAGCACACAGATTGAATATTGGGTTACATTTACACTGCTATACTGTTTCTGTATATGCCTGCTTTTACTTGTGAACATACAACATACAGTATGTCTGATCCCTACATTTATTCAGCCAGAGCAGGAAATGGCCAGATGTAAATAAACAAGCTTATATGTGTGACTTCATTTTCACATGAATAGCACAATTTAAAGGTTTATGTAAAGGAGATAATACAGCAAAGCAATTTTTCCCCATTGGTGCTACAGATTGCAAAGGTCATTAAGAAGCAGCAAACAGGCAGGATGTTAACAAAAGAGTAAACTACCACTATGATCAAATTGTAATATCAAAAAAATTAAGACTAATAATCAAGGCACCACAAACGCATCATTAAAATGTACAAAATCTAGATGATGATCTTATATGTGATTCAAGTAGCATTTACCAAGATTGGCAGGGTCAGTTACATATGTAGTGCTAGCACTTTCCCCCTTCTTTTCATCTCTTGTTTGATATAATACAGCTACAACAGGCTGCATCAGCCTTTAGATAGCCACTAAACACAAAGCATTTTAGCAGCTAACAATGTTAGTGATCTTGACAGGCTGCAATTTAATGGTCGATTTTAAAGGACATAGCCCAAATCTCTGGATGCAATATAGTGTCACATCAGAATCACTTTATTCTTATCATGTGAAACGTACTAGAATTGACTTTGGTTAGGTGCAAACATGAAATACAAGACATTACCAACACAAACACAATTACAACCCAACATTAACCCAACACTGTGCAAACTACTACACAAATGCAACAATTTCTTGAATAAAACAAACTTCATTAAGGTAACTCAGTAGTGAGTAAAAATATATAAAATAATAGATTCAAATAGCACAATCTGAGCAAATATGAAGTATTTATGAATATACAAACAGCAAAATTACCATTTATATGTTGCAAAAACAATTAGGAGTAAATATTGTATTTGTGTTATACAAACAAAAAGCTGGTAAAACTGTATCTCATGCAAACTTTACATGCCAGATTGTAGAACAAATCATTGCCACACATTCACCATCCACACTACTGCTAAAGAGATGTAGTCAACTCAGCACAACGCGGATCAATCCAGAGCATCTTATTGGTAGACATTTTATTGATTATATACCTCGAAAAGAAAAAAAAACAGAATCCAACTTGTACCTGTGCAGTGTACTGTTCAAAAACTGATATATCTGGAAAGAAAATTCAAAAAGAAACATGCTATTATTGTCCCAACTGTGACGTTGGATTGTGTCTTTCACCATGCTTTAAGATTTACCAAACAAAGGACTCATTTTAAGATTACATACCGTTGTGGCATCATCAGTAGTATTATTATTACTTTTATTATTTTTGTTATTATTGTTCATTTCATATCATTATTTTGTATTCATCATTACTATTCATATTTGTATCATTATTATACTTTTAAGATTTAATAAAAATGTAATTTTTCATGCCAAAAAAAATGTGAGGCTTTTTACATGTTTTTTTGGAATAAAATGCAATGCTAAGGAGGGAAGGGAAGGGAAGACACATCATTATTGGAAATAAGATCCTACTCTGGACATATAAACGTTAAAATCTCCAACTGCTGCAGGGACATCGTAACTGTTGGCCGTAAGTTTGCGTCCCTATTACTTGCCAAGAGAGTTTGGACACGTGATTGTTGTTATTGTTTACATCCCCCATCGCGCGAACGCGTAGATAGCGAGTGACATCATCCATTCCGCAGTTGCTAAGTTACAAACGCAGCACCCTGAGGCACTTGTGCTAATTGCTGGAGACTTTAACCATGTGACGCTGGACAAAACATTACCTGCCTTCTCCCAGTATGTGGACTGTAACACCCGGGGAAATAGGACTATTGACCTACTGTATGCAAACGTTAAAGACGCATACAGCGCCACCCCACTGCCTGCGCTTGGGAAAGCAGATCATAACCTAGCTCTGCTTCAGCTTCACTAGAAACCAAGAGTGAAGGCGCTACCTACAACCACACGCTCATTCAGGAAGTGGTCCCCTGAGGCAGAGCAGGCTGTGACAGGCTGCTTTGGAACTACAGACTGGGATATACTGCTGGGGTCACATAGTGAGAACATTGAGGAGGTTGTTGACTGCACAACTGATTACATCAACTTCTGTATGGACATTGTAGTTCCAGTAAGAACAGTACGCTGCTATGCTAACAACAAGCCATGGATTACAAGTGACATCAAGGGCCTTTTGAACCAGAAGAAATGGGCTTTTAAAGGCAGTGATCAGCATGAGCTCAAGCGCGTGCAGAAGGAACTCTGAGTCCAGCTCAGGGCGGCGAAGGAGCAGTACAGGAGAAAGCTGGAGCAGAAATTGTAGAATAACAGCATGAAGAAAGTGTGGGATGGGATGAAGATTATCACTGGCTGCAGCTCGAAGTGGGGTGCCACCATCGAGACAGACGTGGAGAGAGCAAACCAAATGAACAACTTCTTTAACAGGTTTGACCACCCTACTTTCACCTCGGAGTACTTCATCCTCCAACCATCCTTCTGCTGATACCAGCATAGGTGAGACATCCCCACCCACAATTACAGCAGCACAGGTGAGCAGAGAGCTGAGGAGACTTCGTGCCAGCAAAGCAGCAAGTCCAGATGGTGTATCGCTACAACTGCTGAAGGCCTGTGTGTTGGAACTGGGGAGTCATTTACAGTGCATCTTCAACCTGAGCCTGGAATAGGGGAGAGTCCCGAGGTTTTGGAAAACATCTTGTATCACCCCAGTCCCAAAGGTATCACATCCTAGTGAGATGAATGACTTCCGGCCTGTTGCTCTGACGTCACATGTGATGAAGACCATGGAGCGGCTGCTGCTTCACCACCTGAGGCCCCAGGTCCGCCGAGCCCTCACCCCTCTGCAGTTCGCATACCAGGAGAAGGTGGGAGCGAAGGATGCCATCATCTATATGCTACACCGATCCCTCTCCCACTTGGACAGAGGCAGTGGTACTGTAAGAATTATGTTTTTGGAATTCTCTAGTGCCTTCAACACCATCCAACCTTTGCTCCTTAGGGACAAGCTGACTGAGATGGGAGTAGACTCACATCTTGTGGCATGGATCGTGGACTATCTTACAGACAGACCTCAGTATGTGCGTCTTGGGAACTGCAGGTCTGACATTGTGGTCAGCAACACAGGAGCGCCGCAAGGGACTGTACTTTCTTCCGGTCCTGTTCAGCCTACATACATCAGACTTCCAATACGATTCAGAGCTCTGCCACGTGCAAAAGTTCGCTGATGACACTGCTATTGTGGGCTGCATCAGGAGTGGGCAGGAGGAGGAGTACAGGAAGCTAATCAAAGACTTTGTTAAATGGTGTGACTCAAACCACTTACACCTGAACACCAGCAAGACCAAGGAACTGGTGGTGGATTTTAGGAGGCCCAGGCCCCTCATGGACCCCGTGATCATCAGAGGAGACTGCGTGCAGAGGGTACAGACCTATAAATACTTGGGAGTGCAGCTGGATGAAAAATTGGACTGGACTGCCAATACTGATGCTCTGTGTAAGAAAAGTCAGAGCCGACTATACTTTCTTAGAAGGTTGGCATCCTTCAACTTCTGCAATAAGATGCAGAAATCCAAAGTTTAGGATTCATACAGATTTGTCTGTGGATCTACAGTCATTTGTACAAAGTGAAAACAGGAGGAGTGAAAGAACACAGCTTTGGGGAGAGCCTATGCTAGTGGACATTGGATCCGACACATGGAGGTCCAAACTCACATACTGCTTCCTACCTGTCAAGAAACTCATAATCCACTGGAAGACACCATACTGCACTCCTAACTGGATCAGTTTACCCTGAAGAAACTCCGGAACACATAGGTGTTAGGTGGTGGTGGAGACATAAATTAACTGCATCTTCCACTGAACGATTTGCCCTATATGCAAACTGAAGTGGAAGGACTTTGGGTAAGAAAGCATGAGACTTTCAAATACTTTCATGACCACCAAGGTCAAACAACTGCCCTACAGTCATTAAGTTTTAAGATATTTTAGCCTTCTTGTAAACTGGAATGGAATGGAACTTTAACCCCCTCAGCGTTAATCCCGAGCATCACTTGGGCTGTAAAAGCAAGGCTAAAAGCGTTAGTCTTAAGCATCACACAGGCAACATCTTGTGTAAGCATGAGACCTGAGAATTATTTGGACTGTAAAAGTGCTAACAGTGTTAGTGCCGAGTGTTGCTCAGGAAACGATATAAGTGTATCTTGCATAAGCAACAGGCCCGAGTGTTACCCAGTCAATGGTACAGACAAGTCTTCTCGTAGCCTCATAATAGCATCTCGTAAGAAATGTCCAAAAGTGGCGCTCATGTGCAGTGCGCTGATCAGTCTGGAAAGAAAATCTGCAAGGAATCACACTACTATTGTCCTGACTGTGATGCTGGATTGTGTATTTCACCGTGCTTCAAGATATACCACACAAATGACAGATCTTGAAAGTATATACGTTTATTTGTATTTGTACACATGTGACTTTGTACTTTTAGTGTTTTTGCATGTTTTACAGTAGAAAGATCAGATTTAATAAATATGTAATTTTGCAAGCCAAAAAATGCAACGCTTTTAACATGTTTTTTGAGAAAAAATGTAATGCTAAGGAGGCTACAGCAGTCCAAAACTTTGCCAGCTGCAGGGAAATGCTGAACATGTCAGTGAAAACAGGTGCTAACTGATCTGCAAAATGTCTAAGAGTACCAGGTGAAACTCCATCACAGCCAGTTGATTTCCTAATATTGTTTCCCAAAAAGTTTTTGTACCTCCTCTTGCTTCATAGAAAGTATAAGGTGGAGCGAAGAGGAATGACTAGGGGAAAGGGAAGTTGAAGAAGGTGAATCAGACTTCAATGAAGTGGGGATGGTGACACTGAAATGGTTGTGAGAGGGAGTGAGGCGGACTGTTGACAGAGAAGACAGAGGATCAAACCACCAATAAAACTCATTTGGCTGATTAGCCAAAATGGGGGAGGATAAGGCTTAGGAGTTTGTAAGCTTTTTCAGAGAACTCCACACTGCCTGGCTGTTACTGCTAAAGCATTTCTCCAACTGATTTTTGTAAGTATTTTTTGCAGATCACAGAGCTTTATTAAACTGCCATCTTGCAGATCAATATTCATCCATGTTTCCAGACCTATATGCCGGGTCCTTACCAGCTCTAAGAACCCTCAGCTCATTGGTGATCCACAATATAAATCACATACTGTATTTGCCCCCAAAATAGATGTTTCCATTGTTATCTGACAAACAATTGCCAGTGCATTCACAAATAAAAACTCTTTAAGGTGCAAAAATTAAATTTTGTTCTCTAGTGTAATTTTCATTCTTCTTTTCCTGGTGAGGATTCATTTGCAACACAATGACTTGGCTTGACCAGGCCATCTAATCCCCACAAACTTCCACTGTCTTTTCCTATAGTATAGTGTTTCTAATTTCATCTGCATGTCATTCTATTTCTTGTGAGAAGGACTCAGTGGGTATCCAAGGAACATGATCACACTACCTCAAGTGACTCTTTTCGATACAGAAAACATGGAATTCTTTTACAAAGTCCCACTGTCTTACAGAGTTCCAAATCCTTTCATGGAGAATCATTTCAACCAATTGTTCTTGTAATCTAATTCTTTTGCTCACCACCTTGAGCTCATGCCTAGGGGCCAGGATAGGATATACAGGTAAGATGAAGCTTCACTTGAGGAGTCAGTTCCTGCTTTATCACCATGGTCCCAGTTGGTTGGTCAATCTCATATTTACCTCTACCTTCACTCGAGATTGAGACCTTGAGGTGTTTAAACTTCTCCACTTGGAGCATTTATGAATTGTTAAATCTCGAATATCTTACAATAAAAATGTTTTTTTTTGTTTTGTCCTAGATAATGTTTTCTGTTCATTTGTTGTGCATATTCTTAAAGCTTTACTTTCAAGGACCATGACAATGTGTGTGTTTTGGATGAACTCCTTCATTTGAGAAAGACTAATATTTTTATAATTTAATTCTAAACATGGCACACTTGATGTTTAGGTTCTGGTAATATTCTCATAGTGTTGAAAACTACAAGAAGACAAGACATTCTTTTTTTTTTACTTTTGACTTGTTTTGACTTCGGTATTCTGGAAAGTTGTTTTTTTATTCCAGTTTCAATCTCCCAGTCCATTTTTAACAATATTCTTGTGGCTGTTCACAATCCACTGCAACAACAGGGAATCCAGCCATGCCTCTTTGAATATTATGGGCATAATGCAGAGCCATTCACCCCCCCCCCCATTTCTGTGAACAAACTCCTCTTTTTTGAGGGAGGATAATGACCTTAGATTTAGAAATACTGATTTTCAACCCAAATACATTATTACCAAATACATAAAACTCATCTGAGAACTATTCCAGTGTATACTAGAGATTATTTTAAATAAAATTCCATTCATCCATTATCCAACCCACTATATCCTAACTACAGGGTCACGGGGGTCTGCTGGAGCCAATACCAGCCAACACAGGGCGCAAAGCAGGAAACAAATCCTGGGCAGGGTGCCCGCCCACCGCAGTAAATAAAAGTCAAAATTGTAATCATTAGCATTAATCAGGAAATGGAAATTGTATATTCAGAGCTTGTGTGTATTTGCTACAACTTGGGAAAATTATGGCAATAAAAGGGTTAAAACATTTCATATCTAATAATCTACTGAAACAAATAAAACAAATGTGTGAACGTGAAGGATATTTTTGCCAAAATATTTAAATAATCGATTATTATATCCAATAACCTCTGCAGTGTATACTTCAGTTGTGCTTGAAAGTTTGTGAACCCTTTAGAATTTTCTATATTTCTCCATAAATATTGCCTAAAACATCATCAGATTTTCACTCAAGTCCTAAAAGTAGATAAAGAGAAACCAGTTAACAAATGAGACAAAAATATTTTACTTGGTCATTTATTTATTAAGGAAAATGATCAAATGTTACATATTTGTGAGTGGCAAAAGTATGTGAACCTTTGCTTTCAGTATCTGGTGTGACCCCCCCTTTGCAGCAATAACTGCAACTAAACGTTCCTGGTAACTTTTGATCATTCCTGCACACCGGCTTGGAGGAATTTTAGCCCATTCTTCCATACAGAACAGCTCTGGGCTGTTGGTGGGTTTTCTCACATTAACTGCTCACTTCAGGTCCTTCCACAACATTTCCATTGGATTAAGGTCAGGACTTTGACTTGGCCATTCCAAAACATTAACGTTATTCTTCTTTAACCATTCTTTGGTAGAATGACTTGTGTGCTTAGGGTCGTTGTCTTGCTGCATGACCCACCTTCTCTTGAGATTCAGTTCATGGACAGATGTCCTGACATTTTCCTTTAGAATTCATTGTTCAATCAATAAAGGCAAGCCGTCCTGGCCCAGATGCAGCAAAACAGGCCCAAACCATGATACTACCACCACCATGTTTCACAGATGGGATAAGGTTTTTATGTTGGAATGCAGTGTTTTCCTTTCTCCAAACATAACGCTTTTCATTTAAACCAAAAAAGTTCTATTTTGGTCTCATCCGTCCACAAAACATTCTTCCAATAGCCTTCTGGTTTGTCCACGTGATCGTTAGCAAACTGCAAATGAGCAGCAATGTTTTTTTTGGAGAGCAGTGGCTTTCTCCTTGCAACCCTGCCATGCACACCATTGTTGTTCAGTACTGTCCTGATGGTGGACTCTTGAACATGAACATTAGCCAATGTTAGAGAGGCCTTCAGTTGCTTAGAAGTTACCCTGGGCTCACTTGTGACCTTGCCGACTATTACACACCTTGCTCTTAGAGTGATCTTCGTTGGTCGACCACTCCTGGGGAGGGTAACAATGGTCTTGAATTTCCTCCTTTTCTACACAATCTGTCTGACTGTGGATTGGTGGAGTCCAAACTCCTTAGAGATGGTTTTGTAACCTTTTCCAGCCTGATGAGCATCAACAACTCTTCAGAAATCTCCTTTGTTCGTGCCATGATACACTTCCACAAACATGTGTTGTGAGCAGACTTTGATAGATCCCTGTTCTTTAAATAACACAGGGTGCCCACTCACACCTGATTGTCATCCCATTGATTGAAAACACCTGACTCGAATTTCACCTTCAAACTAACTGCTAATCCTAGAGGTTCAGATACTTTTGCCACTCACAAATATGTAATATTTGATCATTTTCCTATTAAATAAATGACCAAGTACAGTATAATATTTGTTTCATTTGTTTAACTGGTTTCTCTTTATCGACTTTTAGGACTTGAGTGAAAATCTGATGATGTTTTAGGTCATATTTATGCAGAAATATAGAAAATTCTAAAGGGTTCACAAACTTTCAAGCACAACTGCTTGGTAGATGATACCTGTCATTCAAAAAAAAAAACACACAAATCCTTTCACGAAACCTGATCAGGGGAAAGGCACTATATAAATAAAATGTATATTTATTATTATTATTATTATTAATGTCAAAATAAAAAAATGATTTAGAAAAGAGAACCCCAAAAATGTAAATTCTGCTTGACAGTACTGGCAATAGATGGCAACAGATAAAAATGACAAGTCATGTGAGTCATAAATCTCCACAAAACATGCCCACTTCCCCAGTGCCATCAAAAGCAGGCTAAAATACCACAAAGCTGGCCTCAGTGGTGTTGGATGCGGCATTAGCATATGCTGATCTACAGTCTGTACAGCACAGAAGGTTCATGTTAAGATTTTAAATTAAAGTTAATTTTTTTCAGTGCATTAGCATGCAAAACAGTCAAATCCTGATAACAACACATCTGTTAAAGCTGCAGTGAGGGTAATTTTTAACCCATTATTGGTCTAGAAACAAAATATACAATATGAAAGTCGACAAAAGAGCACAATTTTCTCTAGCTTTAGGGAATAATTAAGCCTTTCTAAAACTGTTATAATTTACAACACAGTAGTTTTATCTGTTTTTAGTTTAGATATCTAAAATAAAAAAACTACTTACATTAATTTTATTTTGATAGAATTGAGTCATAAGGTGTAATTGTCATTGTTTTAATATATGCAGCCTCACATGACATAACTCAAGAATGTTATGCATCAACACACAATTCATTTGTTTCAAAGTTTCTATGCAAGCAAAATCCCCAAGGTTACAAAACAATCATTTAATGAATCACCAGTTCACCTTGGCTCCTAATCTAACTTCGCAGTCTGATCAAACACAATTCATGCTGGGGTTTTATTTAAAATATTTTAAGTCAACTCTCAAGTGAACTTCAGCTGGTTAGTAAAATGTGTGATAACGCCTACCAAGTCCTCTTTACATAGGGACAATTTAATCATTTAAAAATGACAGCTTCTAATACTAATACGTGCTAATGAGATAATGAGTTGACAGATCATAATTTGAATTTTTATATGAAATATTGCAATAATAAATGGAACAGACTAAAAAGTGAATAGCAGGTAATTTAAAATATGGCCTTCACCAGCAATTGTGCTAAATTGATTGTACCAACTTCCCTTGTTTCCTACTTTGAGTGTGAGCATGTCAGTAATACATTCTCTAAAACAAAAAAATGATGAATTTTGTGGCTTGGCTTCCATTTATTTAGAGTTTACAATGGGAGCTCACAGAGTACCTCACAACATTTTGTGTAATAATAAAATGATTTATCATTCACTAGACTGCAACAATAACAAAGCAACTGCCAAGAAAGACTCCAACCCTCTGCAAGCATGAACTAGATTAAACAAGCCTGAGAATTTTATATTACATTAAAAGTAAATTTTAAAGCAGATTTTTTTTGTGTAACAAATAACCTTGATACAATAAAATAATTTGTAGATCTATTAAAATTGTAAAGACCAACTTGAAAAATGATATTAACTCTGTTAGGGCGGATGTCGACTTTTGTCACAGTTCAGGGGTAGAGGAGGGTAATCAGCTGCAACTCTTTGACAAAACTCATCATTACATTTTTGCTGGAACCTGTTTGTTAGAAGGAAAGTTCGCTTCATTGCAGTGACCTCGATTCCCTGCATGTGAGAAGAGTAGCAAAGAGCAAACTGCCTCTAAACTGGCATCAACCAAAGCAAAATACTTGGTGGATGAGGTTTTGAGATTATCACTGAATCAGACTCTGATTTTGATGCAAGTGATCTGGAGATGGATAATGAAAAGGGGTACCAGCATCAGCTGATCGGTCCCCAGCTCATCATGTTGCTGAACACATTCATGTACCTGATGCACCTTCAGTAACGTTCACCTGGGAGGACCTCTGCTTACAATGACAGACTGCATCTTACTGCTACTGCCACCACCACCCACCTTCCATGTAAAGACAGCACAGCAGCCGGCCCACTGTGCATCCCTGCTGTCCATCGAGCCAACCTCCCCTGACAGACACACACAGTAGCAGATGTTTTACATTGATTTATGTGTGAAACCTTCACTTTGCGCGCTTTTCAAAAAAAAAAAAATTCAGCCCCCAAAGAGTTAAAAAAAAAAAAAACAAACCACTGGGCAGTTCCAATCCATCTGAGGCTGATTTTTTAAACTGAAAAACAATAAAAAGTAGAGCATCTCATGTACTTATTTTGCCACGCCTTGAGCATGTTACAAAAATGAAGATGTATAAGGTTTCATTAAAAAAAAATGCAATAAAAAGAAATCACAAAATTATATTCTAGAGTATAATCATTGCCCGTTACCTTTATATTGTCTTACAAATACTAAATTGTATTGTATGAGGATTGATTTTCCGCAAGTAGTCTTGGGCAAAGACACCTGGTAAATAAATACATTAACAAACAAGCAAATAATATTTAAAGGACACACACAGATTTGAGCAGAATAGGAGTGTATTCCCACCAGCATTTTAGTATTGTGAATGTGAGTGTATGATGAAGTTAAATAAAATGTCAGGTCCTAGATGTCTATATACACAATAATGATAATAGAGATATGGTACTGTATTTTGCCCTAAGAAGTTGAATGCCCCAAAGCAGATGACAGAACTACTGCCTACCAGTATTTGAATTTGCTCCAAAAGTACGGCTGTGTTAATTACAGATTTTGCCTACTCAGATATCCTTGTGTAAAGTAACTGCATCGGTTAAACCTGAGATCAGTTTTGCTGTCAGAAGTGACTTTCAGACAAGTAAAACAGAAAAATATACAAAAAATTGATAATGTGGTAATTTCACCAAACTTTTAATGAGTTTTGTAAACTTCAAAAATAAGTACATGTTTAAAAATTACAATGTAATTAGTCTACTCAGGGACCAGTTGTTTCATGATGACAGACAGACATGATGACAACAGTCTGGGTTTTTGCTCCTAAAAAATGTCTCAATTTATATATTGTCACACATGTGCACTTGGGGGACAGTTTAGTAAGTGTATGTTCCAGCCAGACCAGGGGTTGGTGCTGTCCTCTAACACTTTCTCCTCTCTCCATCCAGACCAGCAGATGAACCATCAACCTAACGCCACTTATGGTCCTCAGAGGACAAACACCAGAACATCATTTCCCAATTATCAAGACCCCCCTTCCTTCTGATTTCATTTCCAGTTCCCAGAATACCTTTCTCCCAATTACATCATTTCATGTCTTGCAACTATAAGAGGCAGCCATTTTTTGTTTTCTTCAGTTCTGTTTTGAACTCCTGTCTGTAAAGACCTATCACTCAGCAGAATTCTTTGATTAAATGGGGTGGATCCCCAAAACTTTGACTTTGTTTTGTCTATTCTTTTACAATATATATATATATATATATATATATATATATATATATAGTAAACATTACTTACGCAATGAATACCATGTTAAAAAAGGGAGTGTGGGTGTGTGTGTGCATGCATGTACATATATAGTATGTTGTCCTTGGTATATATAGACAATTCAAAAATGTCCACAACTAGACATTGTGCATAAACGATTACATTGATAGAAAGCCAGTTTACAAATTATGCTGTGTAATTATATTAGAGACATTGAAAGTCTAGGAATGAGTTTTAATTATCAAAGATTAAGAGGTGACATGATAAAAATGTTTAAAATAATAAAAGTATTATTTAGTATGGTAGATGACACCTGTTACTTTAACTAGTGAAAGTGGGGCGAGTTTCTATTAGTAGTCATCTGTTGGTCATTTAACTGTGAAACACTCTCAGAGGATGCTAACAGAAAAAAAACTACCAAGTGACTACATTTTGTATGTAATATTTATATTTAAAATAATTCTATGTGTAATTTATATTTTGACAAATCATTATAAAAAATATATTACATGTTTTCTCTAAAATAGTGCTTTTTCATTTTTAACTTTTATATCTCAAACTGAATGTGATAGCAACTATGTTGCCAGATATAGATTCAGCACCCTTGAATCTATAAAGAACGTCTAAATGTTTTGACAAGAGTAATTTTTTCTTTTTGTACATTAATGTCCTTTCTGCCTATTTTAATATGTGTCCAAAGAATTAACCACAAAGCATTAATTATTCAGGACTGCGTTTTAAATGCTTTTGTAAGAGTTCTGCTCTCTTAGCTGTTCAAATGTATCAGCCTTTCTCTAGGTATATGTTCATCAGCATCTGCCTGCTTTTATAGCGGCATTTGTTTTCTGCATTTCTCATCTTTCTCTAAAATCCAGCACAAAGCTGCTTAGTGAGCAAGTGTTTGCATGACCCACACTGTTTAAAGCTGCCACATACATGTCTGGGGTGACAGCAGCTGAAGTGAACAAATGGAAGGTAAGTTTAGCTTTCCTATTACATTTAAGGGGACGAAAATTGCAAAGGCTAAGAACTAATCATTCATAAGGGTTTCATTTATGATATCAATACAAATGAAAAGCATATATATGCTAAGAGTTGTTGATCAAGCAACACAGGTTGCTTTTACAACTCAAGGCAGTATCCACATCCAACTCTGTTACAGATGGTGTTCCACTCTGTCACTTGATTACCCTTTAGATGCAGGGGTGTCGAACTCCAGTCCTGGAGGGCCGCAGTGTTTGCAGGTTTTCATTTTAACCCTTTTCCTAATCAGTGACCAGTTTTTACTGCTAATTAACATATTTTCCTCTCATTTTAATAGTCCTATTTTAAGGATTCAGTCCTCTAAATTCATTGTTCTCCATTAAATGGCAGCCAAACAGAAATGAGACATGAAATGAGTCAACTAATGACCAGCTAAATTAAGGTGTCAAACTCCAACCAATTTCACTCCAACCAGTTTCTTAATGAGGAGCCAATTCTTGCTGGTAATTAAACTCATTATTTAATTACATAGCCTGTTGTTGCTCTCATTCTGCCACAGCAGACATTTCCAAAACTGTGGATGGTCTGTTTTTCTAAGAAAACAGTCAAAATGTTTTGGTGACCTTAGCAGATTAACCTTACTGAGACCTCCACCTTTCTTTATTTTCAGATACTGTGGTTAGCTGGTCACAAAATGGCTTGTTTTGTGTCTCATTATCGTTAGGCTGATAATTAAGGGAAAAGAATCAAGTAAGAGGTTCCAGTCAATTTAATTAAAATTAAGGCAAAAGAAGTTAATTAGCAGCAAAAACTGGTCAGTAATTAGGAAGATGGTTAGAATGAAAACCTGCAGCCACTGCGGCCCTCCAGGACTGGAGTTCGACACCCATGCTTAGAGTGAAAGCGTTGTTCCCCCACTTTTTATGATTAAATCCTTGGCAATAGGGTTCATGTTGATGAGCACAGGCACAGAGAAAGCAGAGGGTGAATAACTAATCTTGGCATTGAATTTTAAAAGGTAGGAAATCTTAGATGAAGCATTACAAAGAGAAGCTCAGTGCAGCATTTCCACACAGAACTCATACTTTGGTTCAGGTTAGGTATTACGTGTCAGTAAAAGGATCTGTGGCTTAGGTTTGTACTTGAAAATCATACATGTATCATGCCAAAGAGAAAAGGCAGCAATGTCGTATTTGACACTGTGAGAATTAATTTGAACCTGAACTTTTGAATGGCGGGAAAATGCTTTCATTAATTATTAAATTATCATTATTCTATTAAGAACAATTTTTGTCAATGACATTTAACATAGACTGTATATTTGTGTATTGTTACTGTTTACTACTTTGTTGGTGATATCATTTTGGCACCATTTTTGAATTGATTCTTTGTCTGACATGTTATTTAAGACAAAGGTGTTTTGATGGCGACGTTGCAAGTGACATCACTGTTGTGGAAGCTACTAAATATGGTGACCAACATCATTTTTGTCCATATATGAATAAAATAAAAAAGATGACTCATTTGTTAATAATTTAGGAAAAGATTAACCTACTCTGTACATATAAAATCCTAAGCCTAAAAGTGCAACGATTTTGTGCAAAGATTTTATGTGATGTTTTTTGTCACACTTTAAATCGGGCTTATTTTAAAACCTACATATAGATGTTTGGTATCATTCTTTTCAGAATTCATTGAACTTTAATGTGAGGTTGTTAGATGTTCATATTCTTATTCCGCTTTTAAATTATAAACTAAAAAATATCAAGAATTCATGTCCCGCGAGACGAGACTTTGTGCCAAGAGATTTAACTACGCCTGGTTCTGGAAATAAAAGACAAAGAGTAGGATAGCTGCTGTACAGGCTTTTAAATGTTCAAAGTGCCACGCGAGATGCAGATCACATGGCATGGTAGCAGCAAGCCAGCAGCTGATCGAGCAAAGAGGAAGTAAAAAAAAAACAAAAAAAAAAAACTGTATTTGTTTCCCACTGTATCACCGTTTAAGAGGGGGTTTCCGAGGTGCGTTCAGCCCCCCTCTTCACAACGGGGTCGGCACAAAAGTGAGGTGGCTGGTGCGTAGCGCAGGCCAGGGGGGTTGGTGAGCGAAGCGAGCAGGGGGCCAACCCCCTAGTAAGGTAATAAAAATTTTTGCTTTTTGAGATCTGAATAATAATGCAGCGTATGTTTGGTTTTGAGGACCGGGTTTGTCAGTCTTTCTGGTTCGGAATCCTGCTTGCTTTTTAGACTATTGTTTAGGAAATGTCTCTGGGGCATTAACACTGGAATTCCTGAAGCCTACTAAAAAACTCGTAATCCTGGCCCACCTTAAATCCCTACCATCAGTGTCGTTTGGTTTGTAAATGCGTTGATCAGGACAAGTAGAAAGCAGCCTGCTGTCCCATCCCTCCGCCTTGACAGAGCTCAGCTCGCAGACAAAAAGTTTTCCCAACTCAAGTCAAGGCTCCTTATCTGCATGTGAGGTTCCTGGAGTTCTATTGGGTAAATAATACAGTACTGTATATTGTTATTTGGAATACATGCATTTCATGTATGTTCTGTGTCTACAAAGATCTGGGTAAGTGTAGGAGGAAAGGAAATGTGAGAGATGCAAAAAATGCTGAACATATACCTAAAGCAGAAACGTTTTCCATGTTATACTAATAATGACGAGAAGTGTATATATAATGTGTGACGACTTTGGTTCAAATATCAAATAAACGTGTGCTTTTGTTCAAGAATATAACCAAAGGGGAAAAAAAAGCATATGGCAGGTGGTGTGCCTCGCTTCCAGTTTTCACAACCCCTTCTACATTTTGCTATCTTGTCTCAATGCTGTGTCACTGTCCTTTCATCAGAATCAGAGGTAGCATAGCTCTGTGGACAATGGCTAATTAAAGGTTTTAGGCCTCTCCCCAGATTCACTTCCAGCAAAAATATGTCTAAGCTACAGATTTACTCAGGTTTAGTACTTTCTTGTGACTGCTGGTATTCTTGCACCCTTGAGCCCAGATATTCTTTAAAAGTCCTGGCAACCGTAATCAAACCGAACAACCTTCAAGCAATTCCTGCTGCCATTTACCACTTAACGTAACATTGCAAAAATTCTCTGCAGTCCAATAGGATGTTCATCATTATGCATTACCACTTCAGCCCCAAGCTGTGGTAGCAGATCACAAAACTTTGTCATTTTTTTATGCTGACAGATTATCATGGACCTCCTTTAACAAGCCAGATCTCTCTTATGGTAGGCTCTTCATCTCTGCTCACAGGGCAGCTCACTTCTTATTTTGGACTGAGAAAGGGATTGTGTAAAACCAACATCCATCACCACTGAACATTTAATCCCACTACAAAATATCCATCCACACTCAAACATCCTACTCTGCTCCATTCCACAGGCTGGATCAAGGACTACTTGGAATGACTGCGAAGATAAACTGGGTGTTAGCACTAACAGTGCATTTTTAAAAATCATCCCAGACTCAGCGTTCACCATGAGTATTCAGCTTCACTGTGCTTCGTAAAACAAAAGAGGGTACTAAAAGACTATCTTTCATTACTCACATTTTCATACAAAGCCAAAATATTGTATTTATAACTTTCCATACATTTTCAGTATAGTACTAACATTCATTTATTTTTAACTTATTAATAGTATGAAACTGAGCTAATTTTCATGCAATTTATCAGTTTGCTTTTTCCCATCTATTTCTAAACTAATTTTAAATACTTTATTTCACAGACATAAAATGAAGAGAATTAAGAACATCCTAAACCACAAAATAGATACATAAGGATATCTAAAGGGCCAAAAATGTAAGTTCACTTCAAAGACTAAAATGAAAACATATAAGAAAATAGGGAGAACATGTATTTTGAAATGCAATGCTCTGATTTTATACTAACTTTCAAAATTAAAAATGGTCAACACTTGATGCATTACATTTTTTGTAACAATCCTGTTACCCTGAAGGGATTCTCAGAGTGCTGTTATCCATATGCATTTTCTCTCCAAAGAGATTCTTTTATTTATAGATTTAGGCTTTTCTGTTAATTTAATCATAATCAGAAAAACCTAAGCAATACAAAAAACTTTAATTTTCTTTATCAAGTCAGAAAATGAATCAAAAACATATGAAGAAGTAGGAAATCAGAGCCAATACAGTCCGAAGCTCTTTCTCCTAGACCTGGACTGTTTATATACAAAGATTTAGCAAAGCATCAGAAGAAATGATCAAATTACAAAAATCCATGTCTGAACATATCAACAAAGTATAAAAATAATCTGAAGTAATTTTAAATAATATATTAAGCATAGGTTCTGACAGCTACAAAGTCAAGCCTGCAGCAAGATCATATTTCTCTCTAGCAAGATGCTGTTACTGACACCTACACTGATACATTGAACATTTTCAGGAAAAACAAGGAGTAATGCAGATGAAACACTGTTATGCAAAGAGCTGAACTGAGTGTTCAGTTATCAAACCAAGCTCAAGTCACATTGTATGATCATATTCCAATTTACAAATTCAAGAAAACAGTGTAAAATAATTCAAATTAACCCAAAATCTATGAAAGCCTATACCAGCCACTTAAAAGAAAAAAATACTACATTAGCTTGCAAAAGCATTATGTTATTTTACAAAAGAATTGGTTTATTTCATAATAAATATAGCATTACCTTACAAATGTATTGCCTTATCTCACAAAGCTAGTAATATCATGCATGTGTGTGGTTTAGACATCTAGTGACAGCTATCTGAGGGAAAGATTAAGCACACGTGTAACTTCATAATCAAGTGACAAGAACTGAACAAAAGTTGTAAGCATACCTTGGTTTTAGTCAGGGTAAAGTTTAACATGCTTAATACAGATGTATCAAACATAGGCAGAGTGGTAGCGCAGAACTGTCATTCGTGCCTCAAAGCTTTGGGCAGGCCAGACAAACCAAAAAAAAAAATTACCACACTGTTAAAGTTTAAAACCATATCCCAAGCTATAATATCAATTTCATAAACTGCTGATAATATAAAGTTACAATATTAAGTAAGACTCACTTCCATTAACACATTTCAAACTTCAAAATTATGAAAATACCATCAATAATATTTTAATGAAAGAAAACTTTACTTTTTTAAGTTTCTTTGGCTACTTATCAAAACTGTGGCAAAATAAGTGCTTTCTTGTTCTTTTAACAAGTTAGAAAATGTGTACACAGTGTAACATTCTGATGCATTGGGGGACTGATATGAAAGTTGAAGCTTTGACAGTTATTAATTTGCTACATCCCACTTTCTTTGGAAATATTTTTTCAGTGGTATGTGTGACATGTGATAGAGATTTGATTAGACTGCCATGCTGTTTGTACAGGCAGAGAGGGAGAGATAGAGAGAGAGAGAGTTGCTTGAATAACTATAAAATATAGTATTCATTGATCCATTCATTTTCTAAACCTGCTTATCAAAGAAAGGGTTGTGTGGGAAACGAAGCCTCTCCCAGCAAGCAACGGGCCTAGGTAGGGACAACCCCATACAGGGTGTCTGTCTGCCCATCACAGGATGAACATACACACATGGGTCAGTTTAGAATCAGCAATTCACCTAACCTGCCTAACATGCCTTCAGACTGTGGGAGGAAACCAGAGCAAACTCACATGGGCCCACATGCACACTCTATGCAGGGAGCAACCAGGACTCATTACCGTGAGCAGCACCACTAACACCACCTCACCAAGTCACATATTTATTGATTACTGTTGTTCTAGCCAGAGGGGTTCATATTCCTGTTTTAGGTCTGTTTTGTTCATTTTTTGATTCCTTCATTTATTATAATGTTACTTTTGTTGATTGTTTGCATTATTCTCTGTTTTTGATTGTGTCTATGTGTGTAAACTGCCAGGGTTATGAGGAAGAGAAAACATTATTATTTAACTCACAGATATCAAGGACTGTGTTTTGAGATCATCATGCTGCAGAAAACTATATGATTTGTTCCTGATTTATGCAGAAAAGGAGTTGGGCTGTGTGCACAGCATTAAGAGACTAACTTTTATCATTTATGAGGAAAGACTGACCTCTGATACTATCAGAAGACCCTGTGCAGAATGTAAGATCTTTATGGACTAAAAGAATGTTTAAATTGATTCTAAGTGTGTATAATTAGAAGGGTGTATTCCTTAGGAATGCAAATGTCTGTTTGTTTCATGTTTTAGGACATTCCAATATATCATAAATTAAGATTTAACCTAAGCTATGTATAACCTCAGAATGAACTGCTAGGGTTTTTTTTTCTTTTCTAGGATATAAAAGAGAGAACGGGTTTACTTTAGATATTCTGCCAAAATCCAAATCAGTTGACTGAGTTGGAAAGAGGCAGTCTCACATTCTCTCTGCTCACCAAGAATTAAGAATAAAGAAATTATATTTACTTTAATTGGGTTTAAGTTTTTCCGTTGTTTTTCGACTTCAGCGCTCACAGTTTTATTTTGTGTATTTTGTAGTTGGTTTACCAAGAGGTGGTGCTACCCGCAAATCTCTGCCAGGAACTGTCCTCTGCCCTATACATTTGGAGGGTTTCCCATAGTTCCTAACAGTTGTTGTCAAAAGCACTAGGGACTTTTGGCGAGTTATTGTGTTTTATTGTGTCTTTAGCGAATATTTTGTGATTTTTCTGAATTTCTAACCATTTATTGGATATGTCATTTAGAACTTTGCTTCCTAGGATTGCCATGAGTGTTAGGCAACTCCATTTTCCCATTGTGCTCTTTTGAACTATTTAGTATCACAGAGCATCTCTTCTGAAAATAAAACATTTTTTATTTTTATAACATTTCTGTGTTTGTCCATTTTTTCCTTTTAGTCTGCATTAGTGGAAGCAGCTTCACGGAACTTATGTGCTTTGGAACTCCTAATTCACAACAATTATTAACATATTTACACTGGAAGTGGCTTTAGAAAAGTTTAGAAAAAAAATACTCTTTATTCAAGAATTATTTAGTAACATGGTGAATCTATTGGAAGGGTCATGTCCTTCCTGGCCACCTCTTAAACTCTGCCCATGCTCGCAGTGGCAGGAATTTCATGTCATTTGCACATATGCTCTGAGCATTTCTAGATTGATTACTATAAGAGTGTACACTTAACTGCATACTGAAAGTATGTCAGTATTACTTCTCAATTAACAAAATACATTCAGCCCTTCATGTGTTGTGAAGTAAAAAAAAACATCATTTCCTTTTTCCATCCCCCAGCCTCAGCTCCAGAAGACTTGTTCATGGTTGTGTTTTTGTTCAGGCGCCTGCTACTCTGACTTGAATTGAAAACATTTCAGACTTAACATACGCATACACAATATGAATAATTTAACCTGAAATATCAGGGTAGTAAAAGTTTTAAAGGAAAAAGGTAAAGCAGAGATGAATTCACAAAAAAAAGGTTTAAAACTTAAGTTTCCTTTAGTTTAAAGTTTAATATCACAGCAATCTTCCAAGAAAGCATAATGATTTATGGGGCTCTTAAGGGGATTTTAGCCGATTCACTTAAACTGAGGATATAAATGCAATTTTATTTCCCTTACTCCTGTTTATTAGCATTGATTTTAATTTTAACATCTAAGAGTACAAAAAAGTAACATATTAAATCAAAGAAAGAACAACAAAGAATGAATTACACAGTACAAAGATTCATTGCTTTTAAACTGTAGGTAAGTAATGGATTTACAAAGATATCTTTACAAAGGAAATATATGGAACAAAAGAAAAAGTCTTAAGTCCTATTACACTGGCTGTGTTTGATCAAGGATTGGATCTTGCCCTGCAAATGTGCTACATGCTTATAAAAGAATGAAAAAAGGTTGGAAAAACAGTTTTTAATATATCGATATAGTAAAGGCAAAATAAGGGAAGAGCTAGAAAGGTACACAGCAAAAAATGAAATCTAGCAAGTGAAATGTTTTTTATATCAAACCATTACACCTTGTTTCTTAATTGTAAGATTTATTGACTTATCAAGAAATTTGGATTTAAGGTTATTGAATTAATTTTAAGATAAACTTGTCAAGTTATTCTTGTTCTCCCTGCAGCCAGAGATTGTGTGTTTTTGTCTGCTAAATAAAGGCAAGAAAATTCTTTCTTTTTTCTTGTTTTTGCATATGCATTTTTTGCAGTAAACCTATATTCTTTTTGGACCATTTAGGTCTAAAGATGGAAGTAAACTTCGTGAGAATAAACTGAATTGAATGTATACCAACATCACATACATTCTGAAATCCTTAAAAATATTTTCAGGCTCATTTAATCCAAATTAAAGTCATAAGGACAAAGGTCTATTTCGGCAACACCAGGTACAAGGTAAAGCGCCAGTCCATTACAAGGCCCAGTCATGCACACAGAGAGGCCAGATTTTGAGTTGCCTATGAACATAACTGACGTGATGTAAAAGGAAACCGAGAGTACCCACAGTATTCATGCAGACATTGGGGGATATTTAAAATCCATACACACCATAACTTGTGTATGAGGTTCAAAGACAGGACACTGGAGCTGTGAAGCAGCACTGGTAACCACTGCACTACCATGCTTCCTATTTATACATGTATTTAAATGCATTTGTTGAAGGATATAGTCAGATATAGGATATCATGAAAAAGTACAGGCAGGAATAAGAAAGATGCAACATAAGTGTAAAAACACAATTTTACCCAAAACACTAGGGGGTAAATGGTCAAGTCAGTAACATGGATATCTGACTCTCTACTAATAAATCAGAGTAAGGATAAGGTGAGCAGGCAAGAGGTTACAAGAACTTCTGACCGACAGATGGCAGTCGTTGGCTAGTGGACCAGGAATCTGGAGCCACTCTGCTTCTTTAGGAGCAAATTGGGGAGGGATGGAAGGAGCTCAGGTCTCTCCGTGCATCTTCTACAGAATCAGTACAGAATTAGCCTTTTAAATTTAAAGAGATGCTTTAAAGACATGGCATTAAATGGCAACTCTAGGCTAATGGGCTGGGTGCAGAGATACCAGGATCTATGATAAATAGTTCTACCCAACACAAGTAGTGGTTCTAGGGCAGGGGTGGCGAACTCCAGGCCTGGAGTGCCGCCGTGGCTACAGGTTTTTATTCTAACCCTTTTTCTAATCAGTGACTAGTTTTCACTGCTAATTAACTTTTTCCCATTACTTTAATGGACCTGTTAGAAGAGCTCAGCCCTCTGAATTGATTCCTTTCTTCATTAAATGACAGCCAAGCAGAAATGAGACGTGAAAAGAGCTAACAGATGACCAGTTAAACTGGGGCTTCAAACTCCAACCAATTTTACTCCAATCACTTTCTTAATGAGAAGCCAATTCTTGCTGTTAATTAAACCCGTTATTTAACTCCATGGCTTGTTGCAGCTCTCGTTCTGCCACAGCACACATTTCAAAAACTGTTGTTTTTCTGTTCTTCCTAAGAGCACCATCAAAATATTTTGGTGACCTGAGAGATCAATCTTACCAAGACCATTGCTTCTCTTTAATTTCAGATATTGTGTAATGGGCACAGGAGAGCTGGTCATGTGGTGGCTTGTTTTGTGTCTGACTATTGTTTGGCTGCTAATGAAAAAAAAAGAAACAACTATGGGGCCTGAGTCAAGTTAATTAAAAGAAGTAATCAGCAGCAAAAACTGGTCACTAATTAAGAAGATGGTAAGAATGAAAACCTGCAGCCACTGCAGCACACTAGGCCTGGAGTTCGCCACCCCTGTTCTAGGGCTTCCTCTGAAGTGGCACCAGTGAGAGTTATAAAGCAACCTGAAGGCAGGATGAGAGTTTGGCATGAGGGCTCACCTGGCAGTATAAAGAGGTCAGACACAAGACAAAATTAATGATAGAGAAGAAGGGAGAGAAAGGGGGTGCTTGATGGAGAACATTAAGATTTAGGTTGTGTATAGTTGGGCACAGAGTGGCAGCAGGGTTTAATTCTGTTTCTGCTAACATTTGTACTTTGCATTCTCCTTTTTGTAAATGATTCCATTTTAGGTTTTCAACTGATACACCACCTTGATAGAAGTTTAGCCTTTTTGACCTTTTGGGTATGGAGGGATACTATGAAAGTGAAACATTTTCCTGTTATATTGTATATACATATACAAATGCATTAAGCACAATACACACAATATACATATGCAAAATAAAATTATGTCAAATCCAGATATTTGGAGGGTTATAGTGGCTACAGGGATTTTATTTCAAACCATTTCTTTTTTAGTACTTAGTTATTTAATTATTTTGCCTTATTTTAATTGTGTTGTTTTTAAGATTAAACATGCCTACTTGTTTCCTTTCTCCTTTACTAACAGTCAAACAATAATCTAATGTAAACAGAAATGGTTAACTTGATCCCAACTGAAGCTATGTACCCATTACACCGTGCATACTTCATCTCATTTTCCAACTCTCTTTTCCTGAAGAGTGGCACAGCACAATACAATAGCTTTATCAGTAAAATATTTAAAAAATAAAACTGTAAGAAATATGGATCTGGATGATGCTCCCGGAAAAGAAAAAATCAATAGTTTTGAAAATGTCCGGTGTAACAGAATGAGAGTAGTAAAAAGACAAAAAATTAAATAATGAGTTTCATTAACAACAAGAATTCTTTTCTAATAGTTAGCTCAACATCTGAAGGCTCTTTGCATCTCATTATTAAGTGTTCTGATTTGTAAAAATCAAATTGTTTAAAATTAAGGCCAAAGTTGGCAGTTCCACTAAAAGCAGTAATTAGTTACTAACTAAAGAAGAAGCTGGAATGAAAACCTGCATCCAATGTAGTCCTTTAGGATATGAGTCTGACAACCCTGATTTAAAAGAAAACATACAAGTCAAAAAGGCGAAAAAGAGCAAGCACTTGACTTGCAGAGTTCCCCCTCTATTAATGCTACACTTCTAAGAGGATGCTTGTGGGAAATGAAATAGTTTATTCAGTGTGAAAGAGAACTTATTGAAGAGGAAGGGAAAACATTTTTATTAAACACAGTTCCGCTACACTAGGGGTAGGGAAAGAGCTGAAATCCCATACTTGTTGTCAAATATTATAAGAGCTTTTGGTATGTAAATTGTACATAAAGATACAATACAAAGCCCTCAATCCATTTTAATATCAGCCAAATCAATATAACAGTAAGCCCAAGTGGACCTGCTGTACTGCATTTTTCAATACAGCCTTTGATAACATCAGGGAGCTTTACATCACAAAGGACATAAAAGAGTGTTTACCTTTCTAATGTGTAAACTATTCCTTTCTTAAATTTTACCTGGAAAAGGAACTGGGTAATTATGTAGGTTATAGAATTATTGCTGCATAAATGTTTGTACTTACCTGCAGATAAGAAACCAGTGGCATCTTTCAAAAGTAGCCTAATCCTCTTTCAGGTATATTTACAATTTAAACTATAAGTATTCTCCTTTTAACTTACTAAAACAAAGCAAACAAACATCATAAGTGTCATGATCCAAGAATAGCTATTTTTTTTGGACCAGTTTGTTTCTATATGGTCTTGTTTACAATTTTTAATGTTTGGAACATTTCACACTAGCTGCACCACACTTATGTATTTGTGGTGATTGTCGGGGATTTGTCTGCTATTGCAAGGATCATGGCACATTGTTGGTCGTCTAAGTCACTGCAGCCATCATGCATAAAGGCAATAGCTGTTGTTGCCACTCATCTCAACTTTGCTTTATAAAAGACTACTCTCTTCTAGGTCGCGGGGGTAGCAGCTTAAGGAGAGAAGCCCAGACTTCCCTCTCCCCGCCCACTTCTTCCAGCTCTTCCGGGAGAATCCCAAGGCGTTCCCAGGCCAGCCGGGAGACATAGTCCCTCCAGCGTGTCCTGGGTCTTCCCCGGGGCCTCCTCCCGGTTGGACGTGCCCGGAACACCTCACCAGGGAGGCGTCCAGGAGGCATCCTGATCAGATGCCCGAGCCACCTCATCTGACTCCTCTCGATGCGGAGGAGCAGCGGCTCTACTCTGAGTCCCTCCCGGATGACTGAGCTCTTCACCCTATCTTTAAGGGAAAGCCCAGACACCCTGCGGAGGAAACTCATTTCAGCCGCTTGTATTCGCGATCTCGTTCTTTCGGTCACTACCCATAGCTCATGACCATAGGTGAGGGTAGGAACGTAGATCGACTGGTAAATTGAGAGCTTTGCCTTACGGCTCAGCTCTTTTTTCACCACGACAGACCGATGCAGAGCCCGCATCACTGCGGATGCCGCACCGATCCGCCTGTCGATCTCACGATCCATTCTTCCCTCACTCGTGAACAAGACCCCGAGATACTTAAACTCCTCCACTCATCGGATAAGCGGAAGAGGATGGATACTCTCTTCTAAGAATACTAAGCTAAGCTAAGAACATTCAGTAAAGAAGTCTTTTTTGCTTTTCTTAGCTTAGCTGTTCCAACCACAAATTTAATCTAGATTATTTTTCTGTCAAATAAAATCCAAATTCGTGTCTGTATAAAGATTACAATTTTCCCCATAATGATCTAAATTCTGCCATTAAAAATAAAATAAGTCATCCTTGAGCAAAATTTGGTTATTTTATGGAAAAATATTTTAGTCACAGCAATTTAAGATTCTTTGGAATAATGCTCTCTGAATCTATACATACGATTCCTAGATAGTAATGTAAAACATTTGAATGTGACATTATAAACAAGAAACAATAAATATTGGACCCTTAATTGTTTGGTGGGAGACAATTAGGCCAATCAAAATATATTGCACTTTTGGTGAAAAGAATCAGTCAGAGTAGGAGTTCTAGAAGAGCTACAATATTCCACTTTTATGAGGTATTTATTAACATAGAAGAGACTTTCTTAAAACTATGTGATGGGTTGCCACAAGACTGTATAGAAAATGTAGTTGACTTCATCCAAGTGTGAATTTTCTGGTAAGTTATACATTGCCCTCTATTCAGTATATTTTTTTTACTGTGGTAGTATGCTGCCTGAAAACGTAGCCTATAAACAATACAGCTAATGCATCACAGAGATCTTTTGTTTCTGTAGTACGAAAATATAATAAATATTGCCCATGACACCACCACTCCTCTTACAACCTGTAAAACAATGAAACTGAGAAAAATGACAAGCAAGGGCATTTATAGGTGTGGAAGAAAATAAGCAATGATATTTTAATTTAACAAAAGGAGGACTTAAATAGCATTAGTGCTGACCCCGAACTTTACTTTAAAATTCTGAATGCCAGTTAAAGCAGTCTCCAGTATATTATAGCTTGGAAATATTCTGCCAACTCTTGCCATTCCATAAATTAATGTCAACCTGCTTACTTCATACCAACAAGAGTTAGGTCATGGCTGGTGAACTTTAGTTAACAAACATGTATCAGTTATATTTATTACAGAGGTCATTAATTGTCTTATTAGTAACTGCCTGTCCTTGTAACTCCAAAATATTCCGTACCTATAAAGATACAAATTTGCTTACAACTTAAAGAAAATAACTAGTATGAAACCATTTAATATACAGGAAATCTACTACATTACTTATTGTTAAACATCAACATATATACTTGTAGTGACAGGATTTAAAGTTAACAGAGCAGATTGCAAACCCTGAATAGACACATATATTCACATAAATGTAATACAGACTGAGACCTTATCAATAGCACCTGATGACTCCGACTCTCTCGATTCACTAACACAATGTCTTACTGGTATTTCTGAATGGATGAATAGTAATTTTCCCAAACTAAATAAAGAGAAAACTGAAATTTTAGTAATTGGCAAAAATGGATTCAATGAGGTTATCAGAAATAAACTTGATGCATTAGGATTAAAAGTTAAGACGGAAGTAAAAAACTTAGGGGTAACTGTTGACTGTAATCTGAATTTTAAATCGCATATTCATCAGACCACTAGGACAGCATTTTTTCACTTAAGAAACATAGCAAAAGTTAGACCTCTTATATCATTGAAAGATGCTGAGAAATGAATTCACGCTTTTGTTTTCAGTAGACTAGATTACTGTAACGCACTCCTCTCAGGACTACCCAAAAAAGACATAAATCACTTGCAACGAGTGCAGAATGCAGCTGCTAGAATCCTAACTAGGAAAAGAAAATCCGAGCACATTTCTCCAGTTTTGATGTCACCACACTGGTTGCCTGTGTCATTCAGGATTGACTTTAAAATACTGCTTATGGTTTATAAAGCCTTAAATAATCTCGCTCCATCTTATATATCGGAATGTCTGACACATTATATTCCAAATCGTAACCTTAGATCCTCAAATGAGTGTCTCCTTAGAATTCCAAAAGCTAAACTTAAAAGAAGTGGTGAGGCGGCCTTCTGCTGTTATGCACCTAAAATCTGGAATAGCCTGCCAATAGGAATTCGCCAGGCAAATACAGTGGAGCACTTTAAAACACTGCTGAAAACACATTACTTTAACATGGCCTTTTTATAACTTCACTTTAACTTAATCCTGATACTCTGTATGTTCAATTCATCATAATAACTATTCATAGTGGCTCCAAAATCCGTACTGACCCCTACTCTCTCTTCTGTTTCTTTTTCCGGTTTCTTTGTGGTGGCGGTCTGCGCCACCACCACCTACTCAAAGCTTCATGAAGCTCCAACATTGATGGACTGAAAGCCAGAAGTCTATGTGACCATCATCATCAAGTCCTTCCATGAAAACCCTAAATACAAAGAGGACTTTTTGATTTATGTTAGGTAGATTGCCCAGAGGGGACTAAGCGGTCTCTTGGTCTGGAATCCCTACAGATTTTATTTTTTTTTCTCCAGCCTCTGGAGTTTTTTTTTGTTTTTTCTGTCCACCCTGGCCATCGGACCTTACTTATTCTATGTTAATTAATGTTGACTTATGTTTATTTTTTATTGTGTCTTCTATTTTTCTGTTCTTCATTTTGTAAAACACTTTGAGCTACATTTTTTTGTATGAAAATGTGCTATATAAATAAATGTTGTTGTTGTTGAGCATATATTCTTCCACATAGGAAAGGAGGTGAGAGCAGGGAATCACAAAGAGAAGTGTATGAGGTGAAGGGACAAAGGTGCTAGTTTAAAATGTCAAAACAAAAACAACATGAGCGGTACAAAGATGTGAGGATTTTTTGGCCGTTATAAGTGGCCAGTCATTTGGGCAGGGGTATGTATAATGTTGTCGCAAAGTTTTATGTTAAATGCAGTTTCAGTGGCTATGGACAACTGGTCAGTGATTTATCGTGTGCTTGTAATTTTGACATACGTTGTATCTAAATCTGTATAAAATGGTTCAAAGATTTTGTATTAAGACTAATGTATACTAGGTGCGGAGTAATTCCTTTTTTGTAACCCTATTTTGAAGTGATTCAAAAAATTTCAATGTACTAACAGTGTGAAAGATATAGCAGAAAATTTCAAAAGGCTGAGACAGGCGGTTGAGCAGAGCCTTCATTTTTCAGTACAATGTCAGTAGATAGCATTATAATTTCAAACTGGACTGTGTGCCAATTTGTTATCAAAGATTTATCCTATCATTCATATAAAATACAAATGGCACATTTATTTTTTGAGAAATAATTTAGCTATGCAATTCAATTTTTTTGCTCAGTTCATTGAATTCCTAAATGAAAACCAGGATGTTGAATTATTTTGCACTTGACGTATTTAGAAAAATGTATCATTAGTGGTAGTGCTCCTTTGATAAATATTATTTTTAAAAACTGTGTTAAAAGCAAGGTAAATATATTGCATTGATTAATTATTTTCTTTAATACATTTATTTTCTCATATGGCACCATGAATTCAGTGACTAAGTTAAGTGACCATTCATATATTTCAAACATCGTCATATCCTCAAGCTGCACCTATTATAAAAGAATTTCACTCAGTTTTACTACAACTTGACCTAAGAAGTGATTTTTGATATTATTGTTTTATTAAAAATGTTTGCTATCTTTTTGTAATATTTTTTGTGAGGAATATGCCTTACACAAATGTTGCCTTTTCTTATATGGCCATTTGTATTTGTGTGTGTGTGTGTACTTCGGCTATCACTATAGCAACAATCTACATTTTGCAACTCAGCCTGTAGCAGATTTTCTTATTTGGATCCTCAGACTAAAAGTTGAAGAACTGCTAATACAGAAATAAGAACAATGGTTAAAAAGTATGAGGTAAATATTACAATCTCAAAAAATGAATGTAGGTGAAAGAAGGAGTCAATCCTTACATTATGTTAAAAGCCATCCAGTATAAAGTACAAATGCTATGAGTGACAAATGAGATTAGTCTTTGTGAAGTTTATTGGAGCATAAAAACCAGGAGGTATATGTTAAAAAACAGTCCAGGAAAATCACCTTCCTTGCAGTGAAGAATAATGGAGAAACACACTAGGAAACATACATGCTAGACCATGGGAAAGTTCCTTAGTGCAAAGATGTGGACTCACTCTGAGTATAGCACTAAGATTTCAATTTAAGCAAATTAATTAGTTTAAATGTCAAAACTTGCTTATATGATATAATTATAACATTGTTTTAATTAACACAAATGCACCCTCCCTTCATAAGGAAAATCTTTACAGAGGTACAGTATATGAATAATAAGAACTTTCCTTTTATTCACTTCTAATTTTGTCAAATATATAATTCCAAAATCACCAGGACACTGTATTTAAACAAAAATGCCACAGTATACTCAAGTTCAAGTGTACAGATACTGTTTCAAGGAAATGTAACAATAGAGTAAAGCATCACAGGACAGAGTTCAAAATGACATCAACTTCCTTACCTTTAAAGAAATTAAGACTCATGCAATACTAATGCCAGAAGTAGTCTCTAAGGTTATGTAGTACACATAAAAGGTTCTAGCTTGTAAGCTTAATAATAATAAACTTTATTTTATGCATGCTGAAAAAAAATGATGGTGCACATCATACACAGCACTTTGACTGGTCTGACACCATGGCCTAAATGGTTGAAATATAACAACACTATTCATGATGAATGATGATATATTTATAGGTTGTTTTATCATGGAATGGCTTGGAGCAAAAGAATTAGATTTATGAGCTACAAATAAAAGACAGTTCACTGTCTTAAAGAGACACGGGACAGGTTTAAGTATAACAATATAAAGTCAGACAAATAAGCTGACTAGCGTGAAAGAAGTCAAACTGAGAATGCTTTAAGCCACTGCTGAAACTTCCAGTAACTACAAGATTAAGTGCTTCCTAGATATCAATACATATATTGGATGTGTTGCTAAGCTTCATCTACTTTTAGAACTATAGGAAGATCCAGGTTGTATGGTTTGAATTACCACACTCTATTTGGTTTTGATTATGGCAACAGTTGTTTAAACAATGCTTAAAGAGTAAAACTTGTTAAGCCTGCTGTTTTGCACCGTTCTCTCACCAGGTTTTTTCCTTAGCTAGGTCATTTAGGAGTGAGGGAGAAAGCACATTCCCAGTAGAGAAACTATACTAACAGTAAAACCTGGGTAAGGTGTATAATAGTATGCCCAAGTGCAAGTGTACGAAAATTGTGAATTGTATATTTCCAAAGGTCAGTAGATATAAGAATAGGCAAATTAGAGTAGCAACAATGTACTGTTATATATAACTCGGAGTCTACAGGAAAAGAATCTGTGCTTTTTGTTAAATGGAACGAGGTCCAAAAAAGCCTTTCCACGATAAAACATAAGGTTATTTTTATCGCATGTACAGAGCAGAAAATTCTTACTTGCATGAAATATGCATTGTGCTACATGTTACTATTCAGCAATTAAGCATATGCATTTGGACTTTGTAATTAATTAGCAAAACCAGCATCCATGAATTTGGCATCTTCAAATGTATAACTTCCCACCTATATCAACTATAATAGTTTAACAGATGAATATCCCAGTTCTCTGATAATATTATCATCATACGACACTCAAGAGTTGTTATTATGACAAATCTCATCTGAACTATTCACAACAAAAACAAAATGTTTATAAGTGAATATTTGGAGACATAACTACTCAAAGTACTGTAGGATTAGATGACTCCCTAATGAAGAGGAATGAAAATTAACTTACAATTCTTTTATAAGTCTCTGAAGTATAACCCATTTGGGTATTCAGGAGTACTTAAATCTGGTAAAGTTATTCAATATTAACAACATACAAAGAAAAGTCCTCAAAGATCTATTTCTGAGGGTATTATTATATACAGTACAAACAAGAGCATCACAAAACTATAATAGAAAAGGCTCCATGAAAAAACAAGCAAATAAGGTTATAGTCAGTTGAAGATGACATAAATCTTTTAAAATGCCCTTATCCATGATGTCTCAAAGGCAATAGAAAGTTTAAAATTGTTAAATGAAACAAGATAAAATGAATTAACCAAAATAAGCAATATTTCTATCATCACCAATATTGTAAGATACACACAAAATACTATCTATAGAAAGATTACAGCAAGAACCATCATTAATACAAGTAACATACAAAATCAAATTTACAGTTTTTAAGCTTTTGTTTTGATAGAAGTATGCATAGATTTTTACCAAATTTACCTTAAAATCCCTATATTGTGTTACTAAAATGGCTATTTCATTACAACTGTACAAGCAGATTAATACCTAAGTATATTTAATTACTAAGTATATTTGCAAAACTAGCCTCCTGAATATCAGTCAGTCATTGTCCAACCCACTACATCCTAACACAGGGTCACAGGGGTCCGCTGGAGCCAATCCCAGCCAACAAAGGGAGCAAGGCAGGAACAAATTCCCGGGCAGGGCACCAGCCCACCGTAGGCTGGACACACACACACACACACACGCACGCACACACACACACACACACACACACACTAGGGACAATTCAGGATCACCAATACTCCTAACTTTCATGTCTTTAGACTGTGGGAGGAAACTAGAGCACCCAGAGGAAACCCACGCAGACACGGGGAGAACATGCAAACTCCATGCAGGGAGGACCTGGGAAGCAAACACAGGTCTCCTTACTGCAAGGCAGCAGCGCTACCACTGCGCCACTGTGCTGCCCTCCTCCTGAATATATTATTTGTTTCTCTGGATTAAGTTGCTCTTTACTCTTAGGCATGTAACACATAACAACTTAGCATTATTCATAAATGAAACACTTACTTTGGATGGGTAAAACAGTCAATGAGAGACACCTTTTCCACCAAGTCTCCTCCAACTGTGCGTACTAAATCCAAAAAGTCATTTTCGGAGAATCCTTTACGTGGCAACCAAAAAGAGATGTCATTGACCAGTGGTGGGTACTTGCTCAGTGGCTGAAAAGAAAAAAAAACTTTTTAAACTGTAATTCTGGACATACAGTAAGCAAAGCAGAAGTGTGTCTAATAAGAAAAAGTGTCATGTGTAGATCCTAGATCAGGACTGAGAGAGGAATAGAACACAGGTAGAAGTCTCCCAAATCATTTCAAGAAGCATCTAGGGATCTTAGTGTCTAAGTCTATTTGAAGCCAATTGTACCATGTTTCATAAACCACATAGATCTTTCTGATTGTGTATTAAAATTGTAACAGGTAAACTAAGGTTTCATATTCCCCAAAACTTAATTTTGACTAGACCTTTACTCTCACTCTTTGTCATTTCAGTTAGTCAGCCGCAAGTCCAAGTTCATTGTTATGGGTACACAATATAATTAAAATTCTTATTAGCATGTCTCCTCAGAAAAGTGATACAATGCCAGCAAAAGGCCACTTAAAAATAAAATAAATAAATGAATAAAAAAAAAAAAAAAGGTACACACAAAGGGGCAGAGTGGTGGCTCTGAGGCTAGGGATCTGCACTGGTAATCAGAAGGTTGCCGGTTTGAATCCTGTAAACGCCAAAAGTGACTCTACTTCGTTGGGCCCTTGAGCAAGACCCTTAACCTGCAATTGCTTCATCCTGGGTATGACATTAATCTGCATCCAGCCCTGCATGTCGGCCCTCCAACTTGTAGGGAAAAACCTGGGGGTTGGTGGCAGAATTGACACTCCAGCCACCATAAAAAACCTCACATTGGTTCCATTCCATCTGAACTTGTGTGGTGCTGAGGTGTCACCCGTTGCATGGCTACACTCAGGTCCCAATCTGGAAACCTGAGCTGGTTTGTCATGTGGTGGGTGCACCAATGCGTTGTATCAGTGCGTGCTCCTAACCTCTCTCTCTCTATACGCAAAGTGCATTGTATAGTATGTACAATTTCACATACACACATGTATATATACATACATATACATATATATACTGTATATACACATACACACTTTGAAGGCTGGGGGGACACCAGCGAGCCACAAACACAAAGACACAATACAGTCTCCAGATCAAACAAAGGGCTGTCTATTACAAGAATACCTCGTGCACAATAAAAAGGTTGTTTCCTTCTCTTTCTCTATTACTCTCTCTTTTCCCATCCAGTGCTCTCTTCCAGTCTAGTGCTGCCTTCCTTCCTCCCAAGCTCCAACTTGCTTGGACAAGGCAGGTCTCTTTTATTGTAAACCTGGGAGTACTTTCTGTGGCATGATGTGGCCAGTTGGAAGCACTTCCAGGTCAAAAGAAAGCCTGGGATGCCCTGTCCTGGCAGCACCTTCTATTGATGTTTAATTAATTGATGGATTAAAGGCCAGAAGTCCACATGACCATCATCATCAAGTCCTTCCATGAGAACCCTAAATACAATGAAGACTGATCATTTATATTTGGTAGAATGCTCAGAGGGGGCTGGGAGGTCTCATGGTCTGGAACCCCTGCAGAAGTGAATTGTCATTCCTTGAGCTGCAAGATATCAACATTCCTAAAATTCCTGTAATAATTAGGAGTCATGAACATAGAGGTTGAGGTATCCAAAATAAACCACAAAAACAGGTCAGGACCTTTACTGGCATACCCAGAAGACGCTTAGCCTAAGGCAGCCTGAACTCTGAACACCACAGACAGGTATCAGTCTAACTACGCCTAAAATGTGGAAACTGACTTTTAAAAGTTCAAAATGACTTAAATGTCCCAAAATATTTTAAAATATCAAAAATGTCCTTTAAGACAGAGGAACTAAAAAAAAAAAAAAAACCTAGCTTGGAAGGACAAGGCCAAAGCAGAATTTTTAAAAATAAAGCTGTTTATTTAAAAATCTCAAAAGCACAAAAATGGCAAAAATTGGCAGAAATAACACAAAAAGCGCTTGCCTAAAAACGCAACCAAAAGCAAGGAAGTCAAAAAGTGCAATCCAAAAATCAAATACAAGTTTAATCTAGAACCAGAAAAAAATCAATACTTAGAATAATGCACTTCAAAATGACTATCAATGAACCACTAAATGACCTGCTTCCAAGCTTCAAATATAAACCAATTAGCCACAACATTAAAACCACTGACAAGTGAAGAGAATAACATTGATTGCCTCGTTACAATGGCACTTGTCAAGAGGTGAAATATATTAAGCAGCAAGTGAACAGTCAGTTAATGAAGGTGATGTGTTGCAAGCAGGAAAAACGGGCAAGCGTGAGGATCAGAGCAGTTTTAACAAGGGCCAAATTATGATGTCTAGACGACTGGGTCAGAACATCCCCAAAATGGCAGGTCTTGTGGTGTGTTTGCAGAACTTTTTAAAAAATGGCCCAGGGAAGGACAACCGGTTAACTGGAAACAGAGTCATTGGTGTGAAAGTCTTACTGATGTGCACGAGAAGCCAAGGCTTGCCTGGCCTGATCCAATTCCACAGAAGAGTTACTGTAACACATATTGCTGAAAAACATAATGGTGGGCATGAGAGAAAGGTGTCAGAACATACAGTGCATTGCACCTTGCTTCACAGCCATAGACCAGTCAGAATGCCCATGCTGACCCCTGCCCACCACCAAAAGTGCCTACAATAAGCATGTGGTACAGAAATGTACCATGGAGGAATGTAATTAGGTGGCCTGGTCTGATGAGCCATATTTTCTTTTAGATCATGTACATCATTTTTAGATCATAAATGTCATTTATCCAGGGAAAAATGGCAGAAGAATGCATTATGGGAAGAAGGAAAGTTAGCAGAAGCAGTGTGATTCTCTTGACAATGTTCTGCTAGGAAACTTTGGGTCCTTGTAGTCATCTGGGTGTTACTTTGTCACATAGCAGCTACCTATTAAGTATCAATCTATCTATCTAAAGCTTGCTGCAGACTATGTACATCCCTTCATTGCAAGTTGGTAACTGTATTCCTTGATGGCAGCGGCCTCTTTTAGCAAGATAATGTGCCTTACTACACTGTAAAAATTGTTCAGGAATGGTTTGAGGAACATGACCTCCACATTCCCCAGACCTCAACGAATCAAGCATCTGTGAGATATGCTGGAAACACAAGTCTGATCTATGAAGGCCTCACCACACAACCTACAGGACTTTGCTACTAATGTCTTGTCAGATAGAAGTCTTGTGGAGTCTATGCCTCTACAGGACAGAACAGTTTTCGTGGTATGAGTGGGACCCATGCAATATTAGGCAGATGGTTTTAATATTGTGACTTATCCATGTATAGGATTACAACTATCCTTGAGAAGTGACACAAGAGTGAGCCCTCTTAGGGATTCAACCCACAAAACACAGGGCAACACATAATACATAGATAGCAAATTAAAAAAAAATACATGTATACAAAGCATGAAAAAATTAATATATTACAATAGACAAAGAAGACACAGAAAAGGAAAATAATATAAGCAAAGGAACATACCGTGGATGAAACAAGACACTTCTCTTCAGTGTTTAAAAATGGCCAAAATTAAATGATTTTCTCAAGAAACACATACTGTATGTCTATTGTTGTTTTGCAAAATGAAGGCTATTCCATGCAATAAATTGCCAAGAAACTGAAGATTTCATACAAAGGTATCTATTACGGTCTTGACAGAAGTGGACAAATTTGATTTAATCAGGATAGAAAAAGAAACAGAATTCCCAGAGGCACAAATGGATAATAAGTACATCAAAGTGTACACGCTAACACAGTACTTTCACCCAACAAATCATTCCACAGAAGTGTGTCAAGAAATGCTACTGTGGCTCCTTTATACCAACCATCTTACATATAAGTTTATATGATGCTTAAGAGAAACTGGAGGACCCAGAGAAAAAGCCATAGAGAGAACACACAAACCTCCTCACTCCTCACAGACAGAAACCGACCATCAGTTTGAATGCAGGACACTGGACCAGACAGTCAGCAGTAATAATGTCTACATCAACCATGCCATCCTGTGAGCTTAGCAAATCATTGTGTATTCTACAACCTCATTATTTTGTCAAAATAGAACTTTTTTCATCAACGTCATGAAAAAAAGATATGAAGAAAAATGTCACCTCCACTGTATAATATCAAAAAATGGAAGAAACTTAAGTGCATTATTAACACTACTTGTATCCAAACATTTTCATAAAATATCAAGAAACAAGACTGAAAATAAACACAAAAGATTCTAACTATATGACAAACCACCTCATCCTACTTTTAATCCATAGTAGCAAAAGGTCTTCTTGAAGAATTGCCCAAACTGCACAGCACCATATCTTGTCACAGAGACTATACCAAGAAACTGTAGAAAGAAACCTAATCTCTGCCATTTGTATACACAATCCAACTCTTTTAGTCACTTTTAGTTGGTGATCACAGGCCACGTCTACATCCTTATCTGACTGGTAAATGGAAAGCCTTATCCAAGAACTTGGTTACCACTTTACCAACACTGTCTGGTAGAATCTTTCACTCAAGGGTTTATTATTAAAACTTCTACCTACAAATCAAATTAAATCTACTGTGGAAGTGTAAACACTAAGATACCTTTGTTTAAATTTCATCTTTGGGTGAACTGAAGGCTAAAGTAAATTATGTGAGCCCTTTTCATCTTTAACATGATAATATAACAAACAATGTTATAGTTAAAAACAAATAGAGATGTTTAGAAGAAATATTTCTAAACAACTGGATTAAAAGCAGCAGTCTGCTCCCTAAGTCGCAACTGAACAATGCTATTCACACGGGGCTTCTGATTAGGGTAGAAGCCAACAGTTCATGTAGGCACACAAAACTCCATACAGAACGTGACATAATTCTGTCACCAAGTTGGTGTATTCATTCAGATTTTCAGAGGAATCCTTATAGACATACCAATCTGCCATATCCAAAACAGTTCTGCAGTTTGGGTTCATGTTCCAGAGTTCAGCACTGTATGTTCCTCACTGCCAGCTTAACATGCTTTAGTAACTGTTTGTAAGCTAGCAGTAGAAGTACTGATGCGTGGTCAGACTTGCCAAAGTGCAGACACATGATGGACTTGTAGGCACCTTCAACTGTGCTTATAAATTGCTGCATCGGGCAGTTCATCCTACACAGCCATAACTGGAGCTTCTGGTGGAATGTTAACAGTCGTGAGCATCACTGAGGAAAACTCTCTTGGCAGGTAAAATGTCCGGTACTTTATCATCAGGTATTCCAAGTCTGGTAAGCGAGACTGGGAGACTGCTTCCACATCAGTGCACCAGGAAGTGTTGATTTAAAAAATAAAAAGAAAAAAAACGCATCACATTCCTTTGTCTTGCCAGTGATTGCCATGCTATGGTCCAAATTGTGCACTGAAAAGCTATGAGGTTAAATGTCTGTGTCCAGGGCGAGGCAAGCCAGCCAGGTCGCAGTTCATGCATTCATGCAATGCAAAAACCTGGTCAGGGCACCACCTTGCCTTCCCATCTTTCACAGATTCTGCTGATAGTTGTTGTTCAGTCTGCTTGCAGAATTACAAACAATATCTTCAGGTAAGCTCAGGATGTTGAGGTTTACTGAAACATTATGTCTTATGTTAAGAATTGTGCAGTGATACACAATGATGTAGCTTGTACTACCCAGAGTCACTGTTATATAAGCAGATTTAAGCAAACAAAACATTCTCCAAGATCTGAACAAAGTCTGCATACTTGAATTTTATTATATATTTTCATGCATAACATGTTTCATCACTGATCTTCACAAAATTATCAGAATTTCACAGAAAGATAACAGGTATAAAATTAGATAATTTTTTAAAAATTTTTCTAAAATTTACCAATAATACTAGTAACAAATTTAAATTCCCGGAATAATCTATTAGCATTTTATACCAGAAAAGAACTTTTACGGGTTCAATTTTGAAGACTATAACATGAACCTTTACTATCTATTTAAACTTTAAATAATTTTTATATGTATGGAAATGCATAATTCTGCAAAGAAAATCAAAACAACTGAACATATTTTCATAGAAACTACTGCCACGGAAAATAACTTAGCTGTCTGAAGCCAGAATATATTACATGGCTTCATAAAAAATATTCACCTATACTATACAGTAGCTCAGTAGAGATTTGTTATCTAATCCAGCATTTATTACCTTCACACAAGCAGATCACATATGATTCTAGGGCAGCACTCCAAACTATTTCTTCAGAAGGAAGAGAGAACTCTTCATGTACTGACAAAATCAAGTTGAGCTACAGTGTCTTTGCTGAAGTCACTCATCCATTCCTAGCACTAGGATGTGTTTCTGACACTGCTCTGCTGGTATTTATGCTAGATTCTATTATCTTACGATGAGAAAGAGACTTTCATGCTCATACTGTATAACTGACATTGTCTGCATCTGCCCCGGCAAAATCAGATCAAGAGCTGCATCCGCTTTTACCTTGGCAGAAAGCTTTATCGTTGTATCTTGGCATCTACGTGCTCCTCCACACACCATGGTTTAAAAATCTTTTTTTTCTCTCAGTATTGTTGTCAGTGCAGCTTTTAATGATTCAGATTTTCAAGTTATTGAAAGTAAAGCTTTATAATTAACCATAAATTGTATTTGTCCAAAAACTGTTCACATTAAAAAAAAAACTTTCAAATTTGTAAACATAAGTCATTCATGATATCTACCAGATTGAAGGATTGAAATGGGGCACCAGTTCATACAAACAGCAGTTCTGTGAGCAAGTTCAATTCAATATTGTCATGTGTACAAGTACAAATACCATGTACAATGAAATACTTGCTTGCATGTGCCCCCGCAGACAGTGAACATAGACAAAAAAAAACCCAATAAATAAATGAATATAAATAAGTAAATAAATAAAACCAGAATCCTAGGAATAAATAGAGACAGTGGCAGAAGTATATGTGCAGTTAGCAGTGGAGGCGACACAAGGTTACGGATTGTTCATGAGTCTGATTGCAGTTGTGTAGAAACTGTTCCTGAACCTGGAGGTGTGCGTCCGAATGGACTTTAGTTGCTTCCCAGATGGGAGGAGGGTGAAAAGTGACAGTGCAGGGTGGCTGGGGTACCGCCTGGTACGGTTGACTTTCTTGAGACAGCATGTAGTGTGGATGTCATGGATCACAGGGAGCTGTGTGCCTGTGATCTGCTGTGCTGTGTTCACCACACACTGTGGAGCTCTGCAGTCCTGAACTGAGCAGTTGCTGTACCAGGATGTGATGCAGGTTGTGGTGGACTTCCAGGCCTTATTCAGTCTCCTGAGGAAGTAGAGGCGTTGTTGGGCTTTCTTGACTACTGCTGCAGTGTGACTTGACCATTTAAGGTCATCAGTGAGGTGATTCCAAGGAACCTAAAGCTGCTGACCTGCTCCACAGCCTTACCTCTGATGTAGATGGGGCTGTGCTCTGTTGCCTGTTTATGGAAATCCACAATCATCTCCTTAGTTTTGCTAACATTGAGGGTGAGGTTGATGTCCTGACACTATTCTGCCAGGAGTCTGACCTCCTCCCTGTAGGCCGTCTCATCGTCCTCACTGATCAGAACTATTACAGTGGTATCGTCAGCAAACTTGAGGATGGTGTTGATGCTCAACCCTGGGCCAGTCCATTTCATGGTATACTTACAAACACCTACACTCACTCTTACTGGGCTAATTTAAGTTCAAGTTCAAATGTATTGTCATATATACAGAGAAGTACAGTAACTCACCAATTAGCCTAACTTGCTAGTCTTTAGGCTGTGGTCAGAAAAGTATGTATCCAGAGGAGATCCCCACTCAAAACGGAAATTTGCAAACTCTATAAACAGGTAGTGTCCATGCTGGGATTTAAACTCATGGACATGTGAAGCAGTGCACCACAATGCTATCCCTGAGGATAAATGGCAGTTCCAAACTGACCCTCTGTTAATGTGGACATGGCTGGGCAGTGTGATGAGTAGATGCTCTGTCTAAGCTTGATTCTTACCATGTACCAGATACTGCTGGAATAGATTCAGGGCCCCCTAAAGTTGATTCATTCGGAAATGTATATAGTTATGTGCAACTATTAAGAAATTATTCTTTTTTTTTTTGTGTTTGTTTGACACCCATTTTTGCTTTATTTATATGTGAATATAGGTTTAAGAGGTCACAAAATCAATTCAGTAGTTATCTATTCTAGAAGGTTATTGTAGATTATTTATAATTAACTCAATTCTTTTTTAGACAACATTTTGAATTCTGATCCTTTGTCATTTTGTGGAATTTTGTGATGATGCTGCAAGGTAATTGACTTAAAAGTATTTTGGTTTCACTCCCAGGGTCAAAGGTATAAAGTTTTTCCCAAACACTTCCTTCCATTCTGAGTTTGCAGAAAAATAAAAATACAGTGTGTGTTTATTTAGTTAGTGCTTCTGATAAATTACTTTTGATCTATGTAGTTTCGAGTATGACTTAGGGTTTTTGATGTCGGCTTTATGATGATTATGTGACTCCGTAGTTATGAATCTGTCCTTGTTTCTCAGACTCATTCCTCTTCTTCTGGTCATTTATTTAAAAAAATTCAACAACAAGAGTTATGTTATATATTTCTGCATTGCATATTCAGAGATTAAAAAATAAACAAAAAGCAGAGAAAGGGGACCAAAGAAAAAACGAGTGTCAAGCAAGCATCACAAACAAATCTCTGAGAGTTAACTATTGCCTTCCCTAACACATATCTGGAAGTAGATTACAGATGGCTGATGAAATAAAGGATGAGACTAAGGTTCTCTGAAAGTTTTAGAACACAGTCTGTTTACAGAATAATATTTTTGTAAATAATTTTAACTATTGCCATGTTAAAAACAAAGTGAAACATGCCAAGAAAGACCCTATTAAAAGATTGTCTGCTTAACTAGGCCTTTATAATGGAAATTTTAGTTAATTGCTGCCACCTAAAATATCAATTATTGGCAATAAATGCGCCATATGATGTTTGATGATGTAATTAAATGCCCAAATGCTCAATGCAGATTACATCTAAGAAACCCAAGTAATTTCTTGCCAAATTAAGTTGTCTTAGCTTACTTATAATCATTCCACCATCTAAGGAGTTATTTATTATCACTAAATGCACTGAATTATTTCATTTTATACACTCTTTGTGGTGCACACAAGCATCACACACTGCCTGTTTGAACTATTTGCTCTAAAGAAAGAATGGCATAATAGTAAGGGGGTCTCCTGGAAGAAACAGAAACCTTTTCAAGCCAAAGAGGAATCCTGAAAATATCCCTGTTGAAAATCACCAGCTGGTGCTGGAACAGCATTAAACAGGTCAAGAGCTGCAGCTACGGTTGTTGGTAGATGAAAAAATGATCTCTGATTGGCAGCTCCAGGGTATAAACATAGGATCAGCAGGCAGGGTCAACACTATACAGGACTCATGACCATTAATTAAAAATTGGATAAAATAGCTGCTTACAGTATACAGAAGGCAGACTGACCAAAAATTATATTTATTGATATTGTGACTATAAGGGGGTGCGCCACTGAGCCCCAAAACTCAGAAACAATGCCACCCAATACAATTCTGGGTTCAAATAAAAGGTTTTTATTTGTTATCAAATCTTTTTGAAATAAGCACCAGCCAAAACACACAAGTATAATTAAAGTTTCACTTTGCCCTTCTGTCCGCTTGATGAATATTGCCTGCTGCCTCCTGACTTTGATTCCTTGAGGTTAGACGGAGTCATTCCTTTTATGGTTAGACCCGGCAGTACTTCCGGTGCTGGGACATGGTCCATTGGAAGCACTTCTGGGTCAGTTGGAAGTCCACAAAGTTGGATTTGTAAACCTTTGCAACATCCCCAACAGAGCTGTACTCTGGGACTCCAGTTCCCAGCCTGCCCTGTGGGTATCCAAATGGGTACCAAAGCCCAGGCATGGTAACCATCCAGCATATTGGCAGAGAAAATATTCACCAGATACCATCTTTTCCGGTACTTCCATTACACTGGCTTCCATGCTAGGTAAGGGTACCTGCTTAACCCTGGCTGGGATGCCAGCCCATGTGTGCCATCCTTTACAAAATCTATTACAAGAAGAACAGAGCTTGAGGTCCCATTAATTCTTAAATATCCAGACTTGATTCTTGACTAGTGGTACTAAATAGCCAGACTATGATCCAGATCTGGACTAAAAGATAATTTAATTGGTGCCATGAACAAAACAAAAACTCAGTTATTTTGGTTATCTGTTGTCAGCACACAAGAAAAAAAGTGTTATGTAAGCTATGTGTCTTCAAAGCACTCGTTACTGGTGCTTTTCTATTTGGTTCAGTCACAGAAGATGTAACACTGTGTGTGAACTTAATGACCACTGCCACTTTAGACAGCATCAGCAAGCTCTGCCTTAAACATCCAACTTTGCTGTTCCGCAGGCTGTAGCGAGAATATTCTCTGAAAATTGACAATGGTTAACACATGCAGAAAAAAGTAAAAATGGTGTGTTCAAAATTGTTCAGCCCAAAGAAAGGCAATGTTGATGATAAATACAGCACATTTAAGATCAAGGGGACTGAAAAGTATGCCTTTATTCTTTGAGAAAAAATGTATGAAACCAATGTCATAAAACAGCTGCCATTGTAAAGATTAGCAATGTGAAACACCAGTATGACACCAAATGCACAAATTTTAAGAACTATCACCAGGGCACTGAGGTAAGAGCCACAAAATTTAACTAACTAAAGTTATCATGTTAAGCTACACGCAGAAGAATTATTAAGGCAATGACCCAGCAACAATATGCAATAGATGCCTCGCTAAGAGTTACATGGGTCTTGGACAAGCTAAGAACCCCTCTTCTGATACTGAAATAGTAAAATAATGCATGGGTAGGGGCGGCACGTGGCGCAGTGGTAGCGCTGCTGTCTTGCAGTTAGGAGACCCGGGTTCACTTCCCGGGTCCTCCCTGCTTGGAGCTTGCATGTTCTCCCCATGTCTGCGTGGGTTTCCTCCGTGCGCTCCGGTTTCCTCCCACAGTCCAAAGAAATGCAGGTTAGGTGGATTGGTGATTCTAAATTGGCCCTAGTGTGTGTTTGTGTGTGTCCTGCGGTGGGTTGGCACCCTGCCTGGGATTGGATTCCTGCCTTGTGCCCTGTGTTGGCTGGGATTGGCTCCAGCAGACCTCTGTGACCCTGTGTTTGGATTCAGCGGGCTGGAAAATGGATGGATGGATGCATGAGTAAAGTGATACAAGCTATTGTTGATAGAAGGAGGAAATGACAGAAAAAATAATGTAAATACCTTGTTCAGATTCCATTGTAACAACATGAACTGAGAGATTTATTTAAGCAACTTTCTTCTGTCATTAAAAAGGGAAAGTTAATTTCACTAGCAGTGGTTGAATCAATGGACAATACCCAAAAGTCTTTGTTAGATTTTGTTATGATGAAAGGCAGTGTTTTGTGAGGATGTCTTAGGTCTGAAAACTCTTTATACCCACACAAGAGGGGGAACACTTTTATGAAGCAATATGCAAATGTTGAGAGAGAGACTGACCTGAAGAATTTCTTGTCAATAGCTACTAATGTAGTACCATCCATGACAGGAAAAAAGAAGCCTGGGAAAACAAGTCCTACCATTCATTGAAAATTCATTTGCAGTAAAAAGTGTCACAAATTTCTATATGGAAACATATAAAGTTTGCAAATGATTTAGTGCTGCATCACCATAAACTGGGTTGAATGACTTCCAAGAAAACCTGTTATTTCCTTAACAAAGATGATGATTGCTGCAAATGTTTTACTCCTGCAAAAACTGGCCCTGCAAATTCTCAACATGTTTGCTTCAACATACTTGTACTACTGTGAATAAGCACTTTTACCTATGAATACTGTATAACAGAAAGAAAAAATACAGCAGTAGACACACCAACAACCACTTGCATGAGTGACTCCGGTTGGTCTCCTTAAAACTGTATACTTTGCATATTTTAAAATTTTTGGGATATTGTTTTTGACATTATATGGACACTATATGGACAAACATATTGAGACACCTAACCATTGCACCATCAGGGTCTTTAATGACACTGCATTTAAATGCATAGACCTTGATATGGAATTGGTCTCCCCCACTTGCAGTTATAACAGCTCCAACTCTTTTTGTAAGATTTTAGAGTGTTTCTGTGGGAATTTGTGCCCATTCATTCTGTAGAGCATTTATAAAGTCAGGCACTGATGTAGAACAAGAAGGCCTGGCTCGCAATCTCTGTTCCAGTTCATCCCAAAGATGTTTGATGGAGTTGAAGTCAGGGCTCTGAACGAGCAAGTCGAGTTCTTCCAGACCGAACTCTTCCATCTATGCCTTTATGGACCTTGCTTTGTGTTCTGGGCACAGTCATGCTGGAAAAGAAAAGGGCCTTGCCCAAACTGTTTCCACAAAGTTGGAAACATAGTGTTTTTCAAAATGTCTTGGTATGCTGAAGCATTAACATTGTCCTTCACTGGAAGTAAAGGGACTCACCCTAAACCTGAAAAACAGCCTCACACCATTATCCTTGCTCCACCAAACTTCACAGTTGGCACAATGCAGTCAGGCAGGTAATATTCTCCCGGCATCCACCAAACCCAAACTTGCCCATCTGACTGCCAAACAGAGAAGCGTGATTTGTCACTCCATAGAACATGTTTCCACAGCTCCACAGTTCAGTGGCGGTGTGCTTTACACTACCCTATCTGATGCCTGAGATTGGACTTTGTGATATGAGGCTCACATACAGCTGCTTAGCCATGGAAAGCCATTTCATGAAGTTTTTGTGCTAACACTAATGCCAATGGAAGTGTGGAACTCTTGGAATCAGCACAGCTTGGTCGATCTTTACGCACCATGCACCTTAGTAGTCGTTGACCCAATTTTACGTGGTCTTCCACTTTGTGGCTGAGTTGCTTTTGTCCCTAAATCCTTCCACTTTTCAATAATACCACATACAATTGACCATGAAATATCCATGAGGGATGAAATTTCAAGAGCCGTCTTATTGCAAAGGTGGCATCCTATCACAGTACCGTGCTTAAAGTCACTGAGCTCTTTAGAATGACACATTTTATTTCACAAATATTTCTAAATAGAGACTGCATGGCTAAGAGCTTCATTTTATACATCTTTTGTAATGGGTCTGATTGAAACATCAGAATTCAATAATTAAGAGGTGTGACCCAATACTTTTGTCCATAGAGTGTAGATCTGTTATGTTTATTTGCTCATTGGACCACATTTCTCTGGACCTTTGACTCAGGAGAAAATTCGGTAAGTGAATCCTTAAGATTTATATTTGAGTACCACTGTTCTTGACTATGTACATGTGGGGCAGTTAAGATTTTTTTTTTTTGGCTTCAAGTTTAAAAGTCAGTCAGACTTAAATTAAGTGTGAAGACATGATTCTATAATATAAATTCCTCCATAAACAATAATTATACAGTATTTGTCACAAAGCACAATTTCAATATTTTAAACACTTTTTTTAATCTGCAAATTTCTATTCAAAGTTTCAAGAATGGAAATGCTCAGGGGGTTGCTTGGCTTTAAATCTGAGTGTTTGCCTCTATGGGACTCCAAGTTGTACACCTCTTTATATTATTTTAATTTGCAGCAAATTCTTTGGCATGTAAACTATGTTATTTTAACAAAGTAACTGGCACACAATAGCTGCTAAAAGTAATCAGATTTGATTTAACTATCACCTAATCCTGGGAAGTAAAACATCAGATCCCACAACTAAAAGTACTGTCGATTGCAGCAGCAAAGGAGGAAACTAAGGTTTACTGACTGGAACGGACATATGCTGTTCTCACCACTAAATGTACACGGGCTGAACTGTGAGCAAGCCAGACAGGCATGTGCATGAAGTTACAGCTTAGGTCAAACAGATACTGGAGAAAATTGATCCTACACTCCATCCTTAAAACACAATTCGTAGCAAACTTCTTTTAATTCATATACAAGTTTTGAACTGAACTGATTGGTCATGACATTTTAAGTAGCTGCAGGAAAATTTTGCATAAACAATAATAAATATATTCATATATCTGTGTGTGTTTCTTAGTATTCATTTCCTGACTAAAATATGAGTTACATTAAAAAAAAAAAAAAAAAAATTCATACAACAAACAGTGCTGCAGGCAAGTCTTTCATTTCCCCTTCAAAATCATTCCTTACACTGGCAAAAGCTCTATCAGGACTGTGACTAGCATTAACATTTAATCAATTATGGGGGCGATCAAAAAGGTTACCTGAATAGAAAATGCTATGGTGCCGGATTTTGTAAGTGGCCCAAGGTAAATTGACGTCTATTAAAACATGAACAAAAAGTTTCCAGTGTTTATGGCTTTTAGTGTATGATTTTTTTTGTTTCAGAACCAAGCCAACAAGGATCCAATTAGCATGATTTAGGCTTAATTGTGCAAATAAAGTGCAGCATGACTGTGAAAAACAAATTTGTTACATTGTTGGTAAATCACATAGTGTACAGTTCCAAGAACAGAGCTTGGAAGAGTTCCAAAGAAGAATACATTATAGCAGCGATAAATAAAGAAATTATGAGACAAGCAAGACTGAAAACAGATCTGCTCTCTAGCAACACACCACAGAAGGAAGACCCTTGATACTGTATCTGTATCTCAAGCATGTTATTAAACAACCAGACCAAATTAAAAGTAAGACTCTCATTTTGTTTGTTTAGTTTTTAATATATCAATCAGCTTTGGGGGAATTTGCGATCTAAATTTTAGAGTTAACTTTAGCTTTTGCTGTTTTTCTTTGAAAGGTGTCAATAAAGGGTGGCACAGTGGCGCACTGCCTCGCAGTTAGGAGACCTGGGTTCGCTTCCCAGGTCCTCCCTGTGTGGAGATGGCATGTTCTCCCCGTGTCTGCGTGGGTTTCCTCCCAAAGTCCAAAGACAAGGTTAGGTGCATTGGTGATTCTAAATTGTCCCTAGTGTGTGTATGTGCGCCCTGCGGTGGGCTGGCGCCCTGCTCGGGGTTTGTTTCCTGCCTTGCGCCCTGTGTTGGCTGGGATTGGCTCCAGCAGACCCCCATGACCTTTTAGTTAGGATATAGTGGGTTGGATAATGGATGGATGGATGGTGTAAATAAAACTGTGTGAAAGAACACAAATAGAAAGATAGTGTGGCCATGATCAGGAGATGTGAAATGTTCCAACGAACTGTTGGCTTTGATTTTGACAACTCAAACTTGTTCCCTAAAATCATCTGCAAGCTGTTTCCCTGTTTTACCTATGTAGATCACTGGATTCTTTATAATAGGGATGGCAGTAGGAGATCATACGAGGCAATAAATGACCAAATAATCTTTTTAGCTACCTACCTTTATCTTCTTCATGGCTTTCTTTTAAATCTTCTCTGATCTGTTTTCCCATCATCTTCCCTTGCTTTGATCCCTTTCTCCATTTATACATCATGCCATTTAGACTATTTCCAAGGTTTTCTGATTTTGATTTATGATAAATGTTCTTAGTTTGGCAATATTGATTTATTTTGGTTTTCTGTTTGCGAATCATGCTAGTTGTTGACCATAGTCACTCTATCATCTCGTCTTGCTTCATGACTTTTTGCTATCTTAAGCAATACTCAAACTGAGTCTAGAGCATGCTATTATACCTTTGAAACATTTGAAACATTTTATAGGTACATTTCTGCTAGAGATGAAGGAAAAACTGTGCATAAGGTTTAAGTTGACGTCCAATCATGGTTTTCATAAAACAAAAATATGTGAGTTGCCAATGGGGCTTTAGGAACAGGTAGTAAAAAACAGACTGTTTTATTATATACAAAATGATTACAAGGCCTCCTCAATGGCCTGGATAATAGATCAATATGGGTGTGTTTATGGTCAACTCTACATGGACTTTCTTTGCTCACTTAACGTATGTAGTCAAACACTGTCTTCCAAAACAACTGGCACCTACTTAGAATAAAAAGCCACTGAGTGGAAACAGAATATAAATGGGACTATGACCAAAGGCAAAAACAGAGTACACAAAACAAAGTACATGAAAAGAATAAGGTGAAAGGTAAAGTGGAAAAAAAACACACACACAAACAAGTTTTAAAAATTGTGCCCCACCAACAACATATAAACATTAGTTTTATGTTGCCTGGTTTTCACTGTGTTGTCACAAAACAATGCAAATGTACTGCATTCTACTAAATACATACACACTAATCCTCACCAATGTGATTTAGCATTATAATCACAATGTTGACATTAGAAATGAATTAGTGTAGGCACACCTGATGGTGGCTTTAACAAATGAAATGTGTCTTCTACCTTCTTTTCCTCTCTGTGTGGAAATTACCTTTAACCTATCTTGGAAACCCAGAAGGCTGGCTCAGGGCTATCAAACACAGAAATCAATAGAGAGAGAAAGAAATAAACCAAAAAAAAAAAGCTCAACTGATTGTTGATTTCACCTACTGTACAACAAGATAACTTCAACCATACAAAACAAATGTCACTTTCTATATTTATATATACTAGGGGGCTTTGCCCCTGCTCGCTTCGCTCTCCAAACCCTATGCCCTCCCCCCCAGAACAGGGCTATGCACCATTCTGAAGAGGGGGGCTGAACACACCCCAAGGAGATGCAGTCGCTCCTCTGAAATCCCTCTTAATGCTGATACAATTGGAAACAAATAACAGTTGTTTTTTCTACCTCCTCTTTGCTTGATCTGCATTTTGTGTAGCGCTTCGAACATTTAAAAGCCTGTACAGCAGCTGTCCTTTTGTCTCACTGCCTTGTCTCTCTTTTCCCCCAGACATCCTCAAACACTATTCGATCTCTTTTCGCTGTTCTGTTATTTCCATTTGTTTGCGCTAATGTGAGGTTTACTTTCATTTTTGTAAGACTTTCTAATTTTCCTACTTTCATTATTTCTAACCTGCTCTGCATGTGTATCACTTGCTTCCAAAGGTTGTAAGTATGACGTGACCTGACCATCTCACAGGATGTGAAAGTGTCTTTCTGTCTCTCTTCAAAAGATCTCATCACAGGAAAAAAAAACTCTTGTATCATCATAAGATTTTTTTTCTAATAGAGAGATATCACAGGTTAAAGGTAAGGTGACCAGATGTCCACTTTTTCTTTGACAAGTCTTCTTTAACACTAGAACTACAAGAGCCTACGAAAAAACTCGTAGATCCGGCCCACCTTAAATCTGTTCACACCTCTCTGCCAGCGTCTTTTGTCCTGTAAATGTGCCGATAAAGACAAGAAGCAAGCAGCCTACTATTCCATCCCCCCCACCGGCGCAGAACAGCCACGAAGTTCTCCCAGCTCATGCCTTGATTAGCTGGGAGTGAAGTGCTGGAGTTTTAGAGTGGAAATAATAGATCGTTATTTGGAACACATGCATTTCATGTATGTTCCGTTTCTACAATAATCTGTGTAAACACATTTTTAAAACAGAAACGTTTTTCATATTTTAGTAGTAAATGACAAAATGTAGGCATAAACTATATAATGTATGAAGCCTGAAGTCCAAAGATCAAATAAAAACTTTCACAAAAGGTGCAAAGAAAAGACAACAGCTTCCATGGCGTAGCCGTAAGATTTGCTGAATTGTAATCAAGAGTCTCCAGTTCGATCCCGACTGCCTCCTCTATTTGCTGTTTTCAGTAGTGAGCTGCTCTTATTGTTAATATTATACAGTACACACATACATTTGGTTTGCATCTGTAACAGACGGTGTACATTTATAGGACTTGTAAAAGTTACCATTTTTTTCACTTTTATTCTCTCAGTCACGATCACGATACATACTACTGCCCTAGGGATCTCACGCTGTTAGTTTTTATTTGAAACTGGGAATAACTGTAGATGTGAGTGGTGTTTTGAGGCAATGGAACTGAACATTCTCTGATCTGGAAGGATAAAAGCTGAAACACAAATGCTGGCGAATCTGCCTTCTTCATATCTCACCGTCACTTGATTTTTTTTATTCTGTTTTATTGAGTGTTCCTGCTCACACTGGATTTGTATGCACCTTATGGTCTATGATGTAAAAAAAAAAAAACAGAGACATAGGTATATAGGCATATCATGTTTCTAAAAATTACCCCATAATTTGCTTCTGTATGTCCATGTGGTTATGCCTGTTTATTACATATATTCTTTATTTCACAGAGAGAGAGGGAGGGGGACACTGAAGGGCAAAAATGAAAGAATTTCCATAAAATTTGTAACAGTTTTGTAATACTCATACCAAAGATATACCTCATTGTATGTGAGGATTTGGGTCAATAAAAATGAGTGCAGATGGCAGCACTGACTAATCATCTTGGAGGTCCACCACTCAGATTATGAGAGCAATGCTAATACAAATGAATGAAAAAATAGAAAAGGAAGAGGAGTTTTGTTTGGCTTTTTTAATGCTCAAAGAATGAGCGCACCAATCAAACACCTACAATAGCATTGAAACACTTGGCAGCCTGACAAATGTGGTCCTTACTAGAGGCAGAAACCATGAAATGGTATGCTCACTATAGTTACTCAAATTAAAATCTAACCAATTCAGCTTTTACTGTATTTTTCCTGGCCCATAATGAGATGACAAGAATTTTAATATTAATGCAATTAAAAGCAAACATTGTTCTCTGAAAACGATCTCCATGCTGTTCAATTCAGTCTGTGCCACTGTTCACTTGTTACTTATGACAACTATGTGAAGAATAGGTTCAGCCTGCAAGCCCATTTCAGATTTGAATTCATGGTAATACCTGTTTTGTGCTTCTCCCATATACAGTGTCACTACACCCTGTTAAGGTTACTCTTACTTTGAGGCACCCATTACCTAACAGGCAAGGCACCTAACACTTTTGGGTGCAAGTGAAAATAAGTGTATCAAGAAAAAATCCATTATAGATTTGTAAAAGGCACAAAATGCAAGAAGGCTGAAGAGAAAGAATAAAGACCAGGGGCCTCATGTATAACGCCGTGTGTAGAATTCCCACTATAACATGGCATACGGACAAAAGCGGAAATGTGTTTACGCACAAAAAAATCCAGATGCATAAATCTGTGCGAATGCCAACTTCCACGTTCTTCCGCTACATAAATCCCGGCCAGCGTGAAAAGTAACGCACATGCACTTGGCTGCTGTCCCACCCCGTCTCCTCCCAGAATTACGCCTCTTTGAATATGCAAATCAATATAAAAAGCCCTTAAGCTCAGCGTTCTTTGAAAAGGCAATGGCAAAAGCATGGGGGAAATAGAAGAAGTTCAGCAAATACCGATTGGAAACAAGGAAAAACGTACTATTTGTTGATTTAAACAGTGGTATAAACAACAAAAGGAAGATGATCGAGTGACATAGAGTGTCAGAGAAACTCGAAAGCTCAAGTTCACAAAGTCACACAGTGCCTGAAATAAAAAAAGAAGTTGTCAGATATCAAAGTCGCCGTGAAAAGGCAAGTCGTAGCCCATCGTCTGAGTTTCATATGAAAGCTTATTAGGGTACAGAGGAAAAACAAAAGGCACACAGTGGGGGAAAAAAGCATGAAATGTCAACTTTAATCTTGAAATTTCCACTTTAATCACATAGTTTATTTTGTCAAAAAGTAGATCATCATAAACTTCATCCTAAAATCTTTTAATTTACTAGTTTCTCGAATCCCATTGCTTTATTTTGTATCTGATCTTCTATGTGCTCTGTGTGCGAATCACTATGTGCTTCTGGGCTTTCTCTTCCTCCGACAGGACACAGAATCCATTACATTCGTAATATTACAGCTCTCTGTATAATTAAAATACTGAGATGTATACTTGATATCATTTTCATGATGATAGGAGTTAAAGCATGTTATTAAACATGGGAACACGGTGGTGCAGTGATTGTACGCGACCTTTGATGAAATAATTAATTGGGGCAGTACTGTCTCTTTCAAACGTACAAACTCCCAATTCTTGTCCTTACTTTTCTTTCTCCAGATACCCAATCGCCACACAATCAGCTCTGTAACAGACGTTAAGCCATATGTAAACTTTGAATGCCGACTCTTCAAAACTTTTAAGGAACATTGAAATATCTTCGTAGTACATGTTTAATTATTCTATCCATCTATCCTTCCAGTGTCATGCCAGTCCCAGCAAGCACACAGCCCGAGGCAGGAACAATCCATGAATGGAGCGTCAGATCCTTGCTAGCGCAGCAACACCGTGTCCTCACATGTTTAATTATTAACAATACAGATTAATATTTAATCTAATAATGAAGTTAAAGTTTTATCTGTATAATAACATATTTTGCTGCATTTCATCTTAAAAATGATATTGTCATCATATGTAAATACGCACTTTATAAAGTGGCTCAGGTTGTGCAATATTATAACTGTAGTGCAAGTTTACAGTGAGGTGATTGTACTTATAAGTACAGACAGTTCTACAAGGAGCACTTGATGGACTGATTGAGTGTGTTTAGAGCCCTTAGGATGAAACCATTTCTGAACCGCGAGGTCCGTACAGGAAAGGTTTTGAAGCGTTTGCTGTGTGAGGCAGCATGGCTGAGGCAGCGTGTGCTTGATGCTGTATACCGATAATCCTTTATCAGATCAGCTGCTCCGAGTGGTGCAGTGAGAGTAATATGGAAAAAGATGATCTGCTGTGACAACCCTAACTGGAGCAGCTGAAAGAAGAAAAAGGTGCAGTGAGAGTAACAACGTGAAAGCAGCTATCGTATTTGTAATAGTTTGGCCATTCCATGGACCATTATATTGTTTCAGGTTAAATACAATCAGATGCTTTAAACTAATAAACAATATGCGGTAAATTTCAGTGTATTTATAAAGCTGCGTCAGGGATGTGGATCTGAAAAAGAAAGGGTAGCCACACTGGAACAGTAGCACTGCTTTGACGCTGGGTGCCGCCAGTCTGCAAAACCGAGTGGAGAACTTGCATACGCCAGGGTATGAGCTACCGTGGAAATGTGCATGGCTTTTAAGCCAAGTTTAGGTTTTATACATCGTGATTTGAACGTGGAAACAGGCTTACACAACATTTTGCGTATGCACCGTTTATACATGAGGCCCCAGGAGGTAGATAATTCCTGAGAAAGAAACATAGATGTTGTCAGAAACATAAAATATGAATCATCAAGCCCAATAAGGAAGAACAGGAGTCAAAGTCAAAAATGTATAAGTAAGGTTCAAACATTAGCTTCTGTTGATTGTGCCTATGTAATGCTACAGAACAATGTGATTTGTAAGGCTTGATTTGAGGCCAAAAGTAAGATATTAGGTCTTGTGTGTCACCATTTTATATCTGCATGTGACGTGACTGGCAACAACCATAGTTACAATAAAGAATATGGCCACGGCCATGAGAAACACACAGAAAATGGTGGTGTGCTAAAAACAAAACGGCACTGTAGTGACATCACCAAAAACAATAAAAAAAAAAATTAACAATGAGAAAAAAATAGCTCCCCAACACATATCCATCCATCCATTATCCAATCTGCTATATCCTAACTACAGGGTCACGGGGGTTTGCTGGAGCCAATCCTAGCCAACACAGGGTGCAAGGCAGGAAACAAACCCCGGGCAGGGCGCCAGCCCACCGCAGTCCCAACACATGCAAAAATTGAAATAAAGAGATACACCAATATAAGATTGTGATTCAGTACAAAAATTCTACTATCAGGTGGCTGCCCTGGTGTCAGTTTTTTCAGACTGTTCATTGTTAAGCAGTACATTGTAAGTTGCTGACTCCAGCCCAATGCGTTTCTTTACGCTAAAAACCTTTCATGTATGAATATTTTTCACCTGTAACAATTGTGGGTCATGTCTCTATATAAAAGCCTTGGAAAGAAATGACTCTTTTCTGTTAATAGACAATCTGTGATTTAGAGTTAGAGAATAAGAGCAGAGAGATGTACAATCCTTAGGGCAAGTGTTAAAGTCTTTTAAATTCATAGCTAATGGATGCTATGCTTTTTAATATGGGATGGGGACACAGCAGGCCGACACTTGTTAATACCAGCTCAATGTGTAATGTCCTAAAGTTACAAAATGGCCATTAGTACTTTCTATTAGGAAAAAAAACTTTTACTACAAGTATAACATGTTTAATTTCAATTGACAAGCCATCAGAATGAGTGAACATTAAATGTCTGCACCATTTATTGTCATTACCTCCTATGCTGCATAATGTATGGAAAGAAATTGAAATATAGATTGTATAAGTTAACAAGATAGATAGATAGATAGATAGATAGATAGATAGATAGATAGATAGATAGATAGATAGATAGATAGATACACAACTACTTAAATTAAAATGATAAAAAAGAATTTTGTCTAGTAAAATCATAATAAAGACCAAAAATGTGCAAGCTACTAAAACTAATTATCAAGCATTGATAAAGGTAACATACATGTTTATATTTGGTCAGACTATTTGGTGCAAAACAGGAAAAAGCCCTGTATGGTGCACCAGTCCATTACTAAACAATCAATCAAAACTGAGCACAGAGCACATTACACAAAACCACAAGTCAAAGCAACACTAGCAAAGCACAATGTATGATAAACCACTGGGAAATAAATACTAAGAAGAGAAAAGAAAATATAAAAATGAGCGGACAATACTCAAAATAAAAAACAGAGAAATCAACACAAGTAAGGCAAGTACAGAAGAGTTGTTTAGAAAATAAAATAAGGCTAGGTATAGCTAATATTGTATGTAATACCTCAGAGAAACAATGTGGTTACAACATACAGTAGTTTAAATATTAAATCCCTGATTCTCATGACCAGACATAGGGAAAAACATACTACTACAGTAAATGTAATAAAATATGTCCAAATAGGTCAGAAATGTCAGGGCATGAGATTCTTTCCTCTTGTAACACTGTATGAAAACATCAACCTGTATATTATTCTTGTCCCTGGAGTGAAAACAACAAATGTCTGGGATGTACAGTACAGTTTGTGGTCATGGTCACTTACTGCAAACAACACATTGGACTGCTACAGTATATAAGACTGCTTCAGTAAATCTTGAAAAAGAAAATCAGAAGTAAGGTTTTTGGAAGGTTTACAATTTCAAATGAAGAATTACAGTATACAACTGTTATGTTAATGAAAGGTCATATCTGCACAACCAGTAGTATCTAGAATTCTTTAAACTGTATACGTCATGAGTAACAATCCATCAAATATCCTTTTCTGTTTAAATTATTTATGAAGTACTGTGTATTAAGTACAACACCTTTGGGAAAACATTTAAATAAGGCATGGAATGGGTGATGCTAAGAAACAACGGTAGGCTATCCACAACCTGTATAAAAGAAGTCCATGGCTTTTCATTTGAGACAAAATTTTGACTTAAGAGAAAAATAAATACAAAAAAATAAGGCCAGTTAACCTGATCAATCACATTTACACGGTGCCTCCCTCCAAGAGTAGTACAGTTTGCAGATCACCTCAGTGATATATTTTTTTTTTGAGAGAGTAATTAAGAGAAAGACTGGTCACTGAGTGTATTTCCATAATGAATGACTTGTTTTAATTAAAAAAGCCTGTTTTTTTATGATAAATTTTAAACACTAAAACCTTTTTACAGTAGGATACCTGTCCTCCAATTTACCTGCCAACTCAGTCACAAGATGGCAGTCAAAGGTGAGGCACCGCATGTTTTGGACTACTTTTTTCTTTTTTGATGTACAAAGTATTGGATGGTGTCTGTCATTTAAAATAATTGCTAGTGTTTTAAAACAATGAATACAGTTTCTTTAGAATAATTTATGGTCAAGGCAAGATTTAGTTACAGATTAAGAAAACCCATTGCTATGAGATGTTAACTGTGATGACAAAGTGAGGCTAGAAAAATGGGCAGTTTTAATGGAGACACAATTACAGTCCTGTCTGGTTAAGTGAATCTACTTTCCTTCTTTCACTCAAACTAACAATGTATGAAATGGATTCATTGTTTAAACAATAATCAGTGGTTATATGTTTGCAATGCATCTTTATATTATATTGGATTTTTAGGTTTTCTTTGCATGGTGTGAGCAGAAATGGGAACTGTTAACCGATAGCTATAAATGATAGGAATTATAGGAATTATCTTAAATGCCATGATGGTACAGGTGTAGGCTTCAAATTTTTCCACACCTTGTTATTTTTCACCAGTGCTCTGATTTCTTTCTACATCCAAATAACATGCATGTTAAGTGTCAACTGTATATTGGTCAATTATGAATATGTGCAAGTATCATCACCACCTGTTAATGCAATAGCAAGATTAGAACATGGAATAGGTAGATCACCCATACCTCCTTAGCTTTACGCTGGTAACTGTTTTTACTGCTGCCAGTTTGCAAATAAGTAAATACAAGTTAATCAATCTAACGAGTACCCACTAAAATATATTGTAATAATACATTTCTTTTAATATAATTTGAAAATTCTAATTAACACTGTATGCTTGAAGACATTTAGTTGGTTTTAAAATGTCACACTAGAGAACACTCCAACAGGAAACTGCGACTAACTCACATTCAGCTTCACACTATGTCATTCTAACCTCTGATGTCTTTAAAAGGGCTTGTGTTGGACTTGACAGTTATTCCAGATGAATATAAGAAGCATTACTCTCATCACTTTAAACAGTGCAAACAGACATCACTGGCAGTGTCTAATAGGAAACTGCATTAAATGGCATCTTCCCACTTGTAACATCAACCCTTCTTCAGTTCTTTTTGTACTCTCTTTTCACAGTAAAAATTAGTATTATATTAAAGAGTTGGAAATTGAAATACTTATTTATGTAGTGAGAAGGAAATAAACCCCAGGCTAAAGTTAATAAAATATTTGCATTCCAACACCATTTTCAACTTAAATATCCACTTTTTCACTTTAGGAGTACCAGCTAAAAATGAAATATAGAAAAGCTACATCAAGTGTAATGTGAGTTGCTTGAGAAGCTTTTAAAAGAATTATGGAAATGCAAACACATCCCTTACTTCATTCGATAATGCCACTAGAATCCAATCATTTCTAATTATTGGTACTTGATGACATGAGCGGAGCAATTTTTACAGAAATGTCAAATAAGTAACCTCAGACATATAGGAGGGTGATGTGTGTTAAAAATACAGACATAATTGCTCTCATGACACTAGACCTTAATAATGTGCAATGCATAATAGCTCCACCAGCATATGGGAAGAAGACATAAGAGGAATTTCAATAACATTCTAAGCTCAAAATAATATAAATATAGACACTATTCTTGACAGGCTGCATCTAACCTTGCATGCAAGTAAGGGCTCTAAAGGCTTTGTCTTTCATTTGAAGTATTTCTCTCTATTATAAAAAAAAATCATGGGAGGGAGACGAGACGAGATCTTCTCGGAAGACACTTTGAAGTACCGCGAGACTACTTGAACGACATGCCCTACTTACAAACAAATTCTCAGAGACACTTTAACGTCCCGCGAGACAAAGAAGCAAGATTAAAAGGCAGGTGCTGTACAGGTTTGTAAATGATCATCGCGCAGTGCAACTTGTACATCAAGCAGCATGGAACAAGCAGCAGTAGCTAGCTGTACAGGCTTTTAAATGAACAAGAGGCAGCGCGACAAGCAGATCACGCAGCACGTCACAAGCAGTAGCAGCTGCTGTACAGGCTTTTAAATGATCGGCGCACAGCGCGACATGCAGCAAGGCATTAGAAACCCCGGGCGAGGGGGACAACTCATTCACTGCAGCTTTATTACTGGCAAATATCAAGAAATAAAAAATGAATGGAATGAAAATAACAATCTCTTTAAGTTGTATTTCCGGATAACCAAACCCGGGGGTTGGAGAGCGAAGTGAGCAGGGGGCAGAGGCCCCTAGTAAATCACAAAAAAAAATAAACACACAAAAAATCAAGAGAGAAAAAGTAGATTCTTACAAAATATTGTCATCCTGCCAGATACAAGATGTCAGGGATGAAAGCAGTAGAGTGGTGGTTAATGGTTTGGAAGGGTTACTTGTTGATTTATATTCACAAATCTACTTAGTGCCCAGGATAGGGATAACCTAGGGTTAGTGGGTAGTAATTGGGCACAATTGTACAATAATTACTTATGGGCTGTGGTGGTGAACAGCCACTTCTTTCTGCAGTGGGCAGGTTTGTGCTGCACTGCTATTGTGCACCTTTAAGATAATAAGATACTGTACCATAGTCTGTGACTCTATTTGCCAATACCATGACTCTATTTGCTCACAAATAGATTAATATAAATAGATTATAACAAATAGATTATACCATGATTAGTCTATGGGTCTCCGTTTTACCATAATGTTAAAAGCTGAAACATTTTGATGGTATGTAGCTATTATGTTTTGACACAAGGACTTTCTATAGGGCTCACTGTGGGCTACACTTTGAAGGTTACTTTCTGATATTTTTCTTAAACTCTCTCTTCTCACAAAACAGATTCAGACAGGATTTTTTTTTTTAACCTGACGCAGGGTTTCACATTAATGGGTTCAATCATTACCATAAGTAGCTTAACACCATTCTCCAAAGAGCTTTATCCAGTTCAGAGAGGACAGAGTACAGAGTTTATCCTAGCAGCAATTCAGGGCTGCACATAGCCCCAATGACATTCACACAGGGCCATTTTGGAATCATCAATTAATATAACAAACACCCAAAGTAAAACCCAGAGAGAGATGGGTGGAATGTACTAAGTCCACAAAGACAATGACTAAACATGGAATATGAATATGTTGGATATGTATTTTGTAAGCATATTGGAAAAAGTGTACGCTGTAAAAGCATTATGCGATTCCCTTCAAAGTATCAGAGGTTCAGCCCAGTATCCAGCATATACTACGGTGGAGGATAGTGCGTTTTGTTATAGTAACTGAAGCCTAACTATGCCCAGAAATATTGTACCAGGGAGTTTTGGGGATGGGAATCACCACCAAACCTTACCCATCCACCAATTGTATTACACATGCAGAGTAAGGGAGTTTAATTCACCTTAGAGTCACTTGCTGAGTGGCTTGGGTTCAACTCCAGATGTCTCAAAAAACCGTTATGGTAAGTAAGGGCTTAAATAGCTGTCTTAAGCCAGTAATTAGTAAGCTTTAAATTTGGAAGCATAAACCATAAAGTAAAAAGTATGCTCTATTCAGATAACATTTTCTTTTAAATCTAAATTTCTTCAATGACAAAACCTTTTAGGTTTTAATGAAAACATTAGCATTTCTCAGTTTAATACGTGACAGTTGTCAAAAGGCATTAACACTTTGGTCAATATTTTCTTTCACCTAACTGAGTAATTCAGTATCATTTGCATGACTGACAAAAGGTCACAAATATTGTTAAACACAGAGGCTTCAGTGACTCCTTGGTGATAAAGCAAAAAAACACACACAAATATTACAGTTCAAATAAAATAATGTTTCCATTATACATGAATGTTTAATTTCATTAAACAGAAATATAAGATTCCTTCAGCAGATGTCAGTCAGTCATCAATCATTGTCCAACCTGTTATATCCTAACACAGGGCCACGGGGGTCTTCTGGAGCCAATCCCAGCTAACACAGGGCGTAAGGCAGAAACAAATCCCAGGCAGGGTGCCAGCCCACCGCAGGGCACACACACATCCACACCAAGCACACAATAGGGACAATTTAGGATCACCAATGCACCTAACCTGCATGTCTTTAGACTGTGGGAGGAAACCGGAGCACGCGGAGAAAACCCACGCAGACACAGGAAGAACATGCAAACTCCACGCAGGGAGGACCTGGAAAGCGAACCCAGGTCTCCTTACTGCGAGGCAGCAACGCTACCACTGCACCACCCTTCAGCAGATGTGTTTGTGTTTAATCCATGAGTGAGGTTTACACAACAAGAGCTGCTATATAGGGAAATTAAAAAAGCTTAACTAGACTGATCCTAGACAGTCTCCAACATTATTATTTGCCATATCGTGACAGACTGAAATAACTGTCCTGCTTATTCTCTGCTTCCTTTCTCCCCATTACTGGCAGAAAATGTTAAACTGTTCATCAACTGATAAGCTGAAGTCTGACAGAGTCATTACTATTGTGCTTTTTAAAGTTCATCCAGACACTGGAAGCAATGTACATATATGAAAGACCAAATATTTTCTATTAGGTATGAATCTGAACTTTGCCCTGCTCTCCAAACCAATTAATGTGCAGTTTTGACCTGTTTGGGTGTGAATGGGCTCTGCATGGACTACCACCATGTTCCAATGTTGGTGGGATCAGCTCTGACACTACATGACCCAGATTTACATTAAATTAGGTTAGATTAGATAAACTTAATAATGTCCAAGGGGAATTTAGATACATGAATTTTATAATGTATTTTTACAATAGCAGAAGGACAGACGGGTTATTTATCCCAGTCTAGCTTTGTCCTAGGGTTTATCCGTTTGGCCAGCAAACTAACCTGCCTAATCTTGATGCTACCTCTCACTCGCAAACTTCTGAGGACTTTATTTTATTTTTACATTGGTTAGAGCTTCTTACTTCTTTTTAATCATGACCTCTCTTGCTGTGCTTGCTTTAGGAACCAACCTGAGTTCATATTTTCAACACATCCTATTAGATCCACCAAAGAGAGCAGAGTACCACTTCTCTTTTTGCCCACACATGCCATGTTAAGCAGATGGTACACCATAAAGGCATAACTAGTCTTCACAAGTTTGACATGGTCTGTATTTTTTTACTATGTTTATTTTTTATGTATAGATGAATGGAATTGTCTAGACAATCCTGAATAGTAGATACAAAAGTCAATATGCCACAATTGTATGCGTTAGCTTTAAGACATTGATGTAAATCATTTTACTTCGGTTCAGAGGAAATCCAAAAAATACAAATTAATTAATTAAAAAAAAAACTGAACAGTAGTTTTGAAACAGCAGAATCATTGCTTTGTATGAATGACTACATCAATATTTAGCAGTCAGTGCTGCTCTGCAAGCCTCCCTGTCTGCTGATTTCACACTAGTACCAATCAACAGACTTCTAACTGATCCTCATTAATCTGAAACAATCATTCCTTTAAGAAAGAAAAAAAGAATCAGTAATTGTTTTAGCCACACAAGTAATAAACCTCCAGCATCACTTATTAATAGTGAACCGACTTCAGTAGTACTTTACAGCCTTAACAGGAAATACAATCTGACAGTCCACAGTTTGCTATGACTTAAATCATCCTTCTATTCATTAATTCTTTTCAAACCCACATAATCCAAATTTTAGAGTTGTGGAGAGTCAGAGTCGATTCCTGCATCATTTGACAGGGAACACGACCAAACTTTGGCAGGGTGCCATTCCATTGCAGGACTCACACCCACACATCCACACTCGCTCATATGGAGACAGTTTAGAATCTTCAAATAACCTGGCACACACCCCTCAGGTATCTGGCAGGATAATAGTAAAATCGAGAAAAAATGTCAAACAGACCTGGGGGAAGTACACAATCACTACACTGACCACAACAAGGATATGATCCGAATCCTGCATTCTGCAGCAGTGAGGTGGCATTGTAATTTACTGTAAGTTTTTAATTAATAATAAAATTATTCTGTCTGGGAGGGATATGTAGCCATCAAAGACGGCACATGAAGCAAAACTTTAAAGAATATAGCTGAGAATGATTAGGCGGATGTACGGATTGTCAAAGAGTGAGAGAAAGATAAACGCTGGGTTAACAGGAAGATACATATGAAGTGAAGGAATTGGCAGTTGTACTGAGGAGACTCAGGCAGTTTAGACTCGTGGAAATTAAGGCAAAGGATGACTGAGGGAAAAGGTGCACCATATGGAAAAGTAGCATTGCACTTTTTTTAAAAGCATGGCCAATGAGAGCTCAGAAGGTCCCTTTTACTAATACTTAATGTCAAAAGTCAGTTAAATCAAATTGCAAGTTTTACAGGTTTTGCACTTGGTCTCTCTCTTTGGAATGTATTTTCGAGATCTACATCAACTGTAATAAGACTGCATCAGCTACAATAGAATGAAAGTGATACACGGTCAAAGATATCAGTGAACAAAATGATCTTAAATAACCTGTTACCAAGCTTGATAGAACAAAATTTGTACCAATTACCCACTAAAAAGTTAAGCTTATGTGCATATAAGAAAACAATTGCAAACTGTCTACTCCTTTCTTTATAAGCTAGCTTAAACAATTATTTTTCTATCTTTGCCTGTAGTCTGTCTGGATTTAACAATTGCTCTATAGCAGTATCCTGTTGCCAAGGGTGTAGCCGTAACAATAGGCTGGAATGACAATCTACTCCAAACAATGACCTTTTGCTGGACGACGAGAGGAAAGCCGTCCACAAGTTGGACATGGATGCTGCATTGAGTCTAGCCTTGCTAAAGAGAAAAAGAGTGAGAGATATAACAAAAAACAATGTGTTTCCCTATCTGAATAAAGGAGCTGCTTGATCACCAATCCTCAGAAAATGTAACTGTGTATGACACCATAAATAATGTAACTGCAGTACAGCCTGCAACCAAAAGGTGCAAATATAGCCAAAAACATCTGGGATGAAATATCTAGAAATGAAAGACAGAGTGTGCAGTATTCATTCATGTGTGCTACAAAAACTCTCCATGGATCCCAGAGGAACTGGGTCAAAGCATTGCTTCCATCACCTGGGATGACAGGAATTGAATAAAGAATAAGTGCACTGCTTAAATGTTTGGTTCCAAGACTGAACTGTTTGTAACCTCCTATTTAGGATAAAGCCAGCAGATATATTATTAATACTGTATGTACTATTTCTAGTTATTGGTATTACCACGACTGAAAGCAATAACCTATGTGAAGCTTAAGTCTTTAGTTGTTTAACAGTTCTCCTCCAAAATTCACTGGAAAAACTAACCTAACCTTCCATCAGTACAACAGCAGCTTCAAAGTGAGTGGCACATACACATCCTCATAAAGGAGATTGGGTGCAGGGAGTGAGTGTAAGTGAGCTGAGAAGAAAATCAACATTTTTTTTTATTAAGGAAGAAAGAAAAGTACAACTGTATAAGGATGGATCTCTCTAACTGACCAACAGACTAGATCTCATATGCTGTTCCTGAAGAAACAATGTTTCCGTCTGTAATTCTTTACTCAAAAATTAAGGAAGGAAATATTCCTATGTTTGTGCCTTCCTCAATAATAGAGAGGAGATAAAAACAGGCTATATTAGATTTCTATTTTGTGTTATTTATGATCTTGTGTCTATAATACAGTAGTATATGCCCTTCTAATAAGCTGCATTATTATGTTTATTGCAGCAAGCTCATTTAGCTTATTTGTTGAAAAATGGTTTAGTTTGCACCACCAATACAGAAACTGAAGATTGGCTTAAGTATACCTTTCGCAAAACTCGGATAAAAGATGGAAATGGAAAGGATAAAGCCCATGGTGTTGTGATTCACTGGTTGTACATAACATTTTCCTTGGCTTGATAATTTTCTGAAAACATTGTATTTCTTTTGCTCTGGTTTTGAGTTAAGACTAATTTATTTCCACTTTTGCTTTCCATCTTGATTTTTATTTAAGACTTACTATTTTATTTTTTAATTATACTTTTTTTGATGTTGATGAAAACCACCATTTGAAGATCTGGTGCTATTATGTGGCAACCTATTTCCAGGGACCACTGTCCTCTATGCAAATCATGCTGTATGTTGTCATCATTGCTATGGTACTTAAATCAGCTTCATGGACCCTTCATTATCCAAGCTTGTGGATATTTTGTATATTAAAACCTTTGCTAGAGCTCTATTTAGATTTTCTGACTAAGCAATTTTGACTTTGAGCTGTGTTTTGACACATGGTCATTTTTGCTTCCTCGCATTGACCTCCACTTTTCTTTACTGACTTACATTCATCGCTTGGTTCATTTTGCTCACCTCTATCTGCCAGTTTCCATCCTGTGTCAGTATAGAGGAAGAAGCCGAAGAAGATATGGTTGGAGATTTTTTGGAATGACATGAAAAGAATGAGTCTTATCCCAAAGAATGTGCAGGACTGTGGAGAGTAGGAGAAACAGATTTGCAGAGAACCAGGTGGTCAACTGGTGATGATGATAATACTTGAAGGAAAAAAAATTGAAATTTCATTTATATTTAATGTCTTCTGTCTACCTGTAAAAAGCTATGGCTGTTACTTCAGTTGCATTTGAATGTATTTTCTTTGGTCTCTCAGTCTCCACTCCAAGACATTTCTCATATCTTTGTGCCACAACATCACAGCAGATCAAGAAAAGTGTCATTTCTTCCATTTTTTTTTCTGACTGGGAATTTTAAGTTTGTCCTTTGAGAACTGGGTAACAAACTTGTATATATTAAGATCTTACTGTCCAAACCTTAATAAAACCATAAACATTTAAATGTTTGGTTTTCTCCAGGATCCACATCATGCTAGAAATGTTTGTTTTGTTCTTCTTTCTTACAAAACTTCTAGCATATGCTGTTTATTTGTAATTTGTATGCATATGCCATACATTTTAGGAGACATTTATTCCACCTGGTAGGTTTGTATTTTTTAACTTGCCATGTGTTCTGACCCATTTAATTTTGCTCATTATCTAAACTACATGCCTGTTATGTCAATTGTCAACTCCAAATTAAGTCAGTGTGAATGATTAAGTGTGGAGTAGTGAATAAGTGTCCCCTTATCTTGTACCTAATGCTTTAAGAACAGACTGCCTTTTCATCACCCTCTACTAGAAAAGACAGCTTCAGAAAATAAATGCATTACCATGTGTATTGTACTAAAGCAGGTTATATCTATTCATATTCATGACTATACCTACAAGACAATGAGCAAGAGAGGACCATTGGACGAAAGAATATGTCCATCATGTACACAAATAAAAAAAAAAAAAAGAAAGACAGTTTGAACACCTACAGTGACTTCCCAAAGGAAATTAATAGACAATGTCACCAACCAATTCCTTTTACATGGAAAGTAAACACATGTCTCCCAATACATTCTCAGTGGTCATGGTTCATTACATGCAAAGAAGTACGACAGAGAGCAGTGGACATAACAAGGCAGAATGAATGAGAAGGATGGGGAACAGGGGAGGGAGGTAGTGTGCAGCATTTTACAATGAAATATTGGCATTGGCGGAGAGGGAAAAAGGAAGAATGTGACATTGGAACAACAGGTCTACCTAGGCTATAAATTTTCCAGAAGAAGCAGAAGAGCTTTAGCGTATATGAATTCACAATCAGAGCTTGAAACGGTGCCGTCAGCTGTATCGAGAAAGGGTGATATTTCAGCATGAAAGCCCAGCACAAAGCTTCCATAAAAGCATGGCTTTTGTTTTCATTTCTTAACAGTAAATAATAAATTAGACCGTTGTTCCAAAACTTCTCAATATATCAGGCTGAATGGAACAAGGGAGCTTATTACAGATCTCTCAGAGGATGCCCAAATAAAAGCAGGTCGATTGCCTAACTCCTCAAAAGCAAGCAAAATAATAAAAAAAAAAGATTTTAAAAACCCTGGCAAGCAGTAATGATCTGGGTTCTATATCAAGCATTTTTAAGTATGAACAGTGCACACAAAAAGATAATGAAAAGTTTCCATATCAACAATTAGGTAATTCAACAAAATTTTAATCAGATGCAAAGCTGAGGTGTAGTGAAATATGCCAACTAATTACAGTATATTTATTAAAAAAAAACACCTGATGTCAACTATTTACTGTTCATGGGTATGATACCGAGTTCCTCTAAAAATGCCTTAAAATCTGTGTTTTGTTTTTTTTTCTTATTGTCAGAAGTTGAATGATTTATTTATTTTTAATTATAAGAAAACAAGTCTAATATAATGATCACTGCATGTAGGACTAATGTATTGTTGGTGTACAACTATTGGCCTTTAACTCAGCCCAGACAACAACAACCTCTTGATAGAAATCAGCACATAACTGTCAGAGCTTGGAAAGCTGTACTTCACAGATTTTGAATCAAGTACTGAGTTGTGCTGTCCACCCCAAAATACGTTGCCACTTATACAGTACTTGTAAGCCAATGGGTGCTTCATCTCTATCCACTTTATTTTATGCCAAAAATTACATTCTTTCAAGATAAATTTGACAAACAAGAGGAGACAATTCAGTCAATCAAGTTTGTTTACTTCGATAACAGCTAAGCTGTCCCAGTATCTCATCTAGATACTATTTTCCTGTAAAATTTATGTGGGGGTCTTTCATCAGTTATAATGAAACCAAGCACATCCATTTTCTCTAAAGAGCATAAAAGGGAAATTCAGAATTTGCTGATATTTTCACCCTAACTCTCTCTGATTCCAAGGTCCAGTAACATCGCTATAATATATAGTAGGGGTCCCCAATTCCGGCCCTGAAGAGCCACACTGGCTCCATAGAGAAAAGCACAGGTACAAGCTGTCAGGCAACTATATACTCAAAAATGAAGTATGAAAAAGGCTACCATCTGCTTTGTGCATGCTTGTATGTATGTGTACTTCAGGGTCCGCTGAAGTACATGGGAGTACTAAGAATGTAAATAAAATTCATCTTTCCGAATTTCAAACTGGGCTAGAGACTATTCTAGCAGAATTTGGCACAGGATAGCAACAGACATTGGAAGGGACACCAGGCTAACAAAGAAATCCATTGATATTGTTGGACTAAATCACATTCACCAGCTAACCTGTAAATATTAAAGCTGTATGAGGAAATTGTGTGACAAGGAGAAGTCCAGTACAAACAGGAGGAAAACCTAGATGTAAACCCAGGTCCTAAGAGCCATGAGGCAGCACTAGGCTCTATGGCACCACATTACTTGGTTTCAATTAAAAATTAACTTTAATTGACTTGCTGATCTATACTAATAAAAGGCAAAGCCCTCACTGACTCACTCACTCATCACTAATTCTCCAACTTCCCGTGTAGGTAGAAGGCTTAAATTTGGCAGGCTCATTCCTTACAGCTTACTTACAAAAGTTGGGCAGGTTTCATTTCGAAATTCTACGCGTAGTGGTCATAACTGGAACCTATTTTTCTCCATATAATGTAATGGAGTTGAGCTCGATGGCCGTGGGGGGCGGAGTTTCGTGTGACATCATCACGCCTCCCATGTAATCACGTGAACTGTCTGTCAACGCATTACGTAGAAAACAAGGAAGAGCTCCAAAAAGTGCTGAAGAAAACATGCATTATACAATTTAGAAGGCAGCAAAACAATAAGAAGCGAGCAAGTGACACATACTGTACAAGCATATTCATGACTGCAGCTACTTCGGAAACAAAGCACGGTATAAACCTAAAGTTTAAATTAAGTTCATAGACAGGCTGCCGCTGGCGTTTGTCATGCCCACAGCTAATGCGGGATACAAGTTTAATGAGAGGACGCAGGGTATAAACGACAGTTTTGATCACTTTGTAACTAAGTTAAAATTGCAGGTGAAGGGGTGTGCTTATGCAAATTCCGAGAGACTGTATTTGTGGGGGGATTGACAGTTATCAGTTACGTCATCTTCTCCCCTCCCATTCACCTCATTTCGCTCTGAGCTGAGCCCCGCGGCTAACGCCATCCTCCGAAGCAACTTAGTCACACTGCCACCAAATACTCACAGAAAAATCCACAAGTTAATACACACGCTGTCTCTAGAGTTTCTCCACACTCAATGTATTCCTCGCATCACCGTTATACCCTCCCATTTCAATTGAAATGCCTCAAATTTCCAGTAAGGCTCTGCTTCGCAATGACAATTAATAAGTCTCAGGGACACACCCTACAAAAGGTTGCCATTGATTTCAGGCAAGATTGCTTTCCTCCTGGACAAAACTATACGTTGCATTCTCAAAAGTAAATATATACACACCCCGATCTACATACTGTCAAATAAACGAACCACACACCCTGGCGCAACATGAGAGGCTTCACCTCTAGCGCTGACGTCCAAGGTTCGATTCCCGAGAAGGGGTGCAGTGAGTGTGTACTGCCTGATGAGCCCAGAATTAGGGCAAAGCACGTGCCGCGTACTGTTTGCATTATTTGACAGTAAAAATATTTCAATATATTCAATATATATATATATATATATCAGCGCTTCCTGATTCATTTTACCCTCGCACCCCCTTGGTTTGAGAAGAAGTATGAAAAAATATGAGGTTAACACAGAAAAACAGATCACCAATTGAAGCTTTATGAATAATAGATACTTTATTCGCCATCAATAATTGTTTTGGTAAAGCCATACTCAGTGTAATCCTCCTTCCATGTTATAATTTTTCCGCGACTAGCCATGATTAAATGAACGGTAAAAAAGTAAGAGCGAAGCGAGGGTGACTTATTCAGGCAGGCAGGCGACAGCTCAATAGCTCGATTTTGGATATAAGTAGGTTCTATTTAGTTGCCAGAAATATCTTTGGTGGGAATGGAAGTTGGATTTAGTCTTTAAATTTCTATGGTGAAGAAAAATTTATGCAATGATGATTAAATTTAACTTTCATTCCTACTAAACATATTTCTGTCGACCAAATAAAAATTACTTATATTTAAAATTTAAATAGAACTTGAACAGATACGATAGTTCATAATACCCACGCAGTACTAAGTGCACGTAAGATTAGGAGTCATCCGTTTTAACAAGCAGCGTATTGCACTGATACGAAATAGCCTGCCCATTTAATTATTTAGGAATGGATAGATAAATTAAGATTTGGTATAAATAATGTTTTTAATTTTTCTTCCTCAATGGATTCTGGCACCCCCAGCAACAGCTGCTTGCACCCCAAAGGAGATATATATATATATATATATATATATATATATATATATATATATAGATATAGATATAGATATAGATAGATATTGGTAGATATATAGATTATATATAGACATTATTGGTAGATATACAGATTATATAGATAGATATAGGTGTATGTATATGTGTGTGTGTATATATGCCAGCGACACTCATAACAGTGACAAAACAATTACATTGTCAATCATGTTACGTTATTATTAAAATGTTTCCTTTTCTTTTTCATTACTTCTTTAACACACTACTTCTCCGCTGCGAAGCGCGGGTATTCTGCTAGTAGTCTATATTTATGAAAAATCTTGATTTTATTTCATTAGAAAAAAGCAAACATTCAGAAATGTACACTTGTTTGGCTTTGTACTATTTTTCAATATTCATACAATACAATGGGGGAAAAGTGCTGCACAGTTATCTGCAATAGCATTTTCCCTCAAGAAAAATGCACATCTCTTCTTTTGATGACGGCAGGCATGAATTGCTAGAAAAGCAGTTTCTCTTTACCTCTCTCATAAATGCAGGGATGTACAGTGGTACATAAAGTATATTACACACTGGGAAGACAAAAGAAATTACAAAGGAAAAATCTTTAAAACTGCTCTTATGTCTAGTGATGCTAATACTCTTCTAAAATTTTATTTTCATATCTACTAATTTCATTAAATACCGAGTTCAAAAATTAATCCAACCTTAGTTTTCTAGTTTTTCAATGATTTTGTACATTATCTCTATTGTTTTACTATATTTTCTATAGGCATATTAATTAAGATTACCTAAGTAACAAGTAACAGATACCAAAAATGCATAAACATTACAGATAAATTGGGCATGACCTATCATATATTGCTATTCCTTTATATCAACCTACTCAAGAAAATCAATAAGATTAATTGTGAAGGCCCCGCAGAGGAGCCTTGAGGCTGCCCCTGTCTTTTTGTTTAACTATTTAATTTATTTTATTGATTGTTTAATTTGTTTTTAGTTTAGATGTACAGTCAGTCAAAGTGAAGAAAATTCAGGGTGACCCTGTGACCTCAACAGACGATATAAAAGATGCCCCATCAATCATCTTGGCTGTTGAAGGGAAGCTGCATAACCTGCAAGAAGTCTATGGCAAGAGGGCAAGCAGCACTGAGAGATTCAGCAGCAAAAAGCAAACCCCATCTTGAGCAGCTTATTGAAGCAGAATGGGATTACCTTTTAAAGTGAAGGATTTAAATGCACTAAGTCCAAGAGGTTAGCCTGGCCTGAGGAGGTGTTGCTCATCTGTGCAGTGTTTTTATTGCCATTATATTTCTTTTTTTAATGACCCATTTATCTCTGTCTCATAAATGGTTTGTTGGCAGGCATTATTACCTTTGATTCGTCTCTTGTTGTGCTGAGAACGCTTTATATTGTCACGCGGCTTCTGAAACTGCCTTAGTGTTTTCTGACAGTCCTTTTTTTAAAAATTCCACACAAGATGCAATACCCATTAGTAAAGGAAGAACTGTGGCTGTTATCATTTTTATAAACTCATCTACTTGTTAGGCCAGGTTTCAGAAGAAGGGGATTTACATATGATATGATTTCTAAGTTAGTTATGCTGTGTTTTAAAAATAATGTCCTTTAATATTGGTATATTTGCCCTTTTTATTGGAAAAAAATACAAATACTGTAAAGAACTACTAAAAGAAAGGTGACAGTTAATAAAAGAAAAAACTCCAGACACCATGCCAATGCAATATGGAAGAATCTATACTTACACAATGAAATTTTAATCATTATTAATTTATAGTGTTGCAGTTCTTCCATTATAAATGCAACAAATAGAATAAAGATATAAATGAAATGAAGGGTTCACCAATATACTTTGAAAAATTCAGAACAGCCATAATACCCTCTACTACCTTGCATATTCATTGATCTGATTTTGCATAGCAGAAACATGTAAGTACCAAAATGTCAAAATAAATAGAGTAGGGGAGGTATGTACTGTTGCAAATTTAGTAGTGATATGTTTTGAAACACTCACCAATGCAAAGGCCAATGCTGCGATCAGAACAGCAGAAGTGTGTGTCTTTGCACATTTTTCAAATAATATTTTTCTGTTCCTTGTACATGAAAGGGTAAACTGTCAGTGTCTGATCCACATGACCAATGCTGCCCATTGTGTTATTGAAGGCTTCCACATTGCAAGACTTAGTGGCTTACAAATTTTAACAGGAAGATTGGCAGTTACACATTGTGAACAGTGCTTAGAAGGCTAATATCTTTTGTATGCTTCAGTTAGATTGCGATCATTTTACCTTTTATCCATGAACCTACTTGCTCATGATGAAGCTTCACACAACTGAAGTCACCAGGCATATCACAGCAGTTTGGTCATACTGTACTGTGCAGTATGTATCCGTTTAACTACACATGTCAATATCTGATGACCAATTCACACTGCCATCATTATCACTTGATTCAACTAATGGTTTAGTTTTAGTTTGTTCTAAAACGGGATTTACAGTTTTTCTTTTACAAGCCACTCATGAATATTGATGAGTTACCACAGAGAGGCATAAAAATTAATGATTTTTTTTTTTTGCAGTAAGATGCTAATGTATTCACTAGATGACAGCAGAATACTGCCCCGAACACTATTCGGTTTTAACACTGTACATGCAAACAAAACAATATAACCAATTGAGGTTAACTGTCTTTACAGTAAAATCCAAGGTGCTCAAAGCTAATTAATTCCGAGAAAGTTCAAGTCTCATTTTACCCTTCTTTTGAATTAGTGACCTATCTTTTCAGGTAAGATTGTGAATTTAAGCCTTCTGGTGTCTTCATTGAGAACTGCAACAAGGTGGGTGGTAGAGAACACCCCGAATGAGTTACAGACATTTTGAACTGTTCCAATAGAAGGATTCCATATTTTTACAGAAAACAAAACCTTTTTGTAAAGGCAGATTTTTTATTTATACATTTCACTTATTAATTTTTACCACACCAAAGAGCCTCTAGGTCCAGTCTTTATTCAAGGTAGTACAATCCTACAAGTACTTGCGGGTCCACATCAAAGACAGGCTAGACTGGGCTCGTAACAAATAGGAAAGATATAAGAAAGGGTAGAGTAGGCTCTTTTTCTTACGTGACTGTTTTCCGTTCAAGTGGGAAGTGACATCCTTCACATATTCTACAACTATGTGATAGCCATTGGCATTTTCTATTTTCTGGTGTGTTGGGCTTCTAAAATCATTTCAAGAGTTGCTCACCAAACCAATATTAAAAGGGCAGGCTCAGTTATGGTTTGTACTTTAGGACACCCAGGAGGTAGTAGCAAAGGAGAGAATTAAACCAAAACTGACTGCCATTATGAACAATGCTGCACATCCTCTCTCTGACATGCTAACACTGAGTACAACAATATGCCTGTATAATGCCTCACTGTGAGTGTGACTGACAAGTAGGAACTATTTCCTTCTTGTTAATTTTCTTCCTTTTTAGTCATTCTAGTATGTGTTCAGACTGTAGTGTGTGTGTACTGAATATCTATCTATTTAAACAACTTCTGCAAAAAGCCAAATTTCCCTCTGTGAACAAACAGATGTTCTTTAGAAAGTTCTGTTAACTTTGCTATATTTATAGGGCTATTTTATTTTAAATTATTTTTAAAAATTCAAACGCAAGCGTCAGCAGGCTTTGTGCCCTAGGAAACAAGTTATCCAAACTATTCCATAACATTTCAGTGATTACTTACCACTCTGAATAGGTCATTATGATAGCTTTAGATTGTCCTCAAGAAACTGTGACACACAGAAACAGACATACACACTGACACCCGCACACATGCACACAACCATCATCGAGATATCAATGTTTTTGGTATCAGCGGACCCTAAAACGTCAAGATCCATTGAAATCCACAAAATCTTTGATGAATCTAAAGATTTTGCATCTACCCCATAGATAATAAGTTATGGTGGGGGAGGGCACAAACAAAATATGAATACTGAAATCACTCTTAGCCAGGCAGACATAAAGACAAATAAATGGCCTAGTTATGTTCCATTAAGTAATATTTAACTTAACACTACAATCCCTGAAGCCTGCAAAAATATTTGTAATGCCAGGCCACCTTAAATTACCTCGCACCTCCTCATTAGAATCTTTGTTTTGTAAATGTGTCAATTAGCACAAGCAGCAAGCCGCCTGCTGTTCCATCCCCCACCGAGGCAGACGCAAAATTCTCAGAGCTGAAGTCCCTTTATCTGGGAGTTAGGAATCTGTACATAATATATCGTTTGGAATACATACAATTCATGTGTGTTTCGTGTCTACAATTATCTTGTTAATGTAGGATAACAGCAAATGTGAGGCAAGAAATGTTGAACACATAACTAAAACAGAAGCTTTTTTCATGTTCAGTAATAATGATAAAATGTTGACACAAAGTCGCAATAAAAGTCTGACTATTCTCAAAGCATTCTAAGGTCTGTTTGGACTCAGTCCTTACTGATTACTCTGTGCTTCATTGATGGCATATTTTATACCATGTTGTGGTGGACGGCTGGGGAGCCTGCCCAGCCGGGACACCTGGAAGGACTGGGAGAGGGACAATGCCTCCCCTGGGCCAGAAGAGGGCAGCCACCCTGGTCTGCATCAGGACCATGGGATCAGAGCTTAGAAGCTCAAACCTTTTGGGGCCTGTGGCCACTGCCAGGGGGCGCCTGGAGGATTGTGGAGCCCTGAATTGCAGCAATTCCGCCATACTTGGAATGCTGATGGAAGAAATTCCAGGCACACCTGGAGTGCTTCCTGGTGCTCATGCAGCACTTCCGCCACACCAGAAGATCATCGCAAAGCACCTGGAGCACATCCTGGGCATTATAAAAAAGGCCGTCTCACTCCATTAGTTGAGCTGGAGTTTGGAGGAAGATGACAGAGCTTGTGTGTGAAGGAGTGAAGGTGGCAGAAAGAGAAGAAGAGAGGGAAAAAGGGACTGAGTTTGGCTGGTTTGAGCATTGTGTGGTGCTGTATAATATTGAAGAATATAATTAAACGTGTGTGTTTTGGACATTTGATGTCTGTCTGTCTGTGTACGGGGGGTGAATTACCACAATGTATATGGGGTGGCTAACCCAAATCTTTTTCTGCCTCTTGTCCCTCTTTTACACATATTAAATCAGAAAGGTTGTGCTATTTTCTGATCCTCTGATTCACATACACCCTGAGCTAGGATGATCACTTTGTATGTATGATAATAGAGATTGATTTGAATTGCAGTAGCAGAGATGGAAGCAAACTACGGGAATGAGACTGCAGAAAACTCAGAAAATAATTGAGCTAGTACACAGAGAAAAAAAAATGGCAAATCAATCAAAACAACTTAAAAAATACACACACCGTGTAGCATTAAGTCACATTCGATGACTGTGGAGGCACAGCGGCCCTCCATTGACTGAATTTGTTATGTAGGTTCTAAACTTTCTCAATCCATTTCACAGTTGTGCCTATCAGAGGCTACCCCACAGGGATTGGACAAAATGCTGAAAACAGGCCTGGGCAGGAATGTAGTCTATCATAGGGACCACACAAACACACCCCATATAAAACAAAAAATAAAAATAAACAAACAAAACAAAATAAAAAAATAAAACATTTTGTAACTACATTCTTTAGTGCTTGAGCACATCTGTCCCTAGTAATTTTCATGAAGTGGAAGATACTCAGTAATGACAAATCTTAGGGAAAAACAGACATGAAAGGCAAACTTTAATATAGTGACTGACCATTACAGATAATGTGTTAATGAGGCACTCTGATGGTAAATTACAGGATGACCAAATATTCAAAGTTCCAGCTTACCATCAGAGATGGATCAGGGCACAGGAAAAAAAGACATTAACAGATGACCACTGTTGAATAATGAGCATTATTGTGTTAATAAGAATTAATTTAAGATTGCACACAGTGCTTCAGTATAAACAAAAGAATGCAGGTGCTCTGTTTATGTCTGCATCTTGTCGTCATTGTGATGCTGTTTAAATACAACACAAGTTAATAATTAAGCAGGGTTATGTCCTGGAGGTCTTGCATAATCTTGTAAATGTATTGTGATAATGTTTGTTTTGGATAATTAATGTTACCAACACTGAAAACCTTTAAAACTGGGACACTTTGATATTCTTCAGTTATTTAACAGAACACATAACTTGAAATCAGGACTGTTACTGTCATGGGGGCATTTAGTTACCCTAGTAAATTATAGTGCCAGTGAACGTATCACACCACAGGATATTTCATTCATATCTAGATAACACTTTGCTTTCCTTGCTTGTATTTTATAATTTCATGGTTAGGAAGATCAATTAAGTTACAGTGGATTTCAACCTGTTTCAGAAGTGGACTGTTTTTATAGTTAGAGAATGTCTTCAAGGACGAGAGGTTTTCTATGGAGTTTCGAGACACATGACTAGTTAACTTTTGATTGCGAGAGTTATGTGGGATTTTTGAGTGACTTGATCAATTAGTATTAGACAGAAGGTTGAGCTGCTTACAGGGTTATTAGCAGTGGAGCTCCATAGACAGGCAACACTTCATAGCCAGCTTATCACAGACTGAAAGTAGACAATAATAACAGGGTTACTATAATTGCCATGCTTTCCTTTTTGCAGACAGGCCCAAAAAGGCTATGGTCTGGTCCAGGTTCATGGGAAATAGAGGCTTAAGGTATTGGGAGGAGTGAAACACTGGTGAATTGATTGTCTTCCATTTGTGTTTCTACTTCATAAAGTAGAAGCAACATGCTGATGGAAAAGTTTCCCCATAGGTGAAAAAGAGAATATTATGCAAAATACACAAATTGGTATAACCATTATCAAGGTAAAACTGAAGCAGTAAATTAATTTATATTTTAAGTCACACAGAATGTTTCTCTCTTTTAAAGACAGACAAGTTTGCAGATTTGCCAGTGCTTTCAATGTTCAACATATCTCAACAAAAATTAAACTGTCTAAACACATTTCCTTGAAAAATAAGAGTGCCCCCATTTCAACAGAACTGGTTCACTGGGGGCCGAGTTGTTTCATGCAGACCAACGGATGTGCAGGCAGACAGACATGCGCTACTGCAATAGGTGCTTTGCGCATTGTATGCAAATGCACCTTAAAACTAAATTGAAAACCAAAAGTGAAAGGTCAGTTTCAACTAAAGGTGAAGCCCTAAGAAGGATTTTTATTTTAAAGCTCAAATGCTAGTTTTTTTGCAACAGCATTTTTTATAACAGCAGTGTGACAGTTTCACAGGATATGAATCATTATTTTGCTGATAGCACAGGGTGGCAGCAGTTTAGAGGAAGATGGAATCAGAAGATGAATCGTGATTGCAATAAAACAATGTCAGAAATTAAACAAACAAAGAATTTGAGACAAAATCGTAGAATGAGAAAAAATCAGTAACCAGAATATTTCATGTTGCCTAAGCCAAGAACACAATCAGAGCCAAAGAACAATTTATAACCAGAGATTTCTTAACAATAATAATGCAAGGGTATTTCTTGCTTGTTTCCAGCTATCCTCAAACTTGGACAGTAAGGAAGTGTATAATTCTGACCTTTACACCGTCGCATAATCTGTGTTGCCGTGCCTAGCAGCAGAGCCTGACAACCCTGCATCACAAAGAGCAATAAATGGTGATGCCCATAATAAAAACTAAATGGTGTTGTGGGAAGATGCATTTAAAAAAATGTACTGCAAACACAACCAAAATAGGTTTCTGCTAAAAATTAGACAAAGACTACCAAAATGATTTTAACACATTTTTAACAGTATGGGGAGAGCTGCACATTTCCCATAATGCTTTTTTATTTTTTTTAAGGCAAAGACATCCTCCTTATCCAATTTCCTTTGAACTTGGACTCAGAGAAGGTGCAATGAAGAAGTACAGTTTACAGTCAGTTTTTGGAAACAAGAAGCAGATGGCTAGAATAGAATAGGTTTGTGACTTTTGGATAAAACACACACATGTTTAAAGTCTTGTATTCGTATTTCATTGCTTATTTTGTTTCAAAAAATGCAAACAACAAAAAATAAAACTTAATTTTACTGAGAAAGATCTATGAATAAAAACTGGTAAGGACTCTTCCAGCTACAGGAAGGAGCATAATATACTTTCAGCATACGAGGGGGTACCCGAAAATAACCGGAATCTGTACCTGGCGTGCAATCTAGACTTAGTTTTTAAATTTGGCCACTAGGTGTAGCATACTTACTGTATTCTGTGGCAGTCTGTCAAGTGGTGTTGCTCTGTATTGTTCATATGGAAATTCCTTGTCATTTTTGCTTGGTACTTATTAAATGTGTTCTGTGATTTTTGTGATGGGTGATCATAAAGAGCAGTGAGTCTGCATTAAAATTTGTTTTCTCTTAGGGAAAACAGCTGCTGAAACTGTAGTGATGATTGAAATGGTTTTATTTAAAGCTTCCTCTTTAAAAGCACAGGTCTATGAGTGGTTTTTGCATTTCATGTAAGGGGAAAATGTCACTTGAAGACCAACCAAGATCTGGCTGATCTTCCACAATTAGGAATGACAAAAATCTAGAAAAAGTTTGCAATGCAATTTACGAAGATTGTCATCAGACTATTGAAGCGATTTCTGAATTGACTGTCCCTACTCACGTGATCTTGCTCTGTGTGACTTTTTCTTTTTTCACGCATATGAAAGGAAAGCGTTTTTGTACCATGGAGGAAATCAAAGGAATATCGCTGAAGACCTTAGACAACGTTAATCTTCAGCAATTCCAAAAATGATTACACCAGTGGGAAGACTATGGGGACAAGTGCATTCATTTACATGAAGAGTACTTTGAAGAAGACTTAAGTTTCAGTAAGTAAAAATTATTAAAACTTTTTTTTTTTTTTTAAATTCCGGTTATTTTTGGGTACCCCCTCGTAGTTATGATCAGTTTGAGGCTGAATGGGCTTCTAAATGTTTTTAATATATAAAGCTGAATTAGTGCTTGCCCAATATACAAATTCAAATTGTTCAACCTATGTCTGCCAAATGCTGCACTGATTCCTCATTTGAACTGTAGGAGAAAGTAAGCATTGCCCATTCTGCTAGGGGCATGATAGATAGATAGATAGATAGATAGATAGATAGATAGATAGATAGAT
>JANRMT010062818.1:27910940-27922736 GCA_026402145.1 Polypterus bichir lapradei
AGATAGATAGATAGATAGATAGATAGATAGATAGATAGATAGATAGACATGTTTTGAACTATACCATAGTCACAGTGGCAGGTATGGTCAAGATTAACACACAACAACCTTCCACCCATTATGGCAGAGACAGGTTCTAGTTGTACATGAAACTGAAAAAGATTAATGACTTTATTTCAAAAAAAGAATAGTTGTAGAGATGGAAAATTTACATTATATTCCATTTTAATTAAATTTCTAAACTAAGACTCCATGTAAAAACTACTGTTTGATAAAGAATAAGAAGATAGAGAAATAGGAAGTCATTAAACACCTTCCTCCCTTTCTATCATTTTCCATAGTTATTTGTTAGTTTGACCTCTTTGAAATACCTTCAGAGCCAGTTCTTATTTCTTTGAAAAAGAAGCACAGAGAAAGATTCTCAGCAGTTGAAAATTGACTTGTACTAAATGTATGTGTGAAAGAAAATGTGGCAGAGAGATAATGTAGGAGGAGGAGGAAGAGGCAAGAAAAATGACTGGCCTAAGTAAGCACTAATGGATAAAGTGGATGCAAGCTGTTTAAATTGGAAAAGTGATAATAACCTTTAAAATGTAATATACACATTGATTATTGTATAACAGACTGCTGTTCCTGGCTACATGTCTGAGGAGGTGGGTTTCTCTTACAAGTGACTGGCAAGTTAACAACAGATGGTTGAGGCAAGACTACACAAATTCATCTTCAATTGGAAAAAAATGCAGTTGCTTAGTATCAAGAGAAGGAAAAAGTAGTGACACGGTCTCTCTTATTTTGGTCTAAAAATAAATTATTCAGGACTACATATGGTTGACAACATGTTCCAGGAAAAATGTTGCTTATTATATATTTAATAGTACTCATTTCAAATTTAGTCTGATTTTATTAAGGCTGAAACAAGACACACATTATTAGAGTACAGACTGCAATGCTTACAATAAATTCACATTTTGCAAAATGAAAAGTAGAGAAGTATATTTGTGAATTGAAACTGAAAACCTGTAAAACTAAATTTGTGTTACTTTTGTGATGTATTCATGTTAATATATAGAATTAAACAATATTATAAAAAAATGAATTACATAATACATTATTTCCTCCTGCAGTGGGCTGGCGCCCTGCCCGGGGTTTGTTTCCTGCCTTGCGCCCTGTGCTGGCTGGGATTGGCTCCAGCAGGCCCCCGTGACCCTGTAGTTAGGATATAGCAGGTTGGATAATGGATGGATGGATGGATTATTTTCCTCACTCAGCTAAAGCAGTTCATTTTAGTATAAAATCTTGACTTTTAAAGAATTATCCCACATTTGCTTTGATAACCTCAGTCACCATTCTTTAAGAAATAGGTGCAATTAAAAATTTTTTTTGCACTTCTTAGCTTCCAATTTTTTTTCTTAATCTGCACAAAATTAATTTCAAGTAGGTTTTTAGCACAGTATCACACTGATCTTGCATTAAGTATATTAAAAACGTCTAACAATGATCAAGTTTGTGTTAGAAATGTAACATTGTGTGGACATGCAGTAACGATATGCAATATCTTCTTAACTATTGAAATGTGTATCTGCTTCCCCACTGCTCAACTGCAAGGACGTTAGCAAAGACAGCTGAAGCTAGCCAGTGTCCGAGTTGAATGATCCACCTTACATTTCATGATGGTGTATACTCAAGCTGTTTAGATTATTTGTTATCTTATCCTGCTTAGTTTGTGCAGGATAAGACTACAGTGGGTACGGAAAGTATTCAGACCCCCTTCAATTTTTCACTCTTTGTTATATTGCAGCCATTTGCTAAAATTACTTAAATTAATTTTTTCCCTCATTAATGTACACACAGCACCCCATATTGACAGACAAAAAAAAGAATTTTTTAAATTGTTGCAGATTTATTAAAAAAGAAAAACTGAAATATCACATGGTCCTAAGTATTCAGACCCTTTGCTCAGTATTTAGTAGAAGCACCCTTTTGAGCTAATACAGCCATGAGTCTTCTTGGGAAAGATGCAACAAGTTTTTCACACCTGGATTTGGGGATCCTCTGCCATTCCTCCTTGCAGATCCTCTCCATTTCTGTCAGGTTGGATGGTAAACGTTGGTGGACAGCCATTTTTAGGTCTCTCCAGAGATGCTCAATTGGGTTTAAGTCAGGGCTCTGGCTGGGCCATTCAAGAACAGTCACAGAGTTGTTGTGAAGCCAGTCCTTCGTTATTGTAGCTGTGTGCTTAGAGTCATTGTCTTGTTGGAAGGTAAACCTTCGGCCCAGTGTGTAGGTCCTTAGCACTCTGGAGAAGGTTTTTGTCCAGGATATCCCTGTACTTGGCCGCATTCATCTTTCCCTCGATTGCACCCAGTTGTCCTGTCCCTGCAGCTGAAAAACACCCCCACAGCATGATGCTGCCACCACCATGCTTCACTGTGGGGACTGTATTGGACAAGTAATGAGCAGTGCCTGGTTGTCTCCACACATACCGCTTAGAATTAAGGCCAAAAAGTTCTATCTTGGTCTCATCAGACACCTGAAGGACTCTGAGATGGTAAGAAATAAGATTCTCTGGTCTGATGACCAGATGAGCTGACAGAGCTGGAGGTGGCAGAGTTAAAGATGCTAAGATTTGCATTGTGTGTTGCCAGGATGGATAGGATTAGAAATGAGTACATTAGAGGGTCAGCTCAAGTTGGACTGTTGGGAAACATAGTCAGAGAGGCGAGATTGCGTTGGTTTGGACATGTGCAGAGGACAGAGGCTGGGTATATTGGGAAAAGGATGTTAACGATAGTGCTGCCAGGAAAGAGGAAAAGAGGATGGCCTAGGAGAAGGTTTATGGATGTGGTGAGAGACAACATGCAGGTGATGGGTGTAACAGAGCAAGATGCAGAAGACAGGACAATATGGAAGAGTCTTGGCACCTTTTCTTAGAGTATAGGTTGTCCCAATCCATGCTCTTTGATCAAATGTTATTATATCACGGAGCTCAAAGTTTCACAGGGATCTTACTTAGAATAATGTAACTTTTCCTTAGCGAACCAGGGTATCGTGGTGCTCAAAGCTTCATGGGGGACCACCCCAATCCCCAACTCCACCACCTCCACTCCACTCGTTAATCGAATACCAGTGTATTGTCCTACACAGAGTACCATTGATAATTTGGTTACTATATTCAAAACATAAGCAACACTTAACACCCTTCTTTTAACCAGTAGACAATGTCAGTATTTTTTTGTTACATTCTTGCTTCTATATGGTACTACTTTTGACGTTACTGGAGGTACATTACAGTCATTGTTAGAAAAATATTGTAATTCTGTTTTCTTTATAATATGATTTGTGATGGTGCTAATAAGGAAGACTGATGTAAAAAAATAAAGACTAATTCATATACAATACATGCTTTTTTTTTTTTTTGCAAACTAAATTTCTGCTACCTTCTGTCATTGTAATAGGTGACTTTGATCAATATTTCTTTTTCTTTTAATTTGTGGTTAATTTGTAAGTAACAACATTATATTTTTTACAATGTATGTGCACACTTGACTCTCTGCTGTATTGCAACATTTTAGCAATTAAAAAGACAGAGACACTGTTACAATGTTCAAAATTCATTATAGGATGCTTTGGCCAGACAGCAGCCGAGGAACATCAGGGCAATATTAAATTGGTTTCAGAGAAGCTGACATCAGCTAAGTTCACTGTCGGCACAACAAGGAGACACTTGGTGATTCAGCAAAGGTGACAAGCTCCCAAAGGCTGCAAAAACTGCATTTTTGTGTTTTAACTATAACTCTTTGATCATTTTCCTCAGAAAATATACTTTTGTTCAGGAGGCTTCTGTGAAAATAAGCAGCATGGCTTGATACTGTGGACCAAAAAAAAAAGTTAAGAAAATAAATATCTAGGCCATTAGACCAACATCATGTTCAAATAGATTCTATATTTGTTTTGTGTTGTAATATTTCTTTCCATTTGTTTTGTGAGTTTCTTGGCCATCAGTTATGCTCATCTTACGGAATTCTTTCACATGCTCCTTTGTGGTCATATGCTTTATATTCCTTTGACTTAACATTTGTCTGTCCACTACAGTGATCCCTCCTCGATCGCGGGGGTTGCGTTCCAGAGCCCCCTGAGAAAGGTGAAAATCCGCGAAGTAAAAACCATGTTTATATTGTCATTTTTATATTATCATGCTTGGGTCACAGATTTCCACAGAAACACAGGAGGTTGTAGAGACAGTGACTTTAAAACACTGCAAACAAACATTTGTCTCTTTTTCAAAAGTTTAAACTGTGCTCCATGACAAGACAGAGATGACAGTTCCGTCTCACAATTAAAAGAATGCAAACATATCTTCCTCTTCAAAGAACTGCACGTCAGGAACAGAGAATGTCAGAGAGAGAGAGAGAGACAGAGACAGAGAGAGAAAAGTAAACAATCAAAAATCAATAGGTGCTGTTTGGACTTTTAAGTATGCGAAGCACCGCAACAAAGCAGCCACAAGGAAGGGAGCAATGTGAAGACAGTCTTTCAGCATTTTTCAGAGGAGTGTCCATATCCTCTAGTCCAGTGTGCGAACAGCCCCTCTGCTCACACCCCTCCGTCTGGAGTAGAGAAAGTCAGAGAGAGACAGAGAGAAAAAAGCAAACAATCAAAAATCAGGCTTTTAAGTATGCAAAGCACCGCGCGGGAAGCATATCATATATCAGGGGTGGGCAAAGTCATTCCTGGAGGGCCGCAGTGGCTGGAGGTTTTTGTTCCAACCCTGTTACTTAATCAGAAGCACTTATTGCTCAAGTAACACTTTTTCATTTTAGTTGTCTCGCTTATTAAGATTTTGAACCCTTATTGCCTATTTTAGTCTTAAACAGCTATATTCTTGGTTTTTAATTGCTCCTTATTAGCAATAAGATGCAAATGACAAAAGAAGCTATCATTTCTCTATTTAACTTGTTTCCATTTACACCTGTGTGTATTTAATGTGCACTATTTGGTTTAATTAAATACTTAGAAGGAAAGTGAAAAGAAAAAAGTAAATGGCTGAGAATTACTCCTCAATTTTAGACTTCAAATAATTTAGACGATATCCTTAGAAAGGAAACACAATCTAGGATATGAGAATGGCTTGACCTGGCAGATTTAAGGAAATTAACAAGTCATGAAATTAAATTATTGGCAAGGATTATTTTCTAATTAAGTAACTGGGTTGGAACAAAAACCTGCAGCCACTGCGACCCTCCAGGACTGACTTTGCCCACCCCTGTCATATATCATTGAGGAATTTTATGCTCTGATTGGGTAGCTTCTCAGCCATCTGCCAATAGCATCCCTTGTATGAAATCAACTGGGCAAACCAACTGAGGAAGCATGTACCATAAATTAAAAGACCCATTGTCTGCAGAAATCCGCGAACCAGCAAAACATCCGTGATATATATTTAGATATGCTTACATATAAAATCCGTGATGGAGTGAAGCTGTGAAAGTCGAAGCGCGATATAGAAAGGGATCACTGTATACTATTCATCATACTCCATTCAGAAAAAACTGCATATGGCAGGTTAGGTTGGGAGGTGTAATGAGATGGAGGTTTCACTTAGAAGAGCCATGAGCCTGGCTTACAAGCCTGATGCCTGAAACACAAATCAGTGTTCAGAAGTTCAATGTTGGTATGGGATACCAGACAGCAGTTTGCACTGTAGGCCCATAAAATTTATAGGCATGCCCATGACTTCAAAAGCCAAGATAAGGAGATGAGTTAGGTAAATGCTGAAACCTGGCTGAAAAGAAGAGAGTCACAGGAATGACTGACAGATAAAGAAAAAAAGTTACTGAAAGTGAGAGGATTTGGATATTATGTGTTATCAAGTATGTGGAAAGTGGGAAAACCACTAATAACCTGTTAGACATTCTGATTCTGTTTAAAACGTTCAAAGTATAGCATGAATGTTTATTGCTTTTTGCCTTGAAAGTTTGTCTTTTCCCTTGGGTGATTCCTCACTTTTTAAAGTATGACCAAAATATTTTTATCAACATTTCTTATTCTGTCCACACTTGTTCTAACTTGTCAGGATATCTGTAGCACTCTTATTGCAAAAAGTAATAAATAATGTGCATGTCCAAAACTAAGAAAACACAATTTGAGTAGATGTTTAAATAATCTGAATGGAGGTAATAGAAAGTTCTGCAATATAAAACTATATATCTAAAGGAAAAGAAAATAATCATACTATTTCAAACAGTTTTGGGGGTTTCAGTGACTGGGAAAATTTGTAGCTGCAGTTTGTTAATGACAGCATAAGAATTTCCAAAAGACAGACAGCAAAGATGGACACTGTGAGTAATAGTAGTGCCTAATCTTGTTTAAGTTTGTAAAGCACTTTGAGCAACAAGGTTTGTATGAAAAATGCTATATACATTAATGTTGTTATTATGAGCTATGACAAAAAATCTGATGTACCCTGAATCAGAGGGAGGAAAACTACTGTGTTTTAGTTTTGAATGGGTCAATGATCTCACTACAAAAATGAAGCAACAGGACTAACGACAAACGTACAGGTACATTACCTAATATGACAAGGCCCATGCTCAGATGACTGAAAGTTGTTGCAGTGTAGCCAGGATTTAAGTCTTGGCTCAAGTTTCTTTTCTTAGTTTTTTTTTTTTGATGCATTATGTTGTTGAATAAGTTTTTGTTTCCTTTGCAAAAGTACTATACTGCATAATGTTAATCATGTGTTTATTAGCCTCTTCTTCTATGTATTACGTCTTCTGTTTGTGGAGCACAGGGGAATGAACCCACCTGATGTGACAGCTGTGGGAATGCCCCCAACCTTATATAAACTGGGAATTCACACAGTATTAGTGTCAGGACATTGTGACATTTCTGTTTCTGTTTCTTCAGCTGCTTTTGTGATCTGTGATTGTGTAACTGCTCATTTCTTTATGACTTTCTGGTTATTAACCTTGTCTCAGGTTAGAAACAAACTCCTTCAAGCTATATTTTGAAACAGTTAACTAATCTGTAACTGAAGTGCTATAGAATGTTCCTTTGTCTGTTTCAATGCAAGTGACAGCTGTTTAAGGAAGGACTGATTTAATTATTACATTTGTTGGTTATCAACAATGTTACAGTAGCTGTGGCCTTAAAAACACTTTTAAGGTGAAAAAAATAACCTTTATTTAAAATTTACATCAGTAAACTAGGTGACCTTCCAAGCAAATCCAGCCCTTCAACCTCCAAAGTCAGAAACCAATGACACCTACTAGTGACAATCTTCTAGGGGGAAACACAGAGGTAGATAAAGAGATAATTAGTAGGAAGCTTGTAAATTGTCCTTGTTCGTCTGGTCTAAAGAATTTAAATGAGTTATCTTGTTAATTTTATGAATATGTTCTGTGGTTAATAAGGATTTGCATAGCATGGCCACTGCCCTAAATATAGAGCCGAGCTTTCTAACAGCTAGAGGCACTTTCCATGTAAGTTAAGGAGATAACTGATTTTGTCACTTCTGAAGTAGCTTTTATTTTTTTTTTTGTAGTTATCCCTTTGTTCCCGTTAACAGTCAGTTAGCAGACAGAGCTGACTCCTACTCATCAAGAGGGGTGGATGAGTAGACCTCCAATAAACAACAAAATAAGCCAGGATGTACACTAGTACTATAGTATACCTGCAGATTTGCATTGTTTGTGCATTTAAACACAGAGATAAATTAAAATCCATGTGTACCTGGCAAACTGAATGCTTTTGTGCTCCTCAATCTCAACATTGGCGTAGTGCTTAACAGAGTTCACATTATGCTTTTACACATACTGAAAGATTTTACTAGGTCACCACGACTTACATATTAATATTACTGCTTTCCTCAAATGTATTATAATACCTCATTGTAGATATAAATACTATTTACCATAAATCTATCTTCTAAATAATTTCTCCATTTTTCATGAATACTAATGAGACCGGATTTTCCAACATCAAAGTAGTTTTGCCTATTTATCTTCAAAACGTAGATATGCACACTAAGTCTCAGATCAAAGACATGGTTCAAAAACAAATGGTGAGAGATTATGCAGAATTGTTTAAAGATGGCCTTTAAATCAAAACTTAAGAGCAAAGCATGAGTAGAGCTTAAAACTAGAAGGGAAAAAATTCAAAGTAAAAGTATGCTCAAAGACTGAGTAGGCATTCTGTATAATGTTGCTACTAAATATGCCAGGCCTCTTTCTAGTTATGGGTAGCTTTTTTCCAGTTTATCTATCAATCTGTCCATTTATACACATTGTGACAAGCGGCTGGGGGTGGTACCCAGCCGGGATGCCCAGGAGGACCGGAGGAGTACTTACGCCTCCTCCAGACCATGAAGGGGCGGCCGCCCTGGTGGCTTTGGACCATGGGAACAAAGCTTAGAAGCTCAACTTTATAGGGGAATGTGGTCACCGCCTGGGGGAGCTCTGGCTCTCAGCACTTCTGCCATACCCAGAATTGCTGGGGGGGAAGAAGTCCAGGGACACCCGGAGTGCTTCAAGGTGTGCAGCCGGTAATTCCGCCACACCGGGAAGGGTCGGCGGAAGCTAATCGGGAGGCACCTGGAGCATGTCCGGGTGAGCTTAAAAGGGGCTGCCTCCCTCCATTCGATGGCTGGAGTCGGGAGTGTAGAAGGACAGAGCTCGGAGGAGAGGAGTGGAGGACGTGAAGAAGGCATTGTGATTGAAAGGCCTGGACTTTGTGGGAGTTTTGGGTTGTGTGCCTGTGTTTCACTTGTAAATATACCTGTAAACAAACATGTTGGGGTGCTTTGAACGATGTCTACCTGTTCCCAACAACATATAAATTAATTTTCTAAGCCACTCAGTATCCTCTGTATTAAAATTCTAGGAAGTGTTTTTATACCTTTATAACATGTGCATGGAGGTCATTAGAAAATTTAACAACCTTATTTGTTAATACAAATACTGTAAATAACACTCTGTGATTATCAAATAAGCCACTTTGATATCAATATAAAATTAAACATTTTGTCATTTCTATTGTATTTTGCTTATTTATTCACTTAAACTGAGAAAAATATATTCTTCCTTAAATTTACATAGTATGTAGTATGTATATGTGTATGTGTGTGTCTATACATCTTTTTTGTTAGAAATGTTAAATATTTACATGTAACTTTTTATAGCACAGTAGAAAACAAGTTTTATTTAAACTAGTACCATTCTTTAGAAGAAAAAAAAAAGAATGCCAGTCACGTCTAGTTTTTGTATAGATGTTACTTTTTTCCATATGTGTGAGAGTGGCTGTTTGTAAGCTACAACCTTAAGAAGGGAGTGGTGCTCAATCTGGGCTTAATTTTCAAAATTTTAAAATTTGACTACCCACATCAGAAAATACATGAATGAATATTTCTTTCTCACATAAATCAACAAGTTCCATTATTTATAAGGTTTAGGCTAATGCAGCTAATTAAAAATTATCTTTTGCAAAATAATTACTTAAAAATTAAGTGGTTTGAGTTACAGTAAATATAACTATAAGGTTTAGCGAAGTAGAGATTAAAGTAAGTTACTCACAAATGATTCATTCCTGCTGTCAATAGTAAAGAAAGCTAATTGCTGGTGAACAAATTTTTTTTCTTTCGAAATGTTTCCAAAATCACCTCATGCACAATCTTAACACTTGTGAAATTAAATTTATAGTTTTAGTCGAGAGCAAGAGTGAAACTAGATTCTTGTCTCCAGTATTACTGCACTATATAGTTCATAACACAGACCTTTCCACAGTTATGAACAATATATTCATGCATATTTGTATTGTGTTGTATGCATTACTGCATTACAGTATATACAGTAAATAAAATGTGCCAAAATGTATGAATCTGCTTAACAGAAAATGCTTTAGATAATAAAATTGACTTAATAAACAAGGAAAGTTTTAAATGAGTGTATTTTTGCCATAAGAGGTATTTCTGCATATATGAATTAAGCTTCTTTGAGAAATGTAAGAACGAATTACACTTCATTCTTACATCATTCAAAGCAAACAATGCCCAATTCAGAATTATTCACAGGATTTTTATTGCAGATACTGTAACATATAATTTAGAATGTAATGATTGATTGTCATTTTACCAGTCGATCAGCACCTTGCCTGTGCAAACACAATAGTTAGTATCCAACAAAACAGAATCACAGATACAGTGACAGTGAGGTGAGCACCTCAGAGTAGAGACGCTATTGGGAGAAGCCAGCTGAGGTGGTCAGTGGATGTTGTGAGGATGCACCATGGATGGTGTCACAGCCTACTAGAACAAGACAGTAAGATCACACTTTGGAGACACTGGGGGAGTATATTTAAGTTTCCGTGAGCTCCCTCTAAATCTCTTGCTTGTTCTGTTACCACCAGAAGCCTTCATCAGAAGAAGAAAATCAAAAATTAATATGTGGTATGTAATGAATCTTAAATGTTATCTACAATAAACACTAACTGTTGAGAATATATTTTTTCAATTCAATGTGGAAATATCTTTAAACAATAATAATTAAATTTAAAATGCCAAATAGAAGTGTTTGTGCTATATTCTCAGAAGAAAACTGACTTTAAAAGTTATTACTTTATGAACAACGTCAGATCGGGTGTAAATTTATGCTGGCACTGTTAGTTAGGGTCAGATCAGGAAGGGGGAAGGGACAGCGTGAACATGACTGAGAGAATAAAACTGAAAAAAAAGCTAACTTTTACAAGTACCATAAATTTACACCCAAATTGACGCTGTTCGTTTTCAAATAATATTGCATTAGTGCAATGATGTTTTCTGGTCGGTACTATTCAGGTCATAAAATGATTTCTTCAAAATGTCACATATATTTCTCTCTATTTTTTTCCCTGCTGCTGCGTTGACATCATGGACCAGAAGGCATGAGCTTATTCAGTGCGAGCAGGAACACGCAGGTGGCCGGTTGCTGTGTGCTACAACATGCTTGACCTGGCGGAGATCAACGCACATGTACTGTGCAAGGCCTGCACGGGGTCCACTGAAAAAAGAAGAGTGTTCTTTGCTTACCTTGCAGAGGAACTTTGTTGTTGCTTCATACAAGAAAAGGCGATGGAAAAAGAAAAAGAAGATACAATATCGATAAGCTTCTGTTCCAAGACAGCCGCTTCCCCAAGGAAAGCAAACTCAGTCAGTGTCAGGCGCCCCTTCAATATAACAGGAACACAGCATAGAGAGAAGTGTATACACTGCAACAAGTACACATGTTGTAAATGTAGGAAGGACGGTCCTTGCATGTGGGGGAACTGTAAACATTTGTATTTGATGATTGTATATAGCATGGAACTGACCTCTCTGTACTATTCTTTCCTCTGCATGTCCTGCAGTACAAAAGAAACACCACCATGCAACAAAATGTGGAGATTGGGCAAGATCAGGAAAAAATGAATGAATGAATATGAATAATATGAATAATGTTGCATCAGTGCTGCAGTGTTTTTCGAAATGTACTACACTGGTCATAAAATGAATTATTCTAAATATCATATATACCTATGTCTCTATGTTTTTTTGTCAGTGCGGCTTTGACATTGTGGACCATAAAGTGCATATTAATTCAGCGTGAGCAGAAACAGTTAATAAAACTGAAAAGAAATTCAAGAGACAATGACATACCAGCATTTGTGTGTCAGATTTTATCCCTCCAGATCAGAGAATTTCCAGTTCCATTGTCTCAAAACACCACTCACATCTACAGTTATTCCCAGTTTCAGATACAAATGAACAGTGTCGGATCTGTGGCGGGG
>JANRMT010062818.1:27932736-27952277 GCA_026402145.1 Polypterus bichir lapradei
GTATTTCATGTGCTTTTGCAGTTAACTATGGCTTCTAAGCAAGTGAAGAGTGGTGAGAAGAAAGTTTTGAAGAAAATTGAAATCGAAGTAAAGAAAGAAATTATTGAAAAGTTTGAGCATGGCGTTCGTGTTACTGATCTTGCCGGCGAGTACAAGAATTCAAAATCTACGATTTCGACTATTCTAAAGCAGAAAGAATCTATTAAAGCAGCTGATGTTGCAAAAGGAGTTACAGCATTAACCAGGCAGAGGCTTCAAGTTCTGGAAGAGGTGGAAAAACTGTTTACTAGTTCACTCATTTACCAATTTGAGAACCCTCATGCTTTCAAGCAGCACAATGTAAACAAAGCCGGACTGCCAGTAATGTGGAGGTCAAACACGAAGGGTTGGGTCACAAGGACTTTGTTTTTGGAATGGCTGCATTAGGCTTTCGCTCCCACCAGCTGAACAGCTAAAAACACCAGAAACCCAAGAAATCACAAGAGAGAAAACACCTGAAGGGAAACATCCCTCCATTGCAGAGCCACACTCTCCCTTCTCTCCACCCAGTTCCTCCTTACTTCATGTTTTTTAATTTAAAGTTTTTAAATTAAAGTTCGGATTTGTTCAAATGTTTCCCTCTGTTCAGACAGAGAGAGAGAGAGAGAGAGAGAGAGAGAGAGCGCAAGCCTGCTCGTGTAGCTGAGCAGGGAGCCTGGGTGTTTTGTGTCAGTGTTATTCAATGTTTTTACATTAGTTTACTATTACACTATGCATTGTGTGGTGTAATTAACTATATTTGTGCTTAATCTTTACATATATTTACATATATACACAGTTCGTACAGTCTGGAACGGATTAATTGTATTTACATACAATCCTATGGGGGAAATTGCTTCGGTTCACGACCAACTCGGTAATAAATCTGCAACAATTTCAAAAATTCTTTTTTTTGTTTGTCAATATGGGGTGCTGTGTGTACATTAATGAGAAAAAAAATATTTTAAATGATTTTAGCAAATGGCTGCAGTATAACAAAGAGTGAAAAATTGAAGGGGGTCTGAATACTTTCCGTACCCACTGTATATATAGTGAGACGAGCCCCGGACACAGACAGACGGACAACGTTTGGCCACCCAACACACACATATTTATTTACACTATTTACAGTTTCACCATGCACAACCCAGTGCCTCTGCACCAATCCCCAAAAGTCCAGGCCTCTCTCTCCTGTGCCTTTCTTCAGGCCGCCTCCACTCCTCTCTCGCAAGACTCCCATCCACTTCCACCCGACTCCAGTTATCGAATAAAGGGAGGCGACCCCTTTTATAATCACCCGGATGTGCTCCAGGTGTTTTCTGGCAATCTTCCAAAGACATGCCCCAGTGTGGCGGAAGTGCCGTCTGCATCCCCAGAAGCACTCCGGGTGTCCCTGCTCTTCTTCCCCCCAGCACTTCCTGGTGTGGCTGAAGTGCTGAGGTCAAGGGCTCTCCAGGCACCGGGGCACCCCGTGGCGGTGACCACGGGCCCCCACAGGGCTAAGCTTCAAAGCTCTGTACCCGTAATCCCCATAGCAACTAGGGTGGCTGCACCAACGTGGTCTGAGATGGGCGCACGCCCTCTTCCGGTCCTCCATGGCATCCCAGCCAGGTCATCGCCCCAGGCATCTGCCACAATATATACAAATATATACATATATATACTGTATATATATATATACACACACTATATATATTAGAATTATTTGTTTTCTTAAGTCCTTGAAATGATTTTGTTATCATGGCACTGATATGTGCTTAAAATAGACCTTTTCGGCCGATGTAATGAAGAGCTTCCTGTTTAAAAGGGGCTACGAGATGTGAAATCAACTCTTTGGTGCACCTCGTTTGATTTTTACCGCCAAACAAATTTTCAAAACAAACCGTATTTTACGACTCTAATCAGAGTCGGAGTAATAATTATATTGGCGTGGTCATTTTGGATCTGAGATCAGCTAAAATTTAAACAATGACCGTTGTTAATACCCAGCCGTCATTACTCAGTTTGCCAATAGATGTCAGAAGGACGGATGCCAAAACTGAACTGCCCAAAGATAGATTTCGACGTACCAAGCAGATGGCGATACATTCCAAATTACTTACGATTCCGGAGCAGTCGAAGGGTTTAAGTCAGTCGACAATGTTAGTCCTGGAAAGTACGTCCCACCAAACCAACGTTCCAAAAACCAACCGAACTTACTGTTATCTGCTCAAACCAACACCGACTTACTATACTCAGCCATCCAGCAGTGTCACTGAAGCATTCGAACATTCTTAGCCAATCATGCAATACTGCGTCCGCGTTTGCCACGTTATGTTCTAACTACAGAGGCAGAGTCCCATTCGCAAACACCATACATACGGGGTATTGATGCGAACACCATACATATGGGTAGTATCAAATTATATATATATATACACACACACACACACACACACACACACACACACACATATATATATATATATATATATATATATATATATATATATATACACACATCATCTGTCTTCATCTTATAATTCTTAGATTGTATTGTGTTAGCTGTTCTTGATGTCTATTGCTTTTATTCTGTGGGATAAATAGATATTCCATTAAAATGTCAATGTTTATGTTTCATTGATATAGATTTTAGTATCTTATTATCAATTAATAATCAAAGTGATACTTATGTTTCAGTCTATTTAAATATAGAGAAACATTTAATAATGATGCATATTACTAATACAAAAATGCTGCACTTTAAAAATGGACTTAAGTCTATCATGGCATCTTGTTAATATATTTCCATAATAGACTAACCAAGCTTGTAAGTGCTGTAGCATCTTTTTAAATGTCAAAGAATGTAATTGATGTTGTAAAACCAATAAGAAGATATTGTTTTATTAAATATATATATTTGTATCATTTAGTTTCATTAGCTAATGTAATATGCAGTCTATATCTACATGACACATACAATAACTACATGCAGTAAATGCAGATCTCTAAATCATGCAATAAAGGTTTAATGGCAAATGCATTTTCTGTTAAAAGGATTAGTATGAAAAGGCAAATTTAAAACACCTTAATCCATCCACTTTGCTCCACCAGTCTTCCACATATAGCGCAAATACCATTGGATATTTAAGGGTGATAAATGTTTTCTGTTCTTTGATGGATGAATGTTTCAGAGTGTATGCAAAAGTTATAATCTTTAATATAACTTGGATATGACTGACAATGACATGATAAGATTTGAGGAAAGAAAAGAAAAAGGATAAGTATATTATGTAATAGAAATGAGTTGTATTTAAAAAAGGCATGGTTTACAAAAGTATTTCAGGAATGAACACAAAACTTATAAACTCTAGAAAATAATTAGTATGATATATAGGAGCCATGGAATTCAACCCAAGAAGTCCAAAATATAAAAATGCAAAGGGTTGTAATATAAGGAAATGATAAATTAACACAGAATAGTGAGTACAACAGAAAGTAAATAATAACAGACCTTATGCCCTCCTTATATGTCAGGTACGCCTACCTATCACAGAGTGGAGGGTAACTGGTTCATGTCCTATAAACAATGCATTCACTAATTCATTGCTCACTTCCCTTTAATTCAAACAAATGCAGCTATTGCAAATGGACTGAAGGAAGTATAAAACTCTGCCCTCTTACTGCTTCTGGGTATGCCGCAGCACTTAATTTCTGGGGGTTCTTGAAAAGACACAAAGTCTGGGCTTGTATGAGCAGAGATCCACTTATCAGCCCCAGGGTTTCTGCATCTAGTGCAACACCATGAAGTTCTGCTTTAGCTGTCCTACTCTGTACCTTTAAGCAGTTATAAAACACCAAATCTACATATTCTATATTGCCCATTAGAAACATGAGCAACTCCACTCAAACTAATAGGATTTCCCTTATGGACATATATATACAGGGGCAGCATGGTGGTGCAGAGGTAGGGGTGCTGCCTCGCAGTAAGGAGACCTGGGGTTGCTTCCTGGGTCCTCCCTGCATGGAGTTTGCATGTTCTCCCCGTGTCTGTGTGAGTTTCCCTGGGTGCTCCAGTTTCCTCCCACAATCCAAAGACATGCAGGTTAGATGCATTAGCGATCCTAAATTGTCCCTAGTGTGTGCTTGGTGTGTGTGTGTGTGTGTGTGTGTCCTGCGGTGGGATAGCACCCTGCCCGGGATTTGTTCCTGCCTTGTGCCCTGTGTTGGCTGGGACTGGCTTCAGCAGACCCCCCGTGACCCTGTGTTAGGATATAGGAGGTTGGAAAATGACTGACTGACTGACATATATATATGTCATATATACAGTGTGTGTGTATATATATATATATATATATATTAGTGGCAGATGGCCGGGATCCATGACTGGCCAGGACGCCCCTTTGTTATATGTTCAGGGGGAGCAGCCATGGACTGTGCAATACCCACACCCCCAAACGCTAGATGGCAACCACCCTGGTTTGGAGCGATGACTCGGTTTCCGGCAGGGTTCCATGGGAAATGGAGTCGGGTGCAGCCCTGTTGGGTCCCACAGGTGCCACCAGGGGGTGCTGCAGCTGGAACACCTGAGTGCAGCCGGAACTCTGCAATTAAGCACCTGGAGCACTTCTGGGTGAACTATAAAAGGGGCCAGCAGCCACCACTCCTGGGTGCCAGTCAGGAGGAGGAGGATGAGGTTGCCTGAGAGGAGTGGTGAAGGAAGATTAAGAGAGTGCTTTGCTTTAGTTGCTTTAATTACACTTGGGACTGCGTTGTGCCTGTGGGTATTATGGCAAAGACATGCCCCACAGGTGAAGAAAAATAAAAGTATGGAACTTAAATTGTTTGTTTGAAATTAAAACTTTACAGAAGCTCAAGAAAAATATAAAAAATATAACAAATCACAACACACACAAGAAATTCTGGCTTGGGTAATAAGGTCTTCTACTCTCCAGATACATATAGGCTGCCATATATAATTGGTTACACAAAGAGTGTTTCTTTAACAATAGTTAAAATTAAAACAAATAAAATAAAAACAACCAAGAATCTGCACTTTCGGACAAAATCTTTTCTAACCTCTCTCTCTGTCTGTGCCTCTTTCTAGTTGTTTGTCTAGAAGGACATAACTTAGTTTAAAAAAACAGAATGTTCATTTCCTGTGGCTATATCCTTTTGTGTTTCGACTCTTGCATCCTTTCTAGTGCAACATTTATTTCTTAACATCTGCAGTGATATTGTGCTCTGCTAAGCCTGCTTAGCAAATTTCTGGTGTCTTTACTCATTTTTTGTCTCAGTTGCTCTCAAATGAAGCAACAATTATTTTGTTTTTGCAGATGTCTTGTGTCTGTTTTGAGTTAAAGGAGCTACTTCCCTTTTGTTTTTTTAGTACGGTCAGCCCACTCACCTTGGCATCAGCTGCTACATTTCTTTCAGGCAATCTGTCTCCCCTCTTACAGTAAAATACTACTTTTTTGCAGCAGCATGTGAATTTATCTTGTGGTAGGTGTCTTATATGTATTAAATACTTGTGTCTTTGACCCTGGAGTATTGCATAGTTTAGTGTTGGAGTTCGCAGTTTCTGAACGGCCACAGGACGTACAGGTTTTCATTATAGTAATATTCTTTACTAGTAGACAACTACTGCTAATGGAACATAGTTCATTGCCTTGATTTGATTGCTTTTTAAGAGTCTGAACTGAGTTTTTATTTTTCCCCAATAACCAGATACTAGCTATCAATTTGCTAATGACACCACAGTTCATGGACTGATTAATGGAAAAGATGAGACCAACCTACAAAACCCTATGAACAGAAAAGAGGAAAAAAAAAGGAATAGTCTCTAGCCTACAGCCATCTAGTCCACCCCTACCCCACCACCAAGTGGTAGTTATTCACCAGTGGTGGTACGGAATGATTCATGAATATAGGACACAGAACTAAAAAAAGGAATTATAAAAAGATTTTGAAAGGTTAGGAAGAGGACACTCTTATAACTTAGAGGTTAAAGCAAAATTTTGTGCTATTTTGCCTAATGAGAAAAGTCTACATTTTATAGATGAAAAGGATAATTCCAATCAGTCCAAAAGGAGAAATATGCTATATGTTGAAGAGAATATTCAAAGATTGAATCTTAGAAAGGAGAGAAAGAATCACAAGGGGACAATCATAGAACATGTGGATAAAGGTGGTGGACATGTTGAAAGAGCACAGGATGCACAAATGGCTGGGAGCAAATCCCATGGTATAACATTTAATGGGGTAAGATAATCAAAGTGTTATACAGTAGAACTTAACGGGTTGACGGTTAAGGCTTGAGGACCAGAGAGTTATTCTTAAAAATGTTAATCCAGGACAACAAAAAGGCAAGGGAAAAGTTGTTATGAAGATTTAATTAGAATATTATGCAGTGTCGAGACAGGTTTATTGGCAGGAGTTAATGAGTATACAATATCATACAATGGGTGAAAACGGAGAGAGAGCGAGAGAAGGACAATAGCAGACCATACTGCATATCCTTAGGGCTTAAAAAAAAAGCAGATGTGCAATCAATGTCATTTGTATACATGTTTCTAAATGCATGTTTTACTTTCAAATTTGGTCACCCTTGTCATAAAGAGCATTTCCATAAGTAAAATGATCTACCAGACAGAGATGCTCATTTGGCAAAGCTATTGAGGCCTGTAATCACCACTGTTTCAATAACATGAATGTGAACTTAGCCTGAAAACTTGGCATATTCTTTGGTATCAAACATTTAATTTTTGGTTTCTTAACATTTTGCTGTGAATGTCGATTTCTTGTTTATTTTGTCCTTTAGAAGAAGATTATATTCTGGCATAGTCTTTTTGGCCAACATTTTTGCTAGAAAATTCTATTTCTGAAACAAACCTAGAAGAATTCTTAAAATACTGTATTTTTGTGAGACAATGAATGAAATAAAATTATTATTCATAGGCACTTTAAAAATCTAACAACATATGCTACATCTGACCTTTTGTGATGTTTTTTTTATTTTCTAACCCACAAATAATCACATATGATTTGTAGTTAACTAACAGAAGTGACTCCTGGAGGAAATATATGAATTTCAGTCTTCGTTTAAAGGAGAATTAATCTCCCAGGACTAATTCCTTTTTAATTCCTTCAGTCCCGTGACTCTCTTGTATAATAGATTGTGCCTTCTACTCTTGATTAAAATTCTTATTTAGCCCTTTAAGGTAAGTACTTGTACCAAAACCATTTTCTCACCTTCTAATTACAGGTTTCTAGTATTAGTCCAACAATAGCCCAAATGGTAAAAAGCAATAGTTTATCATGATCATCCCCAGAATTGGCAGTGTCAAACTGTTTTCAGGTCCTTGTGGACCTGAATGATGTCTCTGAAGATTCTGAGGAGGTAGGTAAGGATATAGAGGCCCAATGAGCTATCTCAAAACCAGTTCCTAGAAAAAGAGATGTAGTGATAGTTGGGGACTTAATCATTAGGGGGACTGAAGCACAGGTTTGCTCCAGAGACATTTGCTCCAGAGACAGAGAATCTCACATGGTGTGTTGGCTTCCCATCTCACGAATTGTAGACCACCTTGGAAGGATAGATTGGCTCTTCGACAGCATGGCGGTGGATCCAGTGGTCATTGTACATGTTGGAACAAATTACATACATAAAAGTAGTCTGTCAATTATGTGATCCAAAGTGCAAGAATTAGGTGCCAGGCTGAGGAGCAAAACCGAAAAGGTGGTCTCTGAAGTTCTGCCTGTGCCACGCGCCAGTCCAGGTAAGATTGATGAGATCATATTGCTTAAAGCATGATTCAAATCTTGATGCAGTGTAGAAAAGTATAGGTTTATGGGACATTGAGACCCATTTAGGAACAGATAGGACCTGTTCTGCCACAACAGGTAACATTTGAACCGGAGGGGCACGAATGTGTTGGGGAGGCATACGAGTAGGTTAGTCAAAGATTGTTTAAATTAGGGTACAGGGGTCAGGGAGTTTAGGACATGCCAGGTTTAGAACTGTATATGGATGAACAAACAATAGTGTAAAAATAAAAAAGCATAGTAATATAAATACTAACTCAACATTTAAATGTACAGTAAAAGTAAAACAAGTAACACATTGAAAATAGCTAGCCTTAATACTAGAACTATCAAAAATAAAATAAGTGAGTTGGAGTTGTATGGACAAGAGCATAATTATGATATTACAGAAATAACAGAAACCTGGCTAAATAACAAAAGATGGGGATCAGTATAACGTAGAGGCATATATATTTTTAAGAAGGACAGACAGAACAGAAAAGGAGGTAGGGTTGCTGTTTATGTCAGACAGAATTTAAAAACAAGTCCTCTTCAGTTGGACAATGAGCCCCATCTGAGTGAGGACATGGGGCTTCACCTGGAAAGCATTAGGGAAAGAGGTTTAATTTTAGAAGTGTGTTACAGACCACCCAATGCAGACAGTAATTTCAACACATATCTTTTTAGTTATATTAAAAAGGCAAATTTACAGGGGTATATTATAATCATAGGGGATTTTGCTGAAATATTAACTGGGATAACCTTGGAAATAGAGTTTCTAGAAGTAATAAGTGACGGTTTATTTAACATAGTATGCTACAGCACTAACATGGAGTAAAGCCTGTTTAGGTTTAGTATGTTATAATAATCAGGCTAGAATTGGAGATGTACAGGTAATTGAACCACTAGGGTCAAGTGACCATAATATAATAAAATTTCCAGTGTTTTTGAAGAGTGCTGATGCAAAGACTAAAACTGTTTAACTTTGGTAGAGCAAATTTTGAGATATGGTAATGTCTAAGGAGGATAAAGAGGGGCTTTTAAGTGTGGAGACAGTCAAGGAGCAGTGGAACAGATTTAAAAACTTTTTACATCTAATGCAGGACAAGTACATACAGTGGAATTACAGTGGTGCCTCGGTTTGCAAGCATAATTCGTTCCAGAAACGTGCTTGTAATCCAAAGCACTCGTATATCAAAGCGAATTTCTCCATAAGAAATAATGGAAACACAGATGATTCGTTGTACAACCCAAAAATATTCATATAAAAATTATTATTACAAAATCTAAAGTAAAAATATGCAAAACAAATTAACTTGCACTTTACCTTTGAAAAGAATCATGGCTGGTGTGAGGGAGATGAGAGATAGGAGAGGAGGAGAGTTATTGTGTAGGACGACTTTCACTCTAACTAACGGAATCACTGCTATCTGTTGGCTCACTGGAATCTTTTTCTTTTTTTTGCAACTTTAACAAGGAAACCTATACAATGACAGTTGCTTTTGCCTGAAGAGTCACCAGACTTGGACACAAAATAAAAAAATGCTTTATGCACTGTAAGGTTTCTAAACCCTTTTGGGATACCACCCACAAAATGGGACAAAATGCGGAAGAGCGTCCCGAAGCAACTGCAGGCTCCCAGCACTGCGGTCAAGTTATAAGCGCCTGCCATCGATGGGTGATACAAGGAACATTATAACATTATAAATGCAAGAGCACAGTATTACTTAGCCACTAACCTGGTCACGACCCTGCCTGTTTGCTGTGTCTCTGTATTAGGAGAGCAGTAGATCCTGCTACAATAAACAACCATGCTGTTCTTGTTTCATGCTGAATAAAGCTGGTTTTGCTAAAGTACTGAGACTCAGCTTCGTATTTTGGGGTGCATGACAGCACACACACGTGGTCACCATACTATAGTAAACAGTATACGCTCATATGAATGTTAACTATACAGTCATGGCCGAAATTATCAGCACTCCTGGAATTTTCCCAGAAAATGCACCATTTCTGCCAGAAAACTGTTGCAATTACAAATGTTTTGGTATATACATGTTTATTTCCTTTTTGTGCATTAGAACAACACCAAAAAATAGAGAAAAAAAGCCAAATCTGACATCATTTCACACAAAACTCAAAAACTGGGCTGAACAAAATTATTGGCACCCTCTACCTAATATTTGGTTGCATGCCCTTTGGAAAAAATAACTGAAATCAAGCGCTTCCTATAACCATCAACAAGCTTGTTACACCTCTGAACTGGAATTTACGACCACTCTTCTTTTGCAAACTGCTCAAGGTCTCTCGGATTTGAAGGGTGCCTTCTCTCAACAGCAATTCTGAGATCTCTCCATAAGTGTTCAATCGGATTTAGATCCGGACTCATTGCTGGCCACTTCAGAACTCTCCAGCGCTTTGGCTTCAACCATTTCTGGGTGCTTTTAGAGGTATGTTTAGGGTCATTGTCCTGCTGGAACACACATGACCTCTGACGCAGACCCAGCTTTCTGACAATGGGCCCTACATTGCGCCCCAATATCTTTTGGTAGTCTTCAGATTTCATGATGCCTTGCACACAGTCGAGGCATCCAGTGTCAGAGGCAGAAAAACCTCCACCACGTTTGACTGTAGGTACTGTGTTCTTTTCTTCATAGGCCTCATTCCGTTTTCAGTAAACAGTAGAATGATGAGCTTTACCAAAAAGCCCTACCTTGGTCTCATCTGTCCACAAGACGTTCGCCCAGAAGGATTTTGGCTTCCTCAAGTACATTTTGGCAAACTCCAGTCTGGCTTTTTTATGTTTCTGTGTCAGCAGTGGGGTCCTCCTGGCTCTCCTGCCATAGCGTTTCATTTCGTTCAGATGTCGACGGATAGTTCGAGCTGACACTGTTGCACCCTAAGTCTGCAGAACAGCTTGAATATGTTTTGAAGTTGATTGGGGCTGTTTATCCACCATTCGGACTATCCTTCGTAGCAGTCTTTTATCAATGTTTCTTTTCCGTCCACGTCCAGGGAGATTAGCTACAGTGCCATGTGTTGTGAACTTCTTGATTATGTAGCGCACAGTGGACAAAGGAACATGAAGATCTCTGGAGATGGACTTGTAGCCTTGAGATTGTTGATATATTTCCACAATTTTTGTTCTCAAGTCCTCAGGCAATTCTCTGCTCTTCTTTCTGTTCTCCACGCTTAGTGTGGCACACTCAGACACACAACAGAAAGGTTGAGTCAACTTTTCTCCATTTTAACTGGCTTCAGGTGTGATTGCTATATTGCCAGCACCTGTTTCTTGCTACAGGTGAGTTCAAACGAGCATCATATGCTTCAAATAAAACAATTTACCCAAAATTTTAAAAAGGTGCCAATAATTTTGTCCGGCCCATTTTTGGAGTTCTGTGTGACATGATGTCAGATTTGGCTTTTTTTTCTCTGTTTTTTTGTGTTGTTCCAATGCACATAAAGGAAATAAACATGTGTATACCAAAACATTTGTAATTGCAACAATTTTCTGGGAGAAATGGTGCATTTTCTGGGAAAATTCCAGGGGTGCTGATAATTTCGGCCATGATTGTATGAGTCAGGCATGCCAACTGAGAATGAGCATGAGAGACAATTGATTACCCACAATCCCCACGTGATGCTAAGAGAACAAAGCCTATACATACTACTCGTATTGCAAGACCTCGCCCGTTTATCTAGTTAAAATTTATAAAAAATTTTAACTCATCTTGCAAAACACTCGCAGACCAAGTTATTCGCAATCTAAGGTTTCACTGTAATAGGAAACTTAAAAAATCTCTGCAGTTGAATAATAAAGAGTTAAACAAGAAGCTGTACAGGAAAATGCAGTTGTATAAGGCATATAAGACTAATAACTCCAAAGTGAATTGTAAGGTGTATGAGAACATGAGAGCGAACTTTAAAAAGGATATTAGGGAGGCTAAAAGACAGTTAGAGAGCAATATAGCAGATGAGGCAAAAGACAACCCAAAGAAATTCTTTCAGTATTTAAGTAGTAAAAAATCAGTCAAGGAAGCACATCAGGAATAGTAAAGGGGAATTAAAACATACACACATTGAGATAGCAGATGCTCTAAATATGCATTTTTTGAGGTTTTCACAAGTGAGAGAGTGAATAACCTCACAGCAGTAAATGGAATTACAAAGGGGGTACTAAGTGATATAGAAATTGCAGAGGGAGAAGTACTGCTCAAATTAAACAGGCTGCAATCAAACAGATCTCCAGGACCAGATAATATTTACCCTTGAGCTCTAAAGAAGGTTAGTGAGTACATATATTGACCCTTGATGTATATTTTAGGATGTCGCTGTGCAATGGTGAATTTCTGAAGGACTAGAAGATAGCAAATATTATCCCATTATATAAAAAGGGTGACTGGGAAGATCCAAGCAACTATAGGCCAGTAAGCTTAACGTACATCACAGTAAAATTAATGGAAGGAATGATTAAGGATAAGATTGAGCAGCACATGGCAAGTACAGGAGTTTTTCTGAAGAGTCAGAATGGATTCAGAAGTAGGAGGTCATGGTTTACCAACATGCTGGAATTCTATGAGGAAGCAACAAAAGGGTATGATCAAAGTGGAGCATTTGATATTATTTATTTTGACTTTTAGAAGGCATTTCAGAAGCACTTTGGCCACAGCATTCCCATGTTATTTTAAATGTGCTATATAAATAAATTGACATTGACATTTGACAAGGTGCCACATAACAGGCTGACCATCAAACTAAAAGAAGTGGGAGTTCAGGGTGATGTTTTCAGATGGGTGCAGAATTGGCTCAGACAGGGGAAGCAGAGGGTGATGATGTGAGGAACCTCTTCAGAATTGACTGATGTTAAGACTGGTGATCCACAAGGGTCAGTGCTAGGGCCGCTGCTATTTTTATATATACATAAAATGATTTGAATAGGAATATAACTAACAAGCTGATTAAGTTTTCAGATGATACAGACATTTGGGCTTGAGTTTTTAACTCATTGACAGCAACATGGTACATTGAATGATTTTTTTTCTTTGTTTATATTCTTGAATAAAAGTACGCATTGTTCATTTAAAATTTGGACTAAAGTCTTCACAAATTCTACACTTCATATCATATTATTAGTACAACATGGAAAAACTTTCTGTTTTAGGTATGTGTTCAACATTGCTTGCCTCGCATGTCCTGTCATCCTACACTTTCACAGATCATTGTGGACACGGAACACACAAGAAATGTATCTATTCCAAATAACGATATATTATTTACCCTATACAACTCCAGGCACCTCACACCCAGATAAACACACTTGAGCACTGAGAATTTTGCGACTAACTTCAGCTCCGTTGGGTTAGCGGGGTGAGGGGAAGGAAGGGATAGCAGGTTGCTTGCTGCTTGTGCGGATTGACACATTTACAAAACAAAAGACTGTGATAAGGAGAGGTGCAAAGGAATTTAAGGTGGCCAGGGATTACATTTTTTTTTCGTAGGCTTCAGGGATTCTAGTGTTAAAAGTGCAGAGACTTTTAGTCAGTTAAGACAAAAGGAGATTAAGAGGTGACATGATTGAAGTATTGAAAATTATGAAGGGAATTAGTACAATACATCAAGACTGTTATTTTAAAATGAGTTCATCAAGAACACAGACACACAACTGGAAATTTGTTAAAGAAACTTGTAAATTTTGTACACACATTAGAAAGTGCTTCTTTACACAGAGAACCATAGGCAAATATAATAAGCTGCCAAGTAGTGTGGTAGACCAAGGACTTTAGAGACTTTCAAAGCTTGACTTGATGTTATTTTAGAATAATTAAGTGGATAGGAACTGCAAGCTCTGTTGGGCTGAATGGCCTGTTCTCATCTAGATTGTTCTAATATGCTACTAAGGAGACTGGCATAAATATCATGCATCATGCTGAAGTGAAGGTGGAGATTATTGCTATACGTGATGCTTAGTGAACTGTAATGAGATCAATAAATGGTGTTTCTTACAAGCTGAGGATTTATGATACTCAACTTGTAATAGTTTAATAAAGTTTACACTATGAGAACAGAAATAATCCAGCTAAATGGTAATGAATGTACTGCCAAGCAATTTCTGCATCCAAAATGCAGTACTGAGATTTGACTCGGGAGATGCTCTAATGATGATGATAAAGTTAAGCAGTAACTGTGGCTAAGATCATGATCACGAATGAACTTAAGGTTAACCAAAGCACAAGAAGAAAGAAAGAAAGAAAAACAGTCAACAAGTTAGAAAGAAACCATGAGTGGAGTTGAAGGGGTGGTTGTGGGGGCCTGGCCTCCCCCCTTACAGGGTACATTATGTTACTAAAATAAACCCATAATAAAAATGTGTTTTTCCTCAAAGGTTTTTTTTTTTTTTTTTTTTTTAATTGGGGTTGTATATTGTAACTTTATATTCTGAACCATTCACAACATTTGACTTGGGACATTATGCAAATATGTAGCAATACAGCTATGACTCTAAAAATGTCATGTCATTTTCTAACCACCTTAATCCAGACCAGTGTTGCAAGGGGTGCTGGAGCCTATCCTAGCTTGTATGTGGTACAAGGCAGGAAAAAACTCTGGACAGGGCACCAGTCCATTGAATGGGGAACACGCATACACACCAAACACACAATTTAGAGTCATCAATTCACATGCATGTCTTTAAGCAGTGAGCAGACACCCTTGCAAACACAGAAAGAACATACACACTCCACGCAGGGAAGACCAGGGGCATGAACCCTGGTCTCCTTACTGCAAGGAAGCAGTGCTTTCACTGTGACACTGTGTTCCCCAAACATTAAAAATGTAATTGTTTTTTTATTTCTGCCTGCCCTGATAGATTTCACTCCACATTGGACAGGTGTCTTAGGCTAAGTGCAATCAGAAAATAAGGTTAAAATAAAAGATAAATAAAAGAACATATTAGTCAACCAAACAAACTAAATGGAGCATAAAAGGCAGACACTGAAGGAACACAGGACAGATGCAAGTTTTATATTTCAACATTTTTCAATGGAAAAGAAACACTCTTTCAGTACCTCTTTGCAGGAGCAGCTGCCAGCTTTCCGTGCAACATGCGCCTCACACGGGGTGATGAACATTTAAAAGATCGAGCCTCAGCCATCCTGAAATCTCTCACTCTCCTGTCTCTCTTCCCCCAAACTCCCTTCTCTCCGGACACTTTTCGCATATCAGGAAGTCCCTCAAGCCTCTAAGGACTTCTCCCCTTTCAAATTATTATACAGATGTCAACTCTGGGGTATATTTGATATTTTAAAAGAAGAATGGGAAGAAGAGGCTCTTCCCGCTACATATATTAGAATATATTATGCAATAGATTTGGAAAGATTCATCCTTTACTCAAAAGTCATATGGAAGAGGAGCAAGCAGCACAGGTCCGATATTACGATTGAGGCATGTCTCTTCTTGAATTCCACCCGAGAGATCAGGACATGGTTCTGGTTCCTAGCTCCCACTCTAAATTACTAGCCGACTGGCATGGTCCTAAAGTTAAGAAGAGGAAGGGACTCGTTGATTATCTGGTGAAACATCCCAATTGTCGATCGACCAAGCAGGTCTATCATGTAAATCTGCTGAAGCCGTGGAAAGACAGGGATTCTGATCCCTCCTCCGGTCAGCCCTACTCAATCTTTGCTCAAAAATAACCCTAACTTTGGTGTGGATTTAAGTCCCAGAAAAAGACAGGAGCTGGAAGCAATTATCCTGTCTGTCCCGGAGGTAGTGAGTGAAACGCCTGGAAGGATCTCTCTGATTGCGCACGATATTGTGACAGAACCTGGGGTTATAGTTCGAGAATGCCCATATCGCCTTCCCGAGGTAAAAAGTGCTGAAGTGGAGCTTGAGATCAAGTGCATGCTGGAACTAGGAGTGATAGAGGAAAGTCATAGCCCAAGGTCCAGTCCCATCATTTTGGTCTGTAAGCCTGACGGGAGTTGGAGGTTTTGCAATGACTTCCGTCGACTTAATCAGGTATCCCAATTTGATACCTATCCAATGCCATGATAGGACGACCTCCTCGAGAGGCTAGTACAGGCTAAATATTTGACCACTCTTGACATGACAAAGGGGTACTGGCAGTTTCCTTTAACAGACTCTGCAAAGACTAAGACTGCATTTAGCACCCCTAGTGGTCACTGGCAGTATTGTGTCCTTCCATTTGGGTTAAACAGAGCTCCTGCGACTTTCCAGCATCTGGTGGATAAAGTGCTCATAACTCTGTAGTGCTGCCTACCAGGATGACATGGTCATCTATTTCAGCACATGGGAGGAACACCTAAAGCAGGTCCGAGTGGTATTACAGACACTTGGTGAGGCTGGACCACAGATTAATCCCATGAAATGCTTCTTTAGAAAAAACAAAGCCATGTATTTATGCTACTTGGTGGGTCGAGGTACCGTGAAGCCAGAGTGGTCCCAAAGTAGATGCCATATTGAAATGGTCCCATCCATGAACCAAGAGGCAAGTCCAAGCCTTTTTCGGCTTAGCAGGATACTACTGCCAGTTTGTACCCAGATTCCCTGAAATACCCTTGACTGATTTGACAAAAAAAGAGGACCCAAACAATGTGGTATGGACTGATAAGACAGACGCTGCATTTAGTTACTTAAAACAGGCCCTTACTGCAGCACCAGCTTTGAAAGCTTCCAACTTTTCTTCACCTTTCATTCTCCAGTCGGACGCTTCGGACACAGACCTGGGTGCCGTGCTGAGCCAGAGCGCTGAAGGATGCTGAACATCCCATCATGTTCCTGAGCTGGAAACTGCTGGAACGAAGGACCAGGTATGTGGCGTTTCAAAGGGAGACCTTAGCGATTAAATGGGTGATAACACAGCAGAGGTACTACCTCTTGTGGCACAAGTTTGCATGGAAGGCAGCTAAAGGGCCTGAATGAGAGTAATTCCATGCAAGATCATGGGGTGTTGGAGTGCACTAACTCTTTCTCTCACTTCTCTGCAGACAAGATATGGGAAATTCCGCCTGGCCCTGATGATGTCACTTCCGGTTCTGGCCTAAATGATGCCATTTCCTTTTTTTTCAGCCCTAATGATGCCGTCACTTCTGGTCCCAGCCCCAATGACATCACTTCCGGTTACGCCCCCACTGATGTCACTTCCAGCTCTGGCCCTACTGACACCACTTCCGGTTCCGGCCCTACTGATAGCATAACCTCCTTTGCTCTACCTTAAAACCACCAGCTTTGTGCTATCAAGTCAGTTCACATACTGTATGTACATTGAAAATATCTATTTTGCAGCCAGGGATATTATACAAGTAGCTGCCCCAATATATATATAAAATATTGTGGCAGATGGCTGGGGCCCATGCCCAGCTGGAACGCCTTTACAATACCTCCACCAGACCACGAGAGGGGCCACAGGCTTGGAGCTTGGAAGATAAACCCTCCTGGGGCCCATGGCCAACGCCTGAGGGGTGTTTGGACAGTTTCAGAGTCCTGGACTGCAGCACTTCCACCACACTCAGAAGTGGATCCGGGTGCATCTGGAGTATTTCCAGGTGCCCATGCAGCACTGCCGCCACAGCAGGAAGTGCTGCCGGATGATTGCCGGAGAACACTTGGAGCAGTTCCGGGTGCAGGATAAAAAAGGCTGTCTCACTCCGTTCAAGGAGCCAGAGTCGGGAGGTGGAGGACAGCGCTTGCTGGGAGAGGTGTAGAGGCAGCAAAAGAGAAGGAAGAGAGAGAGAGAAAGATAGTGAGAGAGGAAAAGAAAAGAAAGAAGAAGAGAAGGGACTGAGCAGTAGTTGTGAGCTATAGAGTGTTGTGTTGTGCAAGAAAAAGGAAAATAAAGCTTGTGCTTTTGGAGTTGTGTCTTGGAATCTGTCTGTGTCCGGGTAGCGATACGGCCCCCGTAATTTTCTACTATATACTGTATATACAGTTGACCCTCGATATATGACCAGCTTGACATGCAAACAACTTGGTTTACGACCAAAATTTTTGTTTTGAATTACGACCAGCGTCTTCAGTTACAACCCGAATGCGGTCACGTGTATATGCTTGTGCGATTGTAAACAAACAGCTGTGAGCGTTTGTAAGCGTCAGTCGAAGCCCAGATATGTGTGTTTGTGGATGTAATTTTGGTCAGTGCAGTGATTTACATAATTTATTTCGATAATTGCTATCAAAATGGTCCCAAAAAAGCTAGAAAAGAAGCTAAGGCAGGAAGAGAAGGTAACGAAGGTAAAGAAAGTGATCACAATCGAAACGAAGAAGGAAATTGTGTGGAAATATGAGAGTGGCGTTCCATTACTTTTTATGGGAAAAATAGTCTTGACTTACAACCAACTTGAGTTATAACCATCCCTCGCGAATGAAGTCAAGGGTCCACTGTGTGTGTGTGTATATATATATCTATATATAATCTTCATTTGGATCTTGATCTTTGTTTGTCCGCGAATGAATTAGAAGAAGAAGCACTAGATGGCAGTAGAGAGACAGCTAAAACATAGGCATTGCATTAAGAATCTCCTCCAGGCTTATACTACTGAAGACTGTAGTACTCCAGTCACACCTCAAAACACAGACACTCAAACTAAAGAAATTGTTGTGTTTTAAATTAACTAAAGAGATCTTCATTTAGATCTTGATCTTTGTTTGTCCGCGAATTCCACGCATGCGTAGACCACCTTCCAGTTTAGTACGTTGTTGTTACTCACGGATGTCAACAATGTGCCAGAATAACGAAAGGGGTGGTGGACAGTGTTACGCTGGTTAGCTCCTGAGGCCTGGTTAGAGAATGAGATTGCCGAAGATAAAAGGTACGTGCCTACGTAACATATGAATGAAAGAAAGACAGTGGGTAAAATGAATGACAATGTAACAGCACGTTCCGGAAATTATTATTGTTACGTTGTAGCCGGCGAGTGCTGCGTGTCTCACAGTTGTACCGTGGCTTGCTCATATGTCAGTGAAGTGATCCCTATTTATGCTTTAAAGAGCCTGGATACCTATGTGTCCCCCTTTTATAACCATTGCTCCGTGTATATTGCCTTACTCTTTGGATTGCCGCAAAGCAACCTGCGAGATTGGAGAAAGGCTGAGAAGAGATCGTGAGAGGAAACGACAGCGTTGTGAAAACGAGACGGAATGTGAACGGACAGAAGCAGAAATGCTCCTACACCACCACATAATTACGTTTCAGACAGTGATTCCGAGTAGGCCGTTCCTATCGAATCAATATCCAAGGATTTTCTTTTGTAATTTTGTTTCCCTTATAAAATCATAATGCTGTGCGACGAAGGGCCCAGTTCACGACTGGCAGCTGTGGTTAAACAGGGAGCCCTTCACAGACAACTTTAACATGCGCAACGTAGTTGGGTGCACATGGCTAGTATATACAGTATATTGTCACACACGTGCGATTAGGAGGCAGCTAAAGGGCTTAAGTAATGGTAATACTACGCCAGACCAGGGGTAGCAGAGTGTGCTGACTGTCTCTCTCAGTCTCTTGCAGACCATTCCTGGGAAATTCCATCTGGTTTCGGCGCCACTGATGATGTCACTTCTGGTCCAGAAGATGTCACTTTCAGCACCACTGATGATGTCACTTCCGGTCCATAAGACATCACTTCTGGTTCCAGCATGGATTACCTAATTTCCTATTCCAGCCCTTAAAACCGCCATCTTACCTCCACTTAATTAGTTCTGTTTTGGACTCTGTCTTGTAAACAACTCAA
>JANRMT010062818.1:27952377-27981955 GCA_026402145.1 Polypterus bichir lapradei
TATATATATATATATATATATATATATATATACACAATTCTATGCTAGGTACAGTTTCACATCCCATCTACATAAATATTCAAATATACTATACTGTCAACTGTGAAATTTTTCAGATGAAACCTTCCTTTGCTTAAATTTCACATCCTTTTGGCACCAGAGATAATTAATGAAATCAAATATATCCATAATAAAATGTTTCAATAATCTCAAATGTTCAATTCTCACAGCAATGGCAAAATTAATATAGAAAATATATATTCAGGAGGAGTGAAAGTTGACATTTATTGTATTCATTAAACTAGGATTTAATGATATCACATGAGTCTATAGCATGGCACTTTGCAGGGAGAGAAGCAACTATTTTAAATAATTTCTTTTGTTATAAGATGGATGGTTAGCCCAAGGGTAGAAGTTGTTCAGAGATGTTTTATTAAGCTTATCAGCCATATATGGGAAAAATATAGCAACATGGCAGATCTTGTAACCATTCAAAATCATCAGCAAACAGTACAAATTATATACTTTATATAAAGTACAGGGCTACAAGAAGGGGACCTGTTAGGGCCCACTCCTATATAAGAATAATTCTATTCTGATTATATGGAAATCAGGTTTTCATTCAAAATTAAAGTTCCTGCATCATTTGATTTTTATTCTTTCCTCCTGCTTTCAGTTTTATTCTTCATCTCCCACGCTCCATGGTCTCTTTCCTTTTCTACAAAGGAGCTACTGACTGATGTTTTGTGACTACTGTCTCAGTAACCTTTAGTAGTAAATAGTCAATGAAGATCAAGTGTAATGCATCATTCATGTACTTTTGGGAGTAAGGCTATCCACAAAAAACCAATGGCACACACAGGGCCAGTATTCAGTAAGATTCTACAGCTCTAATGCACTTTTCCTCTATAACATACAAGGGATAATGGAATTGTCTTCAAACACCAGAACTCTGGAAATAAGGATGATAATCCCTGCACCCAAAAAAAAGGACAATGTATAGTGCTTGGCAGTTCAGTTGTTTTTTCACTAAACAGGAATCAACAGGTAAACTCCAGTTCAAATCCGGACCAAAACGAAATTTCATTCAAACCGTGTACAAAACAAAAAAATCAGTTACTTCGATTATTTGTTGTTGGCGTAGAGAAAAAAAATAGTGCTATCTAAACTGTCTTCCAAGAACCAGGTACTGTTGCTCATGTATCTGGATCAGTCACAGAAGATGTAACGTTCTGTGTTTAACGCTCTGGCTGCCACTTCAGACAGCATCAAATCAAATCATTAAACTCTACCTTAAACATCCAACTTCACTGTTCCGGAGGCTGCTGAAAGAATATTCTCACAAATTGACAACGGTGAAAACTCAGCAGAAAAAATAAAAATGATGTGTTCAAAAATGTTCAGCATAAAGAAATAGAATGTTGACAATAAAAACTGGACACCCATCCATCCATTATGCAACCCGCTATATCTACAGGGTCTGCTGGAGCCAATCCCAGCCAACACAAGGTGCAAGGCAGGAAACAAACCCCGGGCAGGGCACTAGCCCACCGCAGGGCACACACACACGCACACACTAAGCACACACTAGGGACAATTTAGAATCACCAATGCACCTAACCTGCATGTCTTTTGACTGTGAGAGGAAACTGGACATTTGAGGACAATTTGTCATGAAACAGTTGCTGCTTTACAAAGTAGTAAAGTGAAAAGCCACAATGACAAAAAGTAAATGCATACATTTTTAGAAGAACTATTACCAAGGCACTGAAGTAAAAAATAAAATAAATATTCACAGAATGAAATCAGCTGAAGTCATCATATCACACTACAAGGAGAATAATTATTAAGACTAGGGGTCATCACACCCTGCTCAGTTCGCTCGCCAATCCATTTCCCCCCCGCCAGCGCTACGCACCTTTGTAACCTCATCTTTACTCGATCAGCTGCTGGCTTGCTGCTGTTGCCGTGCCGCGTAATCTGCATTTTGCAAGGCGCTTTGAACATTTAAAAGCCTGTACAGCAGCTGTCCTTTTGTCTCACTGCCTTGTCTCTCTTCTCTCCCAGACATCCTCAAACACTATTTGATCACTTTTCACTGTTCGGTTATTTCACCAAGCAATATTTTCCATTTGTTTGTGCTAATGCAATGTTTACACTCATTTTTGTGAGACTTTCGAATTGTCCTTCTTCCATTATCTCTACCCTGCTCTGCATGTTTATCACGGGACTTGCTTCCAAAGGTTGCAAATATAATGTGACTTGACCGTCTCATGGGACGTGAAAGTGTCTCTCTTTAAAAGATCTCTCTGCAAAAGATCACGTCTCGTTGCAGGAAAAAAGTCTTGTATTGTTGCAAGATTTTTTTTTTTTTATAATAGAGAGACAATGACTCGGCATGAGTGTGCAATGGAAGCCTTGTTAAGAGTTATGTGGGTCTTAAGCAAGCATAAGAAACCTTTCTTTGGTACATAAATAGTTAAAGAATGCATGAATGAAGTGACACAAGCTATGTTTGATGGAAAACAAAAGGATGCGATGCCAGAAAAAATAAATCAAACACCTTGGTCAGCTTCCAGTGTAGCAAAACAAACCGAAATACTTGAGCAGATTTACTTTAGCAACTTAATTATACTATTAAAAAGGGAAAATTTATTTTGTTAGCTTGGGATGAATCAACAGACATCACAGATAAAATCTAATAGAGACAATCTTGCATTACAAAAAAGGCAGAGTTGTGTGGGGATGTCTTGGATCTGAAAACGCTTTATGGCTACACAAAATGAGAAGATATTTATGAAGCAAAAATGTACATGTCGAGTGAGAAAGACCTGACGCATGTATTGTCAATAGCTAATGATGGAGCAACATCCATGAGTAAAACAGAAGGGATTTGTGAAACACATGAAAGATCATCGTCCAGACCCGATATCCTATTACTGCGTAATCCACCAGACAGTTTTGCGTTCCAGTCCAGGAGAAAAGTCATCAGAAGTTATGACAACAATGATGAAAGACATCTAATATTTGAAAGCCTCATCTACATTGCAGCATCGTTTATTGAGCACATTCCAGGCAGAAGTTAGTGAAAAATCTGATGATTTATTTCTCCACAATAATATTAGATGGCTCAGCACAGTCAGGGTATTGGAATATTTTTGGGTCACTAAGAAAGAACTGGTAAATTTTCTGACTGGACAGAAAAATGCAAAGCTAACGAGTTTGTGGGTGTTATGCAGAAAGAAAAGACAATGGCAGCTGCTTATTTGTTTGATATAATATCCCACCTCACTGACCTAAATATCAAGTTCCAGATTAGAAACACAAAAAAATGTTACCTCATGTCAGCAGTGCGTTTTTTTCCAGAGAAAACTGTAAGTATGTAAATATGACATGGGCAGGCACCATGCACCAATTCCCAAAACTTTTCACACAAAGAAAAAGAAAACCTTACCATCAGAATTATGCTGAGAAATGGACTTGAAACTTTTAAAACTTGATTTAAAGACTTCAGCCATGGAAAATTAGTTCCTACTGGATTAAGCAAGTTAGAAAATGACTTGGCTCATAACTGTTGTCACACACGTGCGCATGGGAGGCAGCTAAAAGGCTTGAGTAAGGACAGTTCCGAGACATATCGGGATGTGGCAGAGTGCACTGACTCTTTTTCTCCCTTGCCTGCAGACCATTCACGGTAAATTCCACCTGGTCCTCTTTACGTCACTTCCGGGACAGAGCCAATGGAAGGAGACCTTGCCGGCTTTGGCCCCTGTGATGTCACGTCCGGGCTCGCACCAATGGCAGAAGACCTACATGAGCCTGACCCCTTTGACTTCACTTCCTGTCTTCCCCTTTAAAAGCCTCCACCTTTTTCTTATTCCCTCAGTTCTGTTTTGGACTCGGTTTTGTGCACATCAGTGCTGTATTTATTGAAAAACTACTTTGCAGCCAGGAAACATGATTATACGGGTGGCTGCCCCAAACCTTTATATGACTCTGTCTCGAGTTTGTGACACTGTTATAAAGTGCCTGTTCAATGCTTCATTTATTAATATTTTTTTATTTCAGTAGGAAGAGAAATTTATTATGATTTACTTAACCTTTCATAATAAAGTTGCTTAGCAGTGCCATTAAATCTTGAAGATTTTCCTTTATTCTGCAGTACACTTGCTATATACTGTAAAGAACCTAAGAGATAGTAAGGAGCCTGCAATACTACAAAACAAACCTTAGGCATAATATTTTATGATTTTGCTTTTTTCCTTAACAGTCAATATTCTAGGCAAGCTATGCACTTTTTAAAAGCTTTATTAAATGAGTATGTTTACATTGATTTTTCATCTGCATTGGCATTTCTTATTAACAAACTGTAGCAAACAAAAAACAGAACATTACAAATAAAGAATGGTAAAATATATTTCTAATGCTCTATATATTTTGTTTTTTTAATATTATAATATGCAAGAGACATGTTCAATGGTTTCTAAGAAATTTCCTCCATTTCAGTGAATGTAATGACAGAAACTGAAACAAAAGAACAGTGAAGGTATCGAAAGCTGTGATTGAGAGCTACAGGCCCTTTTTCAAAGGAAGAAGAGAACAAAACCTCACTCTTTTCCAAGGGATTGTGAACAAGATCATTTAATTGGTCCTCCTGATGTTTCCTAGTCAATACTGAATGGCTAAAAGCCAGCCTGCATTAGAAGGTACTCACAGTCAAAAGAGTTCATATCCAGAGTTTCAAACATGAGTGTTTCAGATTGTTCCTCTATACTAAATATTATGCAGCATAAAAATCCTGCATGCTTTTATTTCATATCAAGTAAAATTCTCAAAATCGAGTAAAATACTCAAAAGGCGAGGCAAAATAAATCCATGAGAGTTCAAGTAAGTGGAAGAAAGCCGGTACTTCAAAAATGCAATAAGGAATTAAAAAACAGGATCAATCCAACTACTGAACCTGCATAATTCAACTCACGGTCATGGGCTAAGCACCATGAGGGGAAATAATAAATCCATTCTTGATGGAATGCCAGTGCATCACGAGGCACACACAAATTCCAACCCATGTTTAGTCATACCAAGCAAGTTTAGCTTCTTGAAGTAAGTAAACCTGTATGTCTTTGGAACATAGTAGGAAAGCTGAGGTACAGTTACAAATTAATACAGACCCAGAAGGGAAATGCAGACTTCACATACACAGTGACTAAGCCAGAATCTAAACCTGGAACTCAATAACTTAACTAGCAGTGCAAACCACTGAATCACAAAAGTTTTTCCTATAGAAAACATAAAAAAAACAGTAATGGCTGAAGAGTCACCTTTTTCTGCCATAGCAGTGTGAACCAGTGAGTTTAAAAATGCAATATAAACTTATTCATACAAAATTATATAAAAGTAAGTAAACAGGTTAGTGAAGAAGCTGAACGAAAGGAGTCATGGTTAGCGAAAGAAATTATTCAAGAACAGATATCACAACAAAAATTAACAGTATATAAAAGTTTACAATGTTCTTCATAAAGCTCCAAGATGCTGCCCAAACACCCTGCACCTTCTAAGGCTTCTGGCAATGAACCTAAGCACCAGAAAAAGTTTAAGACGGTCCAGGAGAAGGCTGAACTACTGGATTTGCTTCCGGAACTAAAATGTTATGCCGCAGTAGCCACCTGAGGAGCTGTAAATCCTCTGCTTTGCTGTGCAGTCATTATCTTCATTACACACCTTCATCGTACTGCACAGCTAATTCATCATCATCACCATCATCTTCAATCAATATCATTCATTATTGGTGAGTACCCATACATTTTACTGTATTTTTATTAAATTATTACGTATTTACCCTACTTATACCAAAAAAACCGACAGCGCATACCAAAGAAAACGCGCTTGCATGAATTACAGTACATATAGGGGTAACATCAGTATTTCACATTCTAGGACTGCGAGAGACATAGCAGTACAGTACTGTACAGTAGATGAGATTACCTTAACTTTTTTTTTTTAGGATAATGTATTAAGCTGAGTTTAAAATGAAATAAGTGTTTTAGATAGATAGATAGATAGATAGATAGATAGATAGATACTTTATTAATCCCAAGGGGAAATTCACATAATCCAGCAACAGTATACTGATACAAAAAACAATATTAAATTAAATAGTAATAAAAAATGCATATAAAAGCAGACAATAACTTTGAGTAAAGTTAGCATTTACTCCCCCGGGTGGAATTGAAGAGTCGCATAGTGTGGGGGAGGAACGATCTCCTCAGTCTGTCAGTGGAGCAAGACAGTGACAAAAGTCTGTCACTGAAGCTACTCCTCTCCCTGGAAATGACACTGTTCAGTGGATGCAGTGGATTCTTCATGATTGACAGGAGTTTGCTTAATGCCCGTCGCTCTGCCACAGATGTTAAACTGTCCAACTTTACTCCTACAATAGAGCCTGCCTTCTTAACAAGTTTTTCCAGGTGTGAGGCATCTTTCATCTTTATGCTGCCTCCCCAGCACACCACCTCGTAGAAGAGGGCACTCGCCACAACCGTCTGGTAGAACATCTGCAGCATCTTATTGCAAATGCTGAAGGACGCCAACCTTCTAAGAAAGTATAGTCGGCTCTGACCTTTCTTACATAGAGCATCAGTATTGGCAGTCCAGTCCAATTTGTCATCTAGCTGCACTCCCAGATATTTATAGGTCTGCACCATCTGCACACAGTCACCTCTGATGATCAAAGGGTCCATTAGGGGCCTGGGCTTCCTAAAATCCACCACCAGCTCCTTGGTCTTGCTGGTGTTAAGGTGTAAGTGGTTTGAGTCGCACCATTTAACAAATTCTTTGATTAGCTTCCTGTACTCCTGCTCCTGCCCACTCCTGATGCAGCCCACAATAGCAGTGTCATCAGCGAACTTTTGCACGTGGCAGGACTCCGAGTCGTATTGGAAGTCTGATGTATATAGATTAAACAGGACCGGAGAAAGTACAGTCCCCTGCGGCACCCCTGTGTTGCTGACCACAATGTCAGACCTGCAGTTCCCAAGACGCACATATTGAGGTCTGTCTGTAAGATAGTCCACGATCCACCAGGTGTGAGTCTACTCCCATCTCTGTCAGCTTGTCTTTAAGGAGCAGAGGTTGGATGGTGTTGAAGGCGCTAGAGAAGTCCAAAAACATAATTCTTACAGCACCACTGCCTCTGTCCAAGTGGGAGAGGGATCGATGTAGCATATAGATGATGGCATCTTCCGCTTCCACCTTTTCCTGGTATGTGAACTGCAGAGGGTCGAGGGCGTGGCGGACCTGTGGCCTCAGGTGGTGTAGCAGCAGCCGCTCCATGGTCTTCATCAGATGTGACATCAGAGCAACAGGCCGGAAGTCATTCAGCTCACTAGGACGTGATACCTTTGGGACTGGGGTGATACAAGATGTTTTCCAAAGCCTTGGGACTCTCCCCTGTTCCAGGCTCAGGTTGAAGATGCGCTGTAGAGGACTCCCCAGTTCCAACGCACAGGCCTTCAGCAGTCGTGGCGATACACCATCTGGACCCGCTGTTTTGCTGGCACGAAGTCTTCTCATCTCTCTGCTCACATGGGTTGCTGTAATTGTGGGTGGGGATGTCTTACCTATGCTGGTATCAGCAGAAGGATAGTTGGAGGATGCAGTACTCCGAGGTGAGAGTGGGTTAGGGTGATCAAACCTGTTAAAGAAGTTGTTCATTTGGTTTGTTCTCTCCACGTCTGTCTCGATGGTGGCACCCCGCTTCGAACTGCAGCCAGTGATGATCTTCATCCCATCCCACACTTCCTTCATGCTGTTATTCTGCAGCTTCTGCTCCAGTTTTCTCCTGTACTGCTCTTTCCCTGAGCTGGACTCGGAGTTCCTTCTACATGCGCTTGAGCTCATGCTGATCACCGTCTTTAAAAGCCCTTTTCTTCTGGTTCAAAAGGTTTTTGATGTCACTTGTAATCCATGGCTTGTTGTTAGCATAGCAGCGTACTGTTCTTACTGGAACTACAATGTCCATACAGAAGTTGATGTAATCAGTTGTGCAGTCAACAGCCTCTTCAATGTTTTCACTATTTGACCTCAGCAGTATTTGATCCCAGTCAGTAGTTCCAAAGTAGTCTCTCAGAGCCTGCTCTGCCTCAGGGGACCACTTCCTGAATGATCGTGTGGTTGTAGGTAGCGCCATCACTCTTGGTTTGTAGTGAGGCTGAAGCAGAACCAGGTTATGATCTGCTTTCCCAAGCGCAGGCAGCGGGGTGGCGCTGTATGCGTCTTTAACGTTTGCATACAGTAGGTCAATAGTCCTATTTCCCCGGGTGTTACAGTCCACATACTGGGAGAAGGCAGGTAATGTTTTGTCCAGCGTCACATCGTTAAAGTCTCCAGCAATTATCACAAGCGCCTCAGGGTGCTGTGTTTGTAACTTAGCAACTGCGGAATGGATGATGTCACTCGCTATCTCCGCATTCGCATGAGGGGGGATGTAAACAATAACAACAATCACGTGTCCAAACTCTCTGGGCAAGTAATAGGGACGCAGACTTACGGCCAACAGTTCGATGTCCCTGCAGCAAGTGGAGATTTTAACGTTTACATGTCCGGAGTTGCACCACTTTGTATTGACATAGAGAGCGAGTCCTCCTCCTTTCTTCTTCCCGCAGGTATTTGCGTCTCTGTCCGCTCTAACTGTGCTAAACCCAGGTAGCTCCACGTTAGCATCTGGGATGGTAGTTGTTAGCCACGTTTCACTAAAACACAGCAAGCTGCATTCTCTGTAGGTTCTGACATTTTTCACCAGCACAGCCAGTTCGTCAATCTTATTTGGTAGTGAGTTCACATTTCCCAGGATCACAGAAGGCACCGACGGTTTATAACGCCATTTTCTCTCAAGTTGCCGGGCTTTTTTCTTATCTTTTATCTTTGCGCCGGCTCGGCTGCCCCGATATCGTCTTCTTACCTCGTCAGGTAAATAAGGAACCACACCGGCATGAGCATTTCTTCTCAGTGATTTAAGTTGACTACTTGAATAGGCGAGTCTCGGAGTGTAAAAATCCATGTCAAGTAGTAAAAATAGTAAAAAGTGTCCAGGGAGCGATTCCACATAAATGAAAGTGGTAGAAGTGATCAGTGAACAGAGAAAAGAAAAAAAAAATAGAAAAAAAGGTAAAAAAATAAAATCATACACAGAGCTGCTGGAAAGGCTGCCACTCGGATGCGGTGCCGGAAATGATGGGGGCACATTTAGGGTTTAAACTATAAAAATAGATATTTACAGACATTTTTGACCACATCCAAAATTCACAGTTTTTCACAATTGCTCTAGGAACGTAACCACCACAAATTTCATGGGTCGTCTGTACTTTTAGTAATACATGCAATGGACACTCTAACACTGGCAAAAAAATGTGAAGGAGTCAACTATCCGGCTCAAAAGCTGTTTAACTGAGAGACATTTAAATAGTTAAATTTATCCTTGAGTCTCTACTGTAAAGGGAAATACGTAAGGAAAGAATCTCTTGAACTGCTTGACCATTAAGGAATGTTGAGGCAGGGCTTGGCCGGAGTTTGACATTTAGACTTTGGGGGACCAAGACAAACCTTAAAACATAATTGCATTTTTTTAAGTCACAACTGTACAGCTACATATATACATCATACTCAAAGTCACATATCAATAACTGTTCCTAATACAAAGTTACAATATAACTTAATTCTCTCGATTGATCGATCGATCAATAGATAGAACTTTATTTGTCTCGAGGGGGAAATTAGAGTTTTTACAGAAGCTCTATCAATACATAAATATACACAAAGACTATACTCGGAACACACACACCAGAATGACTAAAAGCAAGATACTTAGCAGTCAAAGTGAGGCATTATGCAGGCATTACTGGTGTTGGGGTAAAGGAGCCCCAGTACCATTTGTTGATACACTTCTGTTGAATAATTCTTTGGCTGAAAGTACTCAGTGTGAATAACATGTAAAACTCTGAAATTATGGAAAAAGTGTGCAAGGTCTGTTAATATATTTTTTATTGTCTGCTTATTATACTTGCGGTAAAATAAACACTTTTTTGTTTTTAAACAAGATAGAAAGATATATATATGCATGGTGCGATATTCATGTCTTGTAACATTGTTTTCAAACACATGCAGGGTATAGGGTGCTAAATTGACCTATGGTGTGTGTGTATTTTTGCATTTACTCTACAACCTTGTCCAGAATTGTTCCTGCCTTGCCACTGTGCCTGCTGGGCTAATCTCCAGCTTCCCTGCATTCCTGTCCTGTATAAGTGAGTTTATAAAACAGATGGATAGTTAGAGGATTTTTAATTATTTACATACTTCATCAAAGATACATTTTTTTTATTAAATATTTTGTCACAGTGGCATGTGTAATGTGTGTTTAAGGTTAGCTCAGGCTGCCACACCACTGCTAGTATACACGCTCTTTCAGGCATAAGAAATGGATAGGCGGCACACGTATGCAAGTTTGAGGTAATTTAAATAATTGCTTGAGGATCTGTTTTACCAAAAGGAGCAGCTATCTGACATGTAGAAGAAGAATACATGGTACACACAATATACTTGTTTAAGTGACTTCTCTCAAGCAAAATCTGAAACAAAAAACGAATCCTTAATTTATTTTATACAGAGTGTTTCTGTTTTAAGAGTAGATGACGTGCAAAAAAGAGATGCTTAGGTAGGATAAATGACATTACCATATTTGACGATTATTAATATATTTATTTTAGCTGTAGCTTTAAAAGAAAAAAATTAGGAAAAAGCAACCCCTTATTGGAGATTTATTTTAGCAAAATGTGCATCCATTGGGGAAGGACGTGCTCCTTTATCCCCCCACCTTAAACTCCACCTATTGCTTCTGATTTGGTTGGTTTAAGCAATTAATCACTATGATGGTCGACATGATATGGTTTAAAAGCTCAAGCACAAGCTCACTAAAAGAAGCAATTTACTTTGACTGCAATTTCTAAGACCAAACAAAACCAGAAGACATTGACAACTAAATATAGAAAAGTAAGAAAGGAAAGCAAAAACACTTTGCCAAAAGCATCTGCATCAACTTTAGATGGTAAAGAAAATCCACTGACTTGTAGAGTGATGGTCCAGAAATATCCCCTGTAAAGGTACCACATTATAGAAGCAAATTTCTGTAAGTGGTATGATGGTCCACAAATACCCCAAACTATAACTGATGTACTGTATTCCAAAAGCAACCTTCTGCATGTAATCTGGTTTGCCGATACTACTCTCATTGCACTTAGTGAATCAAACCAGTACCACACATATTAACTAAATGTAATATAATTAAATAAATGAAAGGGATATTTTTGCTAAGATTGGAGTAGTAGTGCAACTAGAAGCAGAATCTAGGAAGAAAACTAGAAGATGACACTGGAAGAAGTCCCAGTTTGATGGCTGAACACTTTCACACACATGCGAATAGGAGGCAGCTGAAGGGCTTAGAGAATAATGTTAACACATCCACCCAGGGTGCGCCAGGGTGCACTGACTCACTTTCTAAGTCTCCTGCAGACTCAGAGGCCTCAGAGGTAACTGATTGTTAGGGTCACAGACATATTTTTATGTCTGTTTTTTCGAAATGTGCTGTTACCAGGGGAAGGGAAATTGTGAAATTAATCAAATGGATACAGTGGTTAAGTCTGAAGTGACCATGGATAGTCAACTGAACAAACTGTCTTCTGTGAGGAGTAGTGTTGATCAGTGAATCAGTGAAGAGATATTCAAGTTCAAGTACCACCCTTGTTCATCAAATTATTTACTGCCAGTTTAGGAGAATTTTTTTTTTAATAATAAAAAATAAAATAATGCATTACAAGGCCAGTGCGATGTCCTCCCGAGCTGTAACAGCCAAAACTGATGAGATTGCCCTCTGGGTGTATAATGCTAATCACTTGCACTACAGACTCTGTGAGACAAGTTAACTGTCCTTGTAGCCATATGTGCAGGTCAATCTCAGACTTCCACGTCAACATAAAAAAGGACGTCCATGCCCTATGCATGCATAATAATTTGACATGTTGCTCGATGAAAGTGAAAACCTTGAAGAAGCCTGACACCACCTCCCCACCCTAAACACAGGAGACTCTATAAAATAATAATAACTATAATGAAAGGTTTATTACTATTTACAACACGTTTCTGTCTTTTTGATAGAAGAAAAAAATGCAAAACATTAACACAGACAGTTTGGAGAGCCTTCAGCATGACATCAAAAAATAGAACGAGTCAGTGGCTTCAATCATGATATGCCACTTTGAATTTTTTTACTTTTGACTACAATTTCAGCACTTCCAGTTTGTTTTGGCAAAATCTATGATTACGCGCCTCTGACTGCATACTTTCTTCTTTTTGATATCACAGAGGCACGGTGGTGCAGTGGTTAGCACTGCTGCCACACAGCTCAGGTCACCCTTTTGGTCATAATAATCAGACCAGTATAGCTGGCAGATGTCCCCCAGCCCTCAGGGATGCTTTAAAGATGACTGCTCGATAATAATCCAGTTAAATCTAGTTCAGTGTTTCCCCATTGACTTTAATGCAGTTCACCAAGTAAATATCGTGAACATTTCTGTGATTTCGGGGAACTCAAAGCGAAATGAACTTGGTAATGTTTGCTCATCATTAGTGATGAGTCAACAGCACAACATGGGATGCTTTGTGGTGAGCAAGTGGAGAAGCTGTATCTCAATCATTCTCTCTGCTGGTAAAGGTTGGTTTCTTTTACCCCTGCTAGGTTGTGGAGAGTTAGGACCTGTGGAGGTGCTGACTGGCAATGCATAAGGGTCTTTACTACTCTCCTGTGCTTACATACCCTTTACGCACTAACACACTTACCTACACTTCCGTACACTAAGGACCACATGGCAAAGACAAATAAGTTAATTTCAGGTTTTTCACCCTAGCCTTAAGCAACAACACAGCCACTCCACACTGTATCAAAAATATCTTTAAAGGCTTAGTATTCTTAAAACTGCTTACTCTTATGATAATAAACAAAAAAATGAAATACCTGCTAACCATCCAGGAAAACATTTTATTTCTCCTGTTTACATGTTACTGTGTAACAAGCTCAAAAATAACTGTCAGATATATCTGGTTTTAGAAGCTTTTGTCCAAATTGGAAACAACAATTAGAAACACGAAAGCCTTGAGTGTATCAACAAAGCCCTTCCTCACAAAGAGCTGTGCATCGGAGCAAGAAGGGGTGAGCTGACTGTGAAGGCATGCTACAGTTCTAAAAGAAAAAGCAGTAAATGAAAAAGCTTTTAAGACCTTTAAGCTTAAAAAAAAACAACTCTAGACAAACAAACAAAAGCCTCTTCTGTGTTAATGTGTTTGTCTCACTTGGTTTACATGCCATATTTCATGTCAATATATAAGCAGTCACACTATTTCTATAATGCTTGAGCTTATTAATAAATTGTGTTATTCTTTTGATTAAAACAAGTGTGTTTCAGTTCTCTTTATATATGCAATCGTAAATGTAGATATACACACACTCCCATTGAGAAAAGGTACCGAAATTAAAGTAGGACCCTTACCAAAAATGCTTTATTTATTATTAGCAATAACTAAATAAAAGCTAGTGACTAATTCAATCCACCCATTCATCTTGCACACACAAGCAAAGTATAAATAGTCTGAATATAGTAAAAACAACCAAAGACAATTTTACAGTTTTTGTGTAAAATATTTAGATATTTTTTGGAAAATACACACTGACAAACAAAGCGCATTAATGAATGAAAACTACGTGACTCATGTAGTTATATGATAGGTTCATAGTGTTATCATTGTCACACACACAAAGAACAGTGAGATTTTTACTTGCACACCGCTCACTTGTACCACTAATTTATATGAAACACATCAGAACTCTCTGTCGCCATGATTATTAATCTTTTGATCCAAAATAAAAAGGCATAGTATAATACAACCAAATGCAGATTTCCATTCCATGTCTGCAATTCAGATTTTTAACAGTTGACCCTTCAAAACTACAGCCACAGAAGAAAGCAGCAAGTGCAATGCTTAAATGCAAACTATACAGGGTGCCAGTGTATTACTGGGCACTACCATTTACGCAAGTGCAAACTTGAGATGAACACTGACTTAGACACAATACATTTGGCATGCATGGGGAATGAAAGGTACCAGAGAAAAGAATTAGATGTTGAGAACCCCTAGGCAAAAGTACCCATAACAAGTCTTAAAATTTGGACAGTTTTACCTGAAAGAGAACGTTTTGGTCAATATGTGGAACATTGAATTGCTTCAGGAAACGCTCATCCTCACTCCAAAAGAGCCGGATATCTGGGATGTTATACAAGATCATTGAAAGTCGCTCCAGTCCCAAGCCAAATGCCCAACCTATCTTGTTATGAGCACCAGCTACAGATAGAAAATATAACAAAAAAATAAATAAATAATGAATTATAAATATTATGAAAAGATTTAACAGATGTCAGTCAGCCACAAACAGTCAAAAATATTTTTTTCTGGAAATAGGTAACAATTAGGACAGGCACAGAGACCACAGAGACACAAATAAAAAGAACAGCATAAACCCTTTCACCTGTTAGCAGAGGAGTCAGGAAAATTATCAAGAACAAAAGGTACCTTAAGCATAAATAAAATAATTATCTTGAAAAATAAAAAGTGAGAATTCCTCAGAGAAATTATGGTTGACATTTTCAGCAGCAGAGAAGACAATACAGTGCAGTGTATAGTAATAGAACATCTCTGTGTAACCCCAATAAATTGGAGGAAATGTGGCAAAATCTGAAAGATTAAAGCAAAACCAAAAAAAGGATCTCTTATAATATAGTATAGTAAATATCAAAAATACCATGCTATAAGGAACTTCGAGAAACACTTTGGGTTTGTAAACCCTTCTGAATTTTCAACAGGTACCTAATGATTGCAAGCATGTCACCCCTTAACCTGAACACTTCACCTGATGGTCCAGCGAAAACTAAATAATCTTCACCTACAGAAGGGTTCCAAATTTGGGATCTTGTAAGCCATAACCAACTTGAGTTGACTTTGCTGCTCTGATGGTGCCCCTGCCTGGAAATTTCCACATGGGTTACACCTATAGCAGCCTTCTCCAAGCACTTTGTGGCAACCTATCAGAATGTGGTTAAGGATAGAGGATTACACCACACTGCTTACAAGATCATCGTCCTCTTTGCCCCAGATCTTTAGGTTATTTGTGGTTGGCAAGAGGTCAGCCACGGCATGCAGGAGGAAGTTCAGTTTTCCCTGGTCAGTACTCTAGAGCTTTTTTCAAGATAACAGACACTCAAGTTCCTTGTCCCACTGCATCCACTGGCTCTGGCTTGACAGGTCTTCTGCTTTCATGTGGCAACTTTCTTCTGCCACTTCTTTAATCCTCTGCACCACAAGCTCTCTCCTCTCTTTCACAGTGACCTTGCTCCATCTTTTGGTGCTCGAATTATCAAGTCTGAGATGACCTTTGCAGACTATCTCAACAATCTTCTCTTGTCCCCAGTATGCTTCCACTTCCACCTCTACTTCCTGCTGCACTTTGACTTATTGGTGTGACAGACTATCTCATCTATAGTGGAAAGTAGTGTGCTGACTGCTCTTGCCATAGCAACACTGTACTTTATCAGGACAGATAAATTTGTAAGATGAATTTGGGAATTTTGCTACAGATATTCACTGAGCTGAATTCTGGGGGAACAGCCAACTATATGTGCATGAACCTACTGCAGGTCTTGCCATTATTTCCACATGGGTAATTGAAAAATTGTGTACAGCAAGAATGGCCACTGTAGTCTGGGTATAAACACACACTGAAAGCCCCATACCTTACACCTCCCCAGCAGTTAGCTGTTGTTGACTGCCTTCAGCTAATTGCTCAAGTAAAACTTGTTGTCTTTGAGATTACTGCTGTCCTTCAGGGTGCTATTGAAACTTTTTACTGAGGCATTGGATTCCTTGGTCCAGAATCAATGGAATCTCCATTTCTTGAACACTAAAGCAACTATTTATCCATTTCACTTTTAAGATACCATGATTCCTGGATTTTGATGATTTAAATTTCATCCGTGCCCATGTAGCCAATACTTGTACAAAAAAGGATGGATAAACACAGGAGAACACAAATATAATTAATGAATTTGCAGAAGCAAACATTATGTACATTAAGAGGCTCTCCCATTTAATCACCATCCAGAATACAATGGCACAGGCACCACAACACTCTACCTTCTACTGTTAATCTCTGATTACACAACATCCATGTCATTTGAGCGTTTACCTCAAACAAGTTTCAAAACTCCAAACTAAAGGGGCCACCTGCAGACAGAAATCTTTAAACGCCACCCTGCAGTTATATCCAGGGCAATCCTCAGATTCTACGAACACCAGTGAAAACCTTTGTGGCACCTAATTTCCATAAGATACAGTTAACAGTTAAAAGACTATGCATATATGGTTTTGCCCATTCTGATTTGTCATCTATGGCATATTAAACAGCACAATCCCAACCTCTCCATATGATTACCAACTGCTACCACAAAGATTTGGGGAAATTTTCCTGGCTTTCTGCTAGGTCCCCTGTGACCTTTCTCAGAATAACTACCTCTAGGTTCAATATAAATACATGTGGCATTTAACCCATGAGTGTTTCCCCACATTGACATTAGGAGGGACAGTCCCCTTACCAATGTGCATTACAATGGCTATCCTTCACATTAAACCATGCCTGAACTGTTCCACATGGATATCTTCAACTGCTATATACTAATGTGGGCCAGTTCAGAAATCTTGCAGATTTCTCATGAGCTCTACTTTACTTTGTCGCAGTAAGATTAACTATGTTTCTGGCTCCATTTCAACAAAGCAAATATGGCATAAGATCCCTAGTGGCCATTTTCCAACTCTGGCACTATTAGTAACTCTCCAGGTGCCAATATGGGTTACTTTCTTAAAGCACTGCCCCATTACATCTTTGCCATATCACCTTTCTGCCCCAGTCAATCACTATATTCTAGGCCAATTAATGTGAGAAATCCACTCTCTTTGAATAGAGCTGCGGTGATTTGTTTGAATAGCAATAGTTGTAAATGCATCATTTGAGGCTTGGTTTCAGGCTATAAGAAAATCGGCCTGGATTGCTACTGCTGCATAGTCATCTTAAAGATGACGAAGCATTCCAAAACATGGTCAATCAAAAATTTTGAGGTAAGGTAGCTGTACTCAATAACCATGGCAGCAGAGAGTGGTGATGTTTTAGATGCTGATTAACACGTGCAAAAAAGATTTCACTGTAATATATATATGCCTAAAAACAAAAAAGTGCACAATGTGATTCAATTTCTACATGCCACAGGATATAACCTCAGCTGAAATTCACCCAATATGTCAGAAGCGTATTGTCCAGTAGTCAAGGCACATGGGCACCAACCATTGAATTGTTATGCCATATTCGCACAGGAGCTTGACTTTCCACCTCATGAACTGTACCTTTTGGTGGTAACTGATTACTGACTGATGCTGATTCACCAGACACTGTAACATCCTGGGTTGCAGTGCCATTCTGAGTGGGGAAAGAGGTTTTAGTGTCACTGTGCATGGACAAGTTATTTGAAAAATGTATACGCCTTCAAATAAACCTATGAGTTATGAGAATGCATAACATTACTAAAAGAAATAGTCGTATGTGTGCGTGTGTGTGTGTGTGCGCCCATAGATGTTCACACTGTGAACTGCACTTTTTTTTTTAGGGCAAAAAAAAAAAAAATAGCTAAGCTAATCATAATCAACTAATAAACTCAGCAACAGTCTTACTAAAAGAACCTTTGAAAATAAAGATTTGCCTATACAAACATTTATTTTTAATAATACCCAATTCTTAAAAAGCATTTTGTGGCAACATATATTGACACAGGCATGATATAATCAATCATGATCAAATCAATCCCATACATTTTTAAAGCCTATTTAACACATTGCAAAATACTGCATGCATAATAAATACTACAATCACTTTATTAATACAAAAATGTCATCTGAATCAGCTATATTTCTTAAATTATTTATAAACTTAAAATCTTGAATACATATGTGCATTTCTGAACATATTTTCAAAAATCTCATCTTTTTTCTCCATCCTGGTTATAGCTGTCAAAAAAAATTAATGTGCTCAGTCAATGGAAGAAAGAAAATAAAACTCTGAAACACATAAATTGAAAGAAAGCTTTCTACCTCAGTAAATGGAAAATTCTTCAGTAACAAAAATAGTCTAAAGTGTAATGGTATATAGTATCATTTTCTCCAAAATCTTGGCAAGCCTTAGTTTTTTTCCCCACTTGTTCTATCCCATGGGTATCAATTACTTTACAGTACCTTGAACAGTTTACACACCATAACCAAATACAGCATTGTGGAAGCTGCCTAAACGGAGCTGATCCCTGGAAGAACTTGTTTGACCATCTCTGTAAAGCAGCAGCTCATTAAATGAACTGTCGTCAGGACATTATGCTCTACAGCTATGCAAGTTTCATAGCGTGTACCACTTACTACATTCAGGGACTTTTATAAAGTGTTTTCCTTAAATATTCAACAAATAAAAACACAATATGCATTTTAAAAATGTGTTAATACATTATACAGTAATAAACTACTGAAATAAGAACTTTAGGGAGACAGAGCAGAGACAAAAAGGGTTAAACAAAGCTAGCTGCAGTATGCCAAAATATTTGCCTCCAGGTTAATAAAGATTGACTTTAATAACTGCACTATTGACACAGAATTCTCTTAGGATCCAGGAATACATGTATTATATTTAAAGAATTGTTATTACATATGTGCATATATTCAGTTTTAGCCCATCATAAAAGCACGTCAAGTCCAGTCACTTCATCCATTTCATGACCTGCTTGTTTAAGTAAGCTGTGGGTCTCCAGAACCTCATCCTACAGCAAAACAAAGAGGGTATAAGCATAACACCGATTGCAAACTAGTCTGCACCTCAGTGATGTGAAAAGAGACACACACAAATACTCTGATCTCACTTGTTTAGATCTTCTTATAACTGTCAACCTTGTTTATTCATTCAGTTGTGTTATGAACCCAATTTTGCCAGTAAAAGGTTATGGGAAGCAGCTACCTATACTGGTTACACTGGATGCAGAAGACAAAAATCATGCTAAGTGAGCAGTTAGTACATTGCAAATGTCAAATAAAAATGTTAACTATCACTCACAGCAGGGCAGGTTAGAAATGCCAATTAACCTGCATGTCGCTGGGGACGTGTACAGAGTCCAGTGAAATTCTTACATGCACATCTGACCAACATGCAGCATATCATCACTCTTCAGTGCAATGATCAGCAGATATTAAAAGTTAAATATAGATGTAAGAGGCAATCCATTTTTTGTAGCTCAGTCATTTTTAAGAAAAACTTAAAATTTGTATTTCTTGTAAATAATCTTGTTTTGGACTTCCTGAATCTCTGCAGAATTTTTGGCACAGAAAGGTATTATATGTAAATCTTTATCCAAATTGTATTATGTGATTAAGAGAGTGGACAAAGATAATCATATGAAACATTACTTTCTACATATTATTAGGGTTTGGATAAAGAACTGTTATAAGCAAAATGACAAATATGCACAGTGGTGCAGTCTCTGTGGAATCTACATATGTAAAATACTGTACTAAAGGTTTTCCATCTGTCATGTAAAAACTTGTGAAACTCTGGGCCTTTCAGCCCTAGTCTTGGTCACAATCTATAACTTATGTTGGGATACATATACTGTAACTTGTATGAACTGAATGTGTGGGCTACCTAGGCGATGAAAGTCAGGTTTGGGACTTTCTTATGGCAGGCAGCAGGCATGGGGACCTGCCTTATGGGAAGCATTGACGCAAAAGTGCAGTCCTGAGAGGAATAATACAGAGTGAGGGCGTTGGGTCCTTTTCACGGCAGACAACGTGTCCCCACGCATCATGGTAAGCATAGCCATAGACAGTACAAGATGATCCTGTGTAACTGAGTGTGTAGATGCACCCTAGAATAGACTTGGACTGCCCAATGTTGCTTCTTGTTGTTTGTCTTACTTTCTTCACTTTATTTATAAAGCACCTTTACAACAACCAAAGTCTAACCAGCATGCTGTACAGAGTGCAAAACACACTTAAAAGATAATATAAACAATAAAAACTACACTAAAAACACTGCAGGGCTGAATCTTTCACAAAACCAAACCATCGGCATTCCAGTACTCATGACAGACATTATAAACATATACTTTACACTGCATCCCCAAAAGCCAAAGTAAAAACGTCAAACTTTAGACTTCATTTAAATCTCAAAGAGCAGCTTTGATATCAAAAGGTCGGATGTGTTGGTCTGGATTAGCTTCACATCTTTGGCAGCATAAAACCAGAGAAATTGATAATCTAATCAAGGATAAGCCAGGCAAATGAGGACACACACAGACATGGGGTGGGGGTAAAGGGCTTAGTGCTTTTACTTTAAACAAACAAGGGTTCACATGGGGCAGTAAAGGAATAAATAAGTAATCATCTGGCGAATCAGGGGAGGTTAAAAAGTCAAATAAATACAATAATCCAAATAAATCTAAAATTAAAATCCTGACAAAAATTCTTCTCTTTAAAAAAATCCCACAGACTTCTATAACCAACATTTCTTTAGCTCAGTTTGGTCTCCTCAGCATAATGAGATGTCCACAGACAGCTGCAGTCACCCTTTAAACATTCAGGCTCTGGTCCTCACCACCAGTCCGTCAACATTCATGAGGCGCTGTGCTTAGTCTTGCTCCTTGCTCCCCTTGGGATTCTGTGGCAGCTTACTCCAAGCACCTGGTCACTCCTACTCCTTGGAGTGCTCAGTAAAAGTGACCCCACTGCCCTGCTTCAAGTTCTGGCCATGCACTCTTCCGCTGGGGCTCACAGACCCGACCGTCTGCCTCCACTCAACACAGTATGTGCTCCCTGATTCTTTTTTTTTTCATTATAATCTCCCTTCCTTCTGTTCCCCTTGTTTTCTGCTCAGGCTGCCTTTACTCACCTCGTACTGATTACAACCTCTGTAGCGCTAATGGGGCAAATCAATCGAAATATACATGTTTGCAAAGGAATGCAAGATTGGTTGATCACCCCATCAACCTCTAGGGTGACTCCGCCTCTACCATGCACATCCACACTCCCACCGAGCCTGAGCAGACTTTTATTTATTTTCATAAACCTCAAAATGCCACAGACCTCTCTCATCACATAGGGCATTCCAAAGTTTTTGGGCAGCCACTTAAAAAAGCTCAGTCTCCACTCCCTATACTGCGAGAACATAGTACCACCATTAGAGATTGAGAAGATGATCTGAGTAACCTGGAGTGGAATACTGGAGAAAAAGGTCTAAAATATAGGGAGGTGCCAGGTTATTTAGGGCATTAAATACAAAAAAAAAAAATCAGCTTAAACTCAGACCTATACCTGACAGACAGCCAACAAAGAGAGGCCAAAACAGGAGTGATGTATTCCCTCTTCGTGTTTCTGTTAACAGCCGAGTGTCAAAAGTTTGAACCATTTGCAGATGAGCTAAAGAGGACTGAGTACTGCCAAAATACAATGAATTACAGTAGTCTAGATAACTAAAGATAAAAGCATGCATAACTTGTCTCCAAGTTTTTAGTTGACAGAAATTTTTCACTTTTAGCTATATTTCTAAGATGAAAGAAGCTATTCTTGACCACTGGATTCTTCTCATCATCAAAACAGAAGAGAGAGTTAAATATCACCTCATATTTTTTGCATATGACTTAAATCGAGAAAGTGGTTCAAATTGTTAGTGAAACTGCTATTGGTTGTTTTGTTTTTATTTAGCGGGAGAAAAATACTAGCCATCTAGCAATTAATATACTTGAGGCAATCAAGCAATTTAGTCACTGAGCCCTTATCATTTTGCTTCAGAGGTAGATACAGCTGTGTGTCATCTGTATAGCAGTAAAATGCAATATTATGAAACTGAATTACTGATCTGAGAGGGAGCATATATGGGGCAAAGAGTGTGAGGGCCAATATCCATAGTTACAGAATTCTATTATGATAGGATTTAAACCAGGCAAGAGCCAGGCCTTGAATGATTATGAAATGCTCCAATCCTAGTAGTTCTTAAACTTTTTTTTTTCTCTCGAGTCAGTTTTGCCTAATGCGTGTCTTCATGATCTGTAATTTTTGTGAAAAAAATGCTGGTCATCATGTTGTTTCCCTGAGTGGTGGCAAGTGGCGACCTATCGCAAGGCTTTCTGCAAAGGATGTGCAACCTTTTTTCATTCACATCAATTAAAATTCACTACTCAACATGACCCAATTATAGTTATTCCATAGCGTAAGAAACACTGCATCAAATGATTTAACAAGATGGTATGGTTAATTGTATCCAAAGCAGTACTTAAATCTAGTAATTTCAGACAGGCACAGTTCCCAGCATCAATTGCCAACAAAAGATCATTAGTCACTTCTAACCATAGCAGATTCTGTACTGTGAAAACTGTGTTCTGAAACCCGACTAAAATTTTTTGAAAAGCCGGTTTGTTTAGGAAAGCTAGGAACTGTAAATGCACATCCGTTTTGATAATTAAAACTAAACCATGTAGCTTGGAAATAAAAAGTTTGAAGATTGGATGGATCAAGATTAGGTTTTTTAAGGATGGGCTGGACCACAGCAGTTTTGAGGTTGGTTGACATAGTACTGGACACTAAACAATAGTTTATTATTAAAAAATGCTTGCATTTATGTTGCCTAAAGCCTCTTTCAGAAGGTGAGAAAGCATAATATCCAAAACACAGGAAGACAAGCATATCACGCGACAGAGCAGCCGTACCAGTCCAGCAAATATGGGAGTAATGTGAAGGTAGACAGCATATAAGAGGGGGTTTTTGAGGAGCAGGGGCTGAACGCACCCATAGTAGACACGAACGCTTCTCAAAAAACCCCTCCTAAAAATGCTGACAGACTACCTTCACATTGCTCTTTTACTTGCTGGGCTTAGTTGCGGCTGCTCTGTCGCGCGGTACTCCGCATACTTAAAAGCCTGAACAGCACCTGTCGGTCGGTTTTTGGTTGATTGCTTTGTTTCCTCTCTCCTTCCCCGGTCATCCTCTGCTCCTGTTGGGGGTCCCGCTCCTGCTGTGCTCCCCTATGATGTCTATTCTTTAATCGAGAGCTAACTGCATACTGAGCTCATTTTACTTCTGAAAGAGACATGTTTTGTTTGAAGTGTTTGAATAAAGTTCCTATCTCTATGATATCCTGAGTTTTCTGTGCAATTCTGTGACCCAAACGTGACAATATTTATATATATATACACACACACACACACACACACACATACACATACCGTATATAGAAAGAGAAGGACAGAGAGACAGATGTTAGAATGGCAAATACAGTGGCCAAAAGTAAGTTGATGATTACTCAACTTTTAATGCAGAATGTCCAATATATTATTCATGCCCGTTTTCAAGGAATTATTAATCAGACATATACAAAACAGCTAGCCAGGCAGGTATCCTCTTAATGTGACACTTTCTCACAGTACAGTGCTTAATTCACTTATCCATTGTCATGCCCACTTATCCATGTACCTGACATGGAAAACTGTTAAAAGTGTTAGAGCAATGGATATTTTTATTGGAAATGTATCAAGTGCATTTTGCAGTTGCCTTCAACATAATGCACCTGGGAGACATGCCAATGCTTGTCAATGTTGCTGTTATGCTTGAAAGAACACTTGAAAGTCATTATTTAAAAGGGCATTTAGCTCATTGGTTGTAGCTCTTTAAGAATTCTTCTGTTAATGCAAACAAGTTTATTTTTGTGAACTATTGCAGGTTTCAAAGTGGAGAAAGCATAATTAAGCTAAACGAGGTGGATATACAGACTCAAGACAGTGATTTGAATTAGCATGAAAAATAGACTGTGCACACAGTATCATTACCTTAAAGAGAAGTGTGCTTATTTTACCAATGATATGATGCGATGCTTAAAATGTGTTTTTGTCATAAAACTATGTGTGTTTCTAGTTTCATGATTCAAAAGCAACACCCATTCATTACTGGAAATTAAAATGCAGAAACAAAATATGTGACCAAGAAAGCAATACACATGATTAGAAGACTAAGAAATATGTAAGGGAAAATCAAAAGGAATGTCAATTAGGAGAAAAAGCTTACTTCTGAGGCTATAAAATTCTTTAACCCATAATTTGTAGAGCAAGGATTGCAGTACTCCATGCTATCCTGTGAAAGGCACCATGACACTGTTGTATTCCGGAGCCACAGCTGCATGCTAGCCAGCTTGTGCATTTGTGAAGGGCTGTGTTTGCATAGTTGGCTTTAAATTAAGTCCATTCAGTACTGGTATAGGATTATATATGCTTAATTTGGTGTTTGCACCCAAAAAAAGAAGTCTGACTGCATTCTCGTACCATTCCTCGTGTAATGAAGTGTCAGTGTGCACTTTTTGTGGCATTACACATGTACTTTGTGAGCATGCCCGTGTAAATCAAACACAGGAAGCTCTGCAGTCTACTTGTGACTTCACGCTGTAGGAAGATAAGTAAATAAACATAGGTAAATGTGTTTACATAGATTGTTGTAAACACAGAACACACATGAAATGCATGTGTTCCAAATAACGATACATTTTTTACCCTCTAAAACACTAGTACTTCACTCGAAGATAATCAGGGCTTGAGCTGGGAGAACTTTGCCCTTTCTGCATTGGTGGGGGGATGGGATAGCAGGCTGCTTGCTGGTTGTGTTGATCAACACATTTACAACACAAAAGATGCTGACAGAAAGGTGCAAACGGATTTAAGGTGGGCTGGGATTACAAGTTTTTTCATAGGCGTTTTTTTAATTCTAGTGTTAATAGTTAATAAAATAATGAAGGACTGGCTCACACCTGGCTATGCAACAGCTTTTCAATCAATTGCCCAAATACATTTGAACCCCTGTAAATGAGGGCCATGTATGAAAATGGCTGTCATTCCTAAATTTCTGTTAAACCCTTTGAATTAATGCTGAAAGCCTACACTACGATCACATAATTATTTCTTCATTTCAAATTCATTGTGGTGGTGTGTAGAACAAAAATTATGAAAACTGTGTCACTGTCCAAATACTTATGGACCTAAATGTACATGGGGTAAGTAACATATAAAAAATATACTTTCTGGGTGATGTATTCCTTTATTAAGCAAATCATGGACGTAAGAACAAACGAAATGTTACTAACGAGAGTAGACCATTCAATCCATCAAGCCTGTTTCTTCAGTTAATAGCTAAGCTGTCCCAATATGTCATCCAGATTGTTCTTAAAGGTTGTCAAGGTTTCTGCTTCAACTATATATCTCGGTAGTTTGTTCCAGAGTCCCACAATCCTAGCATGTACATGTATCTGGGAGTTATGTGTTATGATATCCCTAGCAGCTCAGGATATGTACGAGGGAAGTGTGACAGTGGTGAAGTTTGCTGTTTGCTATGGTGATGGACAGGTTGACAGAGGAGATATTGCTGATGACATTGTGATCTGTAGCGACAGCAGGGAGCAGGTTTAGGAGACCCTGGAGAGGTGGAGATATGCTATAGATAGGACAGCACTGATGGTCAGTAGAAACAGGACAACATACATGTGCGTAAATGAGAGGGAGGTCAGAGGAGTGTTGAGGATGCAAGGAGCAGAGTTGGTGAAGGTGGATGAGTTTAAATACCTGGGATCAACAGTACAGAATAATGGGAAGCATGGAAGAGAGGTGAAGAAGAGAGTGCAGGCAGCGTGGAGAAGAGTGTAAAGAGTGATTTGTGACAGAGGGATATATCATTAAGAGTGAAAGGAAAGATCTACAGGAAAGTAGTGAGACCAGTTATGTTATATGGGTTGGAGATGGTGGTACTGACCAAAAAACAGGAGACAGAGCTGGAAGTGGCAGAGTTAAAGATGTTAAGATTTACACTGGGTGTGGCAAGGATGGACAGGATTAGACATGAGTATATTAAGAGTGTTAGCTCTGGTTGGATGGTCTGAAGACAAAGTCAGAGAGGCGAGACTATGATGGTTTGGGCTTTTGCTGGGTATACTGGGAAAAGGATGCTAAGGATGGAACTTCCAGGTAAGAGGAAAAGAGGAAGGCCTAAGAGGTGGTTTATGGATGTGGTGAGAAAAGACATGTAGGTGGTGGGTGGGACAGAGCAAGACGCAGAGGACAGGAGCATATGGAAAAAGATGATCCGTTGTGGCGACCACTAATGGAAGCAGCTGAAAGAAGAAGAAAAGAAGTAACTGTTTTGTTATATTAATGTGTTCTTATACAAATTTCATGGTTCTTCTTCATTATGATTTTGTTTATATAGTTTACTTTTTATTTTGACTTAGTTTGATAAAGTTTATTGTTTTATGTTTGCAATGACTTTTGGAGATGTCATGTGACTGCAATTATCACACTAACGTCATTGCAGAAGTAAGGATATAAATATGCTACAAAACACACTACAAATGAACAGTATATTTGGATACACGGTCTTAACACAAAATTGTAGTAGCAAAATAAAGATGAATCATAACAATACAACAAACTGTAGTCACTTAGTAATCTAGTCTGATCCAGCATATGATAGGTAAAAATGGAGTGAGAATTGCATGAGTTAAAACAACAGTGCAACAAATAATAAACTAAAGACTAGAGAATGAAAAGTAACCAAGTTCTGGGAGACTTAAACACAGAAAACTGAATCAATGCGAGGAGTCACATTTAATAATAAACCAACTAAGGCAAAGCAGCTGGGGCACAACAGAATTAATACGGTGGTTTATATACAAAGAATGGCTCCTTGCTTGTTTATTATTTAGCTGATATGTTCTGAACCTGCTTCATTGCCCTGCAGCACCAGTATGTACGATCTCTCCAGGGCATCATCTTCTTGTCACTGGCTTCCCCATGGAGGATCATGAGCAGCTGGTCAACATAACTGAATATGTTCTCATCTCACTGATATGTGCTCTAGTATTATGCTATTATAGTTTAACCATCATGTCTTCATAATTTCTATTAATAAACTTCAAGGACAGGCAATTAGCATAGCCAGTATTATCCTATTGAGAATCATGTAAATTGCAATGTTATTATCCATGTATATTAAATAATAAAGGGTATGGACTGTGGTCAGTGATTGGTGCTGGTATATCATAGATCCAGGATCCTAGATTCAGATACCTTGCATGACGCTGACTTTCTTGACTTTTCATGTTCTCTCCACATGCATTGGAATTTTCCCCCACAATACTGAATTGGCAATGCTGAATTAACCCTCTATGATTGTGGGATGGGTGAATGGATTCTATACTGGAACCTTTCCTGTTGATTCTTGCCTTGTGCCCAATGCTGCCAATACAGTTTTAGATTAAATAAGGCTGTATGAAAATGTTACATTGTTTTATTTAAAAAAAAAAGGATTTCATGACTGAGACTAGTATAGACAAACTTGCAGTACTTTTATTATTACTGTGAATTTGCCTGAGATGTATACATAACAATTGCTGACAGAGTTTTTTTAATGAAATTGCTGCACCTCAAAGATGAAACATTGTGTTATACATTATGAAATATTATGTTTGCATTTTGCTTGTCTGGGTCCCAAACCTGGCTGCAGTGCTCTGCAAAGTAAACTGCTTTTCTTGAAGGAAAAAAAGAAAAAGAACATACAAAACACAGGGAAAAGCTATGAGAGCCGCAAAAAAGAAAAAGTTTTAAAGAAAATCTGCAGAGTTTAAGGCAAGGTCCCTGCAAGATATGTGAAAGCCACAAAGAAGAACAAGTCCTGCAAATGTAAAAACAAATTACAAAAAAGGGACAGGAAAGTCTGCACACAAAGAAGATTTTTTGTACCTTTGCTCACTTATTTTCATTATTTTTATTATTTGGACAAACTTCTCATTTTGATTTTAAATTTTCTCAAGAATAGTTTAAAGTGATTTTTCATGATGAAATATTTAATACATCGTAAATAGTCCATAACATCCAACCCTAAAGTATAGGGTAACTCGGTGTTTCCCAACCTTTAAGTATTTGCGACCCGAGTTTTCATAACAGTTTTAATCGCACCCCCCCTAACATTTTTTTGAAATGTAGATGCATATTTTATTATATCTACTTAACTTTTATCGACATTTATCTAACTCTATATTTATTGTTCTAGTATCAGAATGTAGTTTAAGTTAATTTGTTTTGGTTTCAACAAATGTTTTTTTTCTATTTTTGATTCTTGTTTTCTTTTTTTCACATCTTCGCGCTCCCCTTTTTGTTACTTCATGCCCGCCCCACAGGTTGAGAACTACTGGGGTAACTAATTTTTATTGTAACAGATGACCACAAATTTATTCAGTTTCACACAAAAGATTTAGAACTATTCCAACTCTGCCCCTTTAGAATCATAGCTGATTGAACAAATGTTTTGGTTAAATCACACACACAAACACATATACATATATATATGTAATAGTAATAGGCAGCTAGGACTTCTACCTGGCTGGGACGCATTCATAAAGAGAGGTCCAGGGGAAGGAGCTTGCACGGTGTAGGACCTCCCCCCAGGGAAAACAGAGGGCAGCTCTCCTAGCTTGCTACGGTGCCACAGGTTTTGCGAAGGGAAACTCAACCCTTTTGAGGCCCATGGCCACCACCAGGGGGCGCTTTGGGGAAACGGTGGAACCCTTCTCTGCAGGACTGCTTCCACACCTAGAAGTAGGTCACGGGACACTTGGAGCAATTCCGGGTGCTCCTTAAAAGAAGCTGCCTCACTCTGCATCGAGAGCTTATGTAGGACAAAACTTCATGGAAGAAGAGTGGAGGCGGAAGGGACAGACAGAAGGCAAAGTGCAGTATTGGTTATTGGTGCTTACTGAATAATGTATAATTTGCATTGGTGGGAAACTGTTGGAAAGAGTTTCCCACAACTGAATAAAGTCTTGTGACTGTGTCTGCTTGTGTCAAATGTGTGGGGAGCTGGAGCTCCTGGGTAGTCACTATATATATATATATATATATATATATATAACCAGTTAAAGCTATCTTACATGTCTGCAGGATATGGAAATAAATGTACGCCGAGAATGTCAACTAACTAAAAAACAGAAAATGAGAATTAGAAGTTTAAATACTTGGTTTAGCAATTTGTTCTTGTTTTATTTAGCTAAGCCCGATATAAACCTAACTAATACTGACACTGACCATTCCATTCATGCTATCATTGACAAAGTCTAGAGGCACACCATACTACACGAGAAAAGTAAAAATTCCAAAAGCCTTTGAAAAGTTGTTGAATTCTATCATTCATTTTCAAGACTCTAGAGCTTCATTAATTACAGTCAGAGCTATCCACCCATCAATTTTCTGCACCCAATACATCTAGTAAAGAGTTGCATAGGCCTGAGCCTATAGATACATACATACAGTGGTGTGAAAAACTATTT
>JANRMT010062818.1:27986955-28006424 GCA_026402145.1 Polypterus bichir lapradei
TTTATTTATAAAGCACTTTAAAAACCAACATCAAGGCTGACCAAAGTGCTGTAAAATAAAAAAAAAAGACACACAAAACTGAAGGGTAAATGAAACAGAAACACATTAACACATAAGAACTGAAGAGATTCTTAATAAAAAGTATACAGATAGCCAACATATCATACTGGGTTAAAAGCCAGAGAGTAAAAATGTGTTTTTAAATAGGATTTAAAGACAGCTAGCGAAGGAGCATGCCTAACATACAATGGCAAATTGTTCCAGAGTTTTGGGGCTGCAACTGAAAAAGTTTGATCACCTTGGAGTTTGCATCGTGCCTTGGGAACACATAAAAGCATCTGGTCTGCTGACCTGAGAGAGTGAGATGGTACGTAAGGGTGCAGCAGTTCCGACAAATAAAGTGGGGCACAACCATTAAAAGATTTAAAAACAAATACAAGGATCTTAAAATGGATTCAAAAACGAATTGGAAGCCAGTGAAGGGAAGCCAAAATTGAGGTAACATGCTCATGCTTTCTTGTGCCAGTTAAAAATTGAGCAGCAGCATTTTGCACCAGCTGTAGGCGAGCAATGGAGGCCTGGCTAATTCCAAAAAGAAGTGCATTGCAGTAATCTAGACGAGATGTTATAAAAGCATGCACAGTGATCCCTCGCTATATCGCGCTTCGACTTTCGCGGCTTCACTCCATCACGGATTTTAAATGTAAGCATATCTAAATATATATCACGGATTTTTCGCTGGTTCGTGGATTTCTGCGGACAATGGGTCTTTTAATTTATGGTACATGCTTCCTCAGTTTGTTTGCCCAGTTGATTTCATACAAGGGACGCTATTGGCAGATGGCTTAGAAGCTACCCAATCAGAGCATGTATTACATATTAACTAAAACTCCTCAATGATATACAATTTGCTTCCCGCGCGGTGCTTGATTGATTGTTTTTCTCTATCTCTCTGCCTGACGGAGGGGGTGTGAGCAGAGGGGCTGTTTGCACAGAGGCTGTTTGCCTAAAGGATACGGACGCTCCTCTACAAAATGCCGCTTTATCGCGGTGCTTCGGCATTCTTAAAAGCACGTATTGATTTTTTGATTGTTTGCTTTTATCTCGCTTTCTCTCTCTGACATTGTCTGCTCCTGACGGCGCTCCTTTGAAGAGAAGATATGTTTGTATTCTTTTAATTGTGAGAAAAAACTGTCATCTCTGTCTTGTCATGGAGCACAGTTTAAACGTTTGACTAAAGGGTGTTATTTCATGTCTAGAGGGCTCTAATAATGTTAACAGTGTGATTTTCACCTATCGCGGGGGGTTCTGGAACGCAACCCCCGCGATCGAGGACCTGTTTTAAGGTTGCACTTAGACAAAACAGACTTGATTACTGACAGCCGCCTCAACTGGAAAAAGCAAGATTTTACCACTGCGTTCACATGGCTATCAAGTTTTAAGGTGGAATCCATTTTCACACCTAAATTTGTGATCATGGATTTCTCAAATTGAGCCACAGTGGAAAGGTCGATGCAAGGGGTCCCGCTGGTGCTATTGGTTCTAAATAGCATGACTTCTGTCTTGTTCTCATTAAAATTTAGTTAATCTTAAACTGTTTAATATGGGATGCCATAGTTTAAAAAAAAAATGGGAAAAACAAAAATGTGGACTAAATGGGGAAAAAAAATTAAAATCACACAGCCATCTGGGCTCTTGACTACTCATTCACAAAGACCAGCTCTGTGACTGACATCACCATCTGTACAGACAAAGCACAGTCATTTCCCGAGCAGGAAAAAACATACGGATTTGCTCACAGCGGCAAACTGTAAGGAAAATCTGGCAGTTCTTTCTTACTATTGATATGGGATGTTTTCATCCACTCAGTGCTGATTGATTATTTGACAGAAGGTTATGAAAGCCCTGCCTTTTATAGTCTAATTTTCTCATTGCATTTTCTCTTTGTCATTACTGTTGACGCCTCCTTTCAGCTCATAATTCTTAAAAAAAATTCCTATTCTTAATCGAATATGTTTCCCCATTCATCTTCTGTGATCACTTTTGCCATGATCACTTGCACGCTGTCATCTGTTTGACTCTTTCACTGCTTTCTAACAACATCTGCTACCTCTGTGTCCAGTTGGAATACAAAGCTGTGATCACCACGTTGGATGTTGTAAGTTATTTACAGACATTTTGCCACACTTTTTCCTGGCCATGCTTTTCTTTGGAGTTTTCTTTTTTAGGTTTATGTGCATAACACTCACAGCTATGAGTTTATTATTCTTCTTGATTAAAATGAATACTGATAACCAATGCCTGAGGTAGGAATACGCAAGTACTTTTTTTTGTCTACCTTTTGGTCCTATTCCTGATGCATCACAAAATTTAAATAATTTTATAATCAAGCAATGTGGGGTATGCTCCTCTTTGGAGTTTTGGTCAGTATCATATTCTTATATGTGAACAGAGAGTTGGGTCACCCTTGAAGATCTGAGTAGGAGATGACAGTATGCAAGCATTTACTGCTGGTACACTGCAATGAAAAATCACATACTACTGGTACACAGTACCAAAGCATACTGGTCAACTTCAAGCCCTGCTGATAACTAGAAAATAAGTTTTTCATGCACTGTGTCTAAAACTATATTTCAGCAAACCACCCTACCTCTAAAAACTATGAAATTATGATCTATAAAAATGAATAAGATATAATGTATATGGGGTGGCAGTGGTTAATAACTATGTGTGTGGATTTTGCAGGTTCTACACGTTTTCACTTGATACCCTAGTTTCCCCAAAGACATTCACATTAGGCTAATTCACATATTTAAATTGGCCATGGCTTAACACTAAAATAACCAGAGCCTACGAGAAAACTTGTAAATCCGGCACACCTTAAATCATTTCTCACCTCTCCGTCAGCGTCTTTTGTCCTGTAAATTTGTCGATAAGCAGCAAGCAGCCTGCTATCCCATCCCCCTGCCCACCACCGCAGTTCAATTCTCAAAGAAGTTTCTCAGAGCTCAGTGTTTATCTTCAAGTGAAATGCTGCAGTTTATAGGGTAAAAAAGTACATCGTCATTTGGAGTACATACGTTTCATGTGTCATCAACAATCTATGTAAAAACATTAACACAGAAACTTTTTTCATGTTTTAGTAATAATTGACAAAATGTAGACATGAAATGTATAATGTGTGAAGCCTGAAATGCAAATATGAAATAACCACTTTCACAAAAGGTACAAATATAACAAAACAAGTGCACTTTTATTTAAGAATTTAACTGAAGAAAAAAGAAAGCAGGTTACGGTAGGCGGTTGATACGACAGCTTGCGTGGTGCAATGCTAAGAACTGCTGATTCCCAATCAAGAGCTAATGGGATGTATGATTTGATAAACTGTTCTGCTACTCAAAGGAGGCTTCAAAACATCTAGTAGGCCTCATCCTGAAATTCAATAACAATCATGGGAACTGCACACCCAAAAGGTGACAAAGAATATACATTTAAAAAATAGGAGTGTTAAACCGTGGAACTCCTGGTCAAATACAAACAATAGTCTTATTATAAACTTATTAACACAATTCCGAAAATAAATGCAAGGAAACAATGTCAGAATTAAAAACAAGAAGCAGAGCCAAAAAAAATTTGGAAAAATAATTTATTAAATGGTCAGTGTCAGTACACAGCCACTAGTTGCCAGTATCCTGCAGCTACAAATGGAATAAATAATACACCATACAGGTGTGTTCTGGCTCACTTCAAGTTCTGGATGTAACAACCCAAAATGTGGGAGCTTTGGAGACAGTACAGCCCCAATTCTGACACTTGATGCATCTACCTTTGCAATAAAATGCAATTCAGCGTCTGTTTGACAATTTTCTGAACCCATGGTGAAGCACTGGAGCTAATGTAAACACATGTTTGATAAACTCAAAGGCTGTTTAACCCTCCTGTGTCCATATAAATGTCTTGTGATACTTTCTGGTTAGGGAGGCTATTGGGGAAATTACCGTATTAAAATTACTGATGAAATAACGGTAATAGTTAGCAAAGCATACAAACGTCTGTACCTGTTTAATTCTCTCTGGAGACAACCAGTTGACTAAACCATTTATTTTTGAATTAACCATGTTCTATAGCTTTCTTAACCTAAAAACACAACCTTTTCCTAATGAAAGGCACATTTTTCTAATTTAAAAAATAAATTGTTCCGGCAAAGATGATGTTAAACCTCTTTAACAAGACAAAAATGAGTCAAGAAATATTTGGAGAATATTAAAATGTCAACAATATACACAAAATTTAAAATATGCAACAGGTCTCAAAAGATATCATTAACAAATGATTGAAAACACAGTAAGTGAGTTGGCTAAACCATAGGGGCATGAGCCTTATGTTCATAATGACTGCTGCAAGTATTAAAGCAGGTTTCCCATTCATCCCCTTGCTTTATTTGAATTAAATTATTTTCATTTATTAAATCTAATTTAGTAAATAATGTGGACCTGGTGACTTGATTTAGAGTGGATGATATGAGGGGAAGAGGGTAATTTTACCAGCTATTGTGTTCAATTCCTTATACTCTATATATGGGCATAAATCCACATATGTCTTCGCCACAAAAAAAGAAACTGGCCCCAATATGACTGTTTGACAATTTTTTTTTAAACACATTTTGTGGGGTTTCTGTTCTGTATTGTTGAACAGTTTCCTGCTCAGTTCTTGAAGGGACAATTCACTTGCACATATTCTCAGTGTAGTGGTGATATTAGTGTTTGTTGTTTGCTGAAGACATGAGTAAATTCTGAATATACAGGTAGGAGGTAGGGCTGAAACAGTGCTACACAATCAATTGCTTTATTCCCCAATTAATTACAGGGTTGTGTTTCTGCAGCCAAGAAAAACTCAAAATGACCTGTGCCTGAATCAATTAGGGCAGACGTTATCTTAATGATTGTACAGGATCTAAGTAAAAAACTTTTACACAGGAGTACAAAACCTCACCTTGCCAACCCTAATGTAAAGCAGGTTTTCTAGTCTCCCGGCAATTCTGAGGGGGAGGAAACTATGTATGCTACTTCCCACAACAGAAGCACAATTTTTCTTTCACTCTGTCTTTCTTAAGTTTACAGACAATTTCTCCAAATCCATATGTTCTGATGTTATCTCTGTTGGCCGATTACACAGCACCCTCTCTCATTTTAATTCTTATTTTCATTCTTGCCAATTTGATGAAACCTTTTGTGCCACAGCTACTAATTCCTCCAAAGCAGGGATCTCAGACTCTAGTCTGGAGGGCCACAGTAGTTGCAGGTTTTCATTCTAACCCTTTTCTTAATTAGTGACCTATTTGTGCTGCTGATTAACTTCTTTTAAATTAATTTTAATTGACTTTTTTTTTTAAGATTTGTTCCCTGGAATATCTTCATCGTTCCACTGAATTGGTTCAATTCTTTCCTAAAACAGAAATAAAATGAGAAGTGAGTAAACCAACAGAAGACCAACTAAGTCAGGTCCTCAAACTCCAACCAGTTGCTCAATTAGGCACCAATTCTTGTTGTTAATTAAACCCGTTCTTTAATTCCATGGCTTGTTGCTCCTCTCATTGTATAATAGCAGACATTTTCAAAATTGTTGATTTTTTCTTTACTTTTCTAAAAGCACTGTTAAAATGTTTTGAGGACCTGAGCAAATCAATATTCCTGAGACCTCAACCCTTTTTATTTTCAGATATTTTACGATGGTCACAGTTTTGTTTTGGTTCATTTTGCATCTCATTATTGTTTGGCTGCTAATTAAGGAAAAAGAAACACTTATTGGGTCTAAGCCTTCAAGAGCTAGTAAATTAAAATTAGTTCACAAGAAGTTAATTAGCAGCAACAACAGGTCACTAATTAAGAAAAGGGTTAGAAGAAAAACCTGCAGCCACTGTGGCCTTCCAGGACTGCAGTTTGAGATCCCTGCTCCAAAGTGTCCTTAATATGATGACTTGCTAATTCTTCCTTGATCTCTGTAGGAAAGCACTTTTTAAATACTGGATTCAAGGCTACTTCATTCCATCCCATCTTAGAAGTGTTTATTTGGAATGCTACTATACATGCATTGTGGTGAAGTGCCAGAGCTCTTACCGGGCCGGTACACCCAGATTATGGAAGGACCAGGGGCCTCATGTATAAACGGCGCATTCGATCCCGACTGACTCATATATTTGCCATTTTCAGTAGTAAGCTGCTCTTATTGTTAATTTTATACAATACACACATACATTTGGTTTGCGTCTGTAACAGACAGTGTACATTTATAGGACTTGTAAAACTTACCATTTTTTTTCACTTTTATTCTTTCAGTCACAATCACGATATTTCACTACCGCCCTAGGGATCTGACGCTGTTAGTTTTTATTTGAAACTGGGAATAACTGTAGATGTGAGTGGTGTTTTGAGGCAATGGAACTGGACATTCTATCATCTGGAGGGACAAAAGCTGACACACAAACGCTGGTGAATCTGCCTTCTTCGTATCTCACCGTCACTTGATTTTTTTTTTTTATTCAGTTTTATTGAGTGTTCCTGCTCACGCTGAATTAGTATGAGCCTTATGGTCCATGATGTCAAAAAAAACAAACAAAAAAAACAGAGACATAGGTATACTGTATATGATATTTAGAATTGTTCATTTTATGACCTGTAAAGTACATTTCGGAAAACATTGTGGCATGGATGCAACATTATTCATATTAATTCACATAACATCTTGTGTTTGTAATCAGCGCCAGCGTATATTCACACCCGATTGGACACTGTTCGTTTTCAAATAATATTGCATTAGTGCGATGATGTTTTCTGATTTTGGTACTATTCAGGTCATAAAATTATTTCTTCAAAATGTCACATATATTGTCTCTTTCTTTCAGGTGTGTAATAGAAACCACAGCATAGAGAGAAGTGTGTACATTGCAACAGGTACATATGTCATAAATATGGGAAGGACAGTCCTTGCATGTGTGTGAGCTGTTAGCATTTGAATTTGATGATTGCATATAGCGCTGAACTGACCTCTCTGTACTATTCTTTCCTCTGCACGTCCTGGAGTACAAAAGAAACAGCACCATACAGCAATGTGGAGACTAGCAAGATCGGGAGGGAAAAAAAAGCTACGCGGTCACTGATTATAACCAGAATGAATATGAGAATGAATATGAATAATATGAATAATGTTGCATCCGTGCCACAATGTTTTCCGAAATGTACTATACAGATCATAAAATGAATAATTCCAAATATCATATACAGTATACCTACATCTCTGGTTTGTTTTGGTTTTTTTTTTGACATCATGGACCATAAGGCGCATACCAATTCAGCGTGAGCAGGAACACTCAATAAAACTGAATAAGAAAAAAATCAAGTGATGGTGAAATACGAAGAAGGCAGATTCGCCAGCGTTTGTGTGTCAGCTTTTATCCCTCCAGATGATAGAATGTCCAGTTCAATTGCCTCAAAACACCACTCACATCTACAGTTATTCCCATTTTCTAATAAAAACTAACAGCATCAGATCCCTAGGGCGGTAGTATCATGATCGTGACTGAGAGAATTGATGTGAAAAAAAATGGTAAGTTTTACAAGTCCTATAAATGTACACCATCTGTTACAGACGCAAACCAAATGTATGTGTGTACTGTATAATATTAACAATAAGAGCAGCTCACTACTGAAAATGGCAAATACTGTATAGGAGGCAGTCGCAATCGAACTGGGGACTCTTGATTACAAGTCAGCAAATCTTACCACTACGCCACAGAAGCTGTTATCTTTTTCTCGAACCTTTTGTTAAAGTGTTTATTTGATCTTTGGACTTCAGGCTTCATACATTATATAGTTTATGCCTACATTTTGTCATTTACTACTAAAATATGAAAAACGTTTCTGTTTTAGAAATGCGTTTGAACAGATTACTGTAGAAACGGAACACACATGAAATGCATGTGTTCCAAATAACGATCTATTATTCCACTCTAAAACTCCAGCACCTAACTCCCAGAAAATCAAGGCATGAGCTGGGAGAACTTTGTGCACGTTTTGCAGCGGTGGGGGGATGGAATAGTAGGCTTCTTGCTGCTTGTCTTTATCAGCACTTTTACAGGACAAAAGATGCTGGCGGAGAGGTGAAAACAGATTTAAGGTGGGCCGGATCTACAAGTTTTTTCGTAGGCTCCGGTAATTCTAGTTGTAACTGCTTAATGTCATCACTCTACAGCTTTAAAAAGCTGGTGTTATGCACAAATCATTGTCTGAACCTCAGATAAACAAAGCAACTGTTTATTATAACCTTGTACTAGAACAACTCAAATTAATATTAAACTCTGTTACAAAAAAAACAAAAAAAAAACCTTGGGCAGATTGTATTCGGGGCAGGAACCAAGCCTGACTGGGGTAACAGCTCACTGCAGGGTAAATTTAGCAATGTGCTCACACCAGGCCAATTTATCTATCTAGCCATATACTGTACTCAACCTGCTCATCCAGTTCATGGTTCTGGCTGCTCTTTTCAATTAACATGCTTCCATTAGGTCAGATTACCTCAGGGCGTAACATGAGCTACCACAGCTATGCTGATGACACACAGCTGTATTTGTCAACAGCCCCTGATGACCTCTGTTGTTTCACTAACACAATGTCTTACTTGTGTTTCTAAATGGATGAATAGTAATTTTTTCAAGCTAAATAAAGAGAAAACAGAAATTTTAGTGATTGGCAATAATGAATTTAATGAGGTTACTAGAAATAAACTTGATGCATTAGGATTAAAAATCAACACGGAGGTAAAGAATTTAGGGGTAACTGTTGACTGTAACCTGAATTTTAAATCGCATATTAATCAGATCACTAGTACAGCACTTTTTCACTTAAGAAATATAGCAAAAGTTACACCTCTTACATCACTGAAAGATGCTGATAAATTAGTTCACGATTTTGTTTTCAGTCGACTAGATTACTGTAATGCACTCCTCTTAGGACTACCCAAAAAAGACGTACATCATTTGCAACTTGTGCAGAATGCAGTTGCTAGAATCTGAACTAGGAAAAGAAAATCTGAGCACATTTCTCCAGTTTTGATGTCACTACACTGGTTACCTGTGTTATTCAGAATTTACTTTAAAATACAGCTTATGGTTTACAAAGCCTTAAATAATCTCACTCCATCTTATATATCAGAATGTCTGACACCTTATATTCCAAATCGTAACCTTAGATCTTTAAATGAGTGTCTGCTTAGAATTCCAAGAGCTAAACTTAAAAGAAGTGGTGAGGCAGCCTTCTGTTGTTATGCACCTAAAATCTGGAATAGCCTGCCAATAGGAACTCACCAGGCTAATACAGTGGAGCACTTTAAAGAAACTGCTAAAAACACATTACTTTAACATGGCTTTTTCAAAATGTCATTTTAGTTTAATCCTGATGCTTTGTATCTGCGCCACCACCACCTAATCAAAACACCATGATGATCCTACATTGATGGATTAAAGGCCAGAAGTCCACATGACCATCATCATCAAGTTCTTCCATGAGAATTCTAAATACAATGAAAACTGATCATTTATGTTAGGTAGAATGCCCAGAGGGGGCTGGGCGGTCTCATGGTCTGGAACCCCTGCAGATTTTATTTTTTCTCCAACCGTCTGGAGTTTTTTTTGTTTTTTCTGTCCTCCATGGATACCGGACCTTACTTTTATTCTATGTTAATGAGTTTTGTCTTATTTTAATTCTTATTTATTTTGCCTTTTTTTCTCTTTCTTCATCATGTAAAACACTTTGAGCTACATTATTTGTATGAAAATGCGCTATATAAATACATGTGGTTGTTGTTGTTGTCCTAGGAAGCCACATCCTAACCCTGAAAAAATACTTTTGAAATAGGACACAAGGCTATAACTGGGCATACACAGGCACACATACCAGCCAATTTACAGGTTCACAAAGACATTGCCATGTGTGCGTAGTACCGTGAAATTATTACTTGCATGTGATAATCAACACACAACACGTTACCACTCTTTGGAGCCATGATTAGTGAATATAACTAGCTGACTTCAAAATTTCAGTCATCTTTACCTGAAAAATAACAGAATGGATTTGTTATACTGTAACTTTGCAACATAACAAAAGCAGACAAATCTTTTGTATAAATATTGAAGAATTGTCATTTAGAGTCGCCACAAGTGCATGTGATGTAACTGAAAGAAAGAGCAAGCATCCTCTTTTTCAGTTACATCACTGAAGAGCAAACAGAGGAGCTAAAAGTGTATAAACCGTTTCCAACATGATAAACAAAGACACCTGATAAGGTATGCAGTTGAATATTTACTGTCTAAAACAAAAAAAGTCAATTTTCCAGGATTGGCTGTTATAAGCCTGTGTGTAAAAATTGGAGATGTTAATGACATAATTCAGATGAATCCCCACATGCCGTCAGTGATGGTTAGTCCTCTGCATCCTAATGAAGTGATGCAAAGAATTAACACACTGCAGTTCACAAAGAGATATCCCTCAGCTTATTCCCAATGCACACAAACCAGTCAACTTGCATCAGATGAAAATGTACTAAAGCTGAGAGCAAATTTTCCACAAATGCCTGGTGTCACTGAATTTCCCACTGGAATGTTGCATTGCAGGTAGGAAGAAAAACAAAAGAAAAATAGAAAGAAACCCCCTGAAGATTGTGCTCTCAGCTGTTCACACAGAGAGCGATGACCTAATTCAAGGGATATGAAAAGAGATAGGATATTCCCCTCTGGGATCTTCAAATTCAGCTGATTTAAAAAGGAATACTAAAGCATGCTTTCGCCAAAAAAAAAAAAAAGTTTCCTTTCATTACAGTATTCAGCTTATGCAGTGAAGTTTTCACTCATTTTGTTAGGTGCATACTGATGTTCCCAATTTAATTATTTGACATAACAGCTGCAGTCTTGGGAGCACTTTCAAGACATGGTAAAATATCTGCAGAAGTGTTCCAGCAGGAAGACCTACAATCGGAAAGCAAATGTTGTGTTTCATGTCATGGATGAATGGATAGGCTGCAATAGCATACAATTAATTTTAAAAATGTATTATTGACTTGAAGTGGTAGCTTTTATTAGGCTATCATTCATGACGAAGACTGAAGGTTATAGTGTGTACATACTGAATATATTTTAGCATGCCAGTATTAGTCACTTAAACTACGTCTTCACCTTCATGGTTGACAATTCCATTCTTCTCACCAGATGAGAAAATCAGGATTTAAATGATGCAAGGAACCTAAAACAACAAGGCTATCAATGCTCTTGTAGGCAGGACTCAATTGGGTGGAAAGGTTTGCTGGACGACATGGGGATTTGACCAAAAAAAAATAAAAAATAAAAAAATAAAGGTCAGCACAGCAGATTAAATGAAAAAAGGAAATAATCATGTCATGTCAAATCATGAACAAGGAAACACAAAAAGAAATATGAAAAATCAAAAAAATGTGACAAAGTGAAAGTAAATAGTGTATGAGAGCACATACAATGCCAAAATTGCTAAGGATTTTTACTTTAAAAAAAAAAAAAAAAAAAAAAAAAAAAAAAAGTTTACTGGTCTGGTACATCTTATGGTTCCCCATAAAAGGGAAATGAGAGAAATTACATGGCACATTGAGGGCCTCTTCATAAAAGAAAACTAGACGGAAAGATGGTCAGTCCTAATGGACAAGAGCAAAATGACCAAAAGTTGAAATATCAGATGAAAAGACAAGGAATACTAGTTTTAACAAGAAGGGTTCATTGCCAGTAGATTAAAAAAGTCAGCAAACACAACTCAAAATCTAAGTTGAGTCTTTCCATAACAAAATCTTTTGAAAACCAAGTGTGGTAAAGTAGATTACAGAGCCAAAAGCTTGAACAGAGAGTATTACAAGGAGCAACCCTTTATAAAAGCTACTTAGTAATGTCACTGGCAATGTGCACATGACCCACATGTAGACAACTGGCACTGTAACTATAAACATGGCTGCCACCATGAAAACAAATACAAAATAGCAAAGATTGTGAAAATATTCTAAAACAAAAATGCCACTATGATTACATCACCAAGATAACAGTAAATTTTTATAATAATAATAAAACCTAAGCACTATACATGTATTTATGTGAAAATAATTTAAATATTCTCAACTGTTATTGAATAAGCTTTTTTCTTATTTAAGACAAATAATGAAGGGAATTGTTTGTTTTATTTAAATACTTTCTACCTTCTGTGTTTGAGTGCCCTTAACAAGTTTGCTTAATCTCCTGCTTATGATTTTCACACTTGCTAGTTAATTTAGTATTGTCCAGGTAATACATCCATTTTCCATCGTGCTTATTCTAAAATTATTTCATATCTTGGCAAGCTGCTATCTTGGTTTCTCAGGGGTCATTGTTTTTTTTTATTGTGTGTTTTAATACGTAACTTATCACCACTGTAATAGTATCGATATTGGCATCATTCACTTCCTGGTTATCCAAAATTCTATATACCAAAACAAGAAATGTTACGCACGTTTCCGGGTGATATGAATATTTTTTGTCGCTTCATACATAAATAATTGTACCATAGTTGTACACCTGTTCTTTTTTTGCAGATGGTGATTTACTATACTGCTATTTTATATTTACTACTGCTGCATGATACGCTGTGAGCTCTGTACATTGTTACAACTCTCCCTTCTGCTAGTGCGTAGTGTTCTTCTCCAGCACCAGAGTGTCAGTTACATACCTTAATCTTTAATAGCGTTTCGTGCTTTTCTCTTTTGTTATAATTAAACTACTATACTTTGTTATGGCTGATAAGCATATGCGTGTGGTGATGGAATTGTGAGAAGAAATTGAAAATATTCAATATTTATGAAACGGCAAAAGCACTCCAGTTTACAGAGTAGGAAGAACAGTGAACAATATAAAGCATGATGCTGATAAAATTGAAAAATGTGTCAAAAATTAAAACCACTGACGGTAATGTTATTCTATATTAATGTTAATGTTCTTCTGCATTGTAATTTTCTTTTTAAATTCAGTTATATTATGTTTTGTTAATATATTGTGATGTTCAGGCAGCTTGTGATGTGCTGTATGGGAGCAGAAATGCTGTGTAAGTGATAAGACTGAGTGAAGGGCTTCTGTTCCATGAGGGGCAGACATGCCTCTTAGGAGATGAGTGAAAGGAGAAGTTAGCAGAAAAAGGAAGGTGTTGTGGAAGGAAGTTTTAAATATGGAGCCAGAAGACAATAAGCAGGAGTGTTTGTGGTATAGAAAAAGTAAGAACATAGTAGCAGGATAATCTTTTATTGTTTTGGAGATGTGCTCTATAACTCAGATAACTAAGTATAAGACAGGGCACCATTTCTTAACACTAGAATTACCAGAGCCTACGAAAAAACTCGTAAATCCGTCCCACCTTAAATCGCTTCTTAAAATCGTTCACAGCTCTCCACCAGCGTCTTTTGTCATCTAAATGTGCTGATAAAAATCAGGCTGCAAGCAGCCGGCTATTCCATCCCCCCTTCCCAGCTCATGCCTTGATTGATTTTTTGGGAGTGAAGTGAAGTTTTAGAGTGGAAATAATAGATTGTTGTTTGGAACACATGCATTTCATGTCTGTTCCGTTTCTACAGTAATCTGTGTAAACACATTGTTAAAACAGAAACGTTTTTTATATTCTACTAGTAGATGACAAAATGTAGGCATAAACTATATAATGTATGAAGCCTGAAGTATCCAAGAAATACTTTCACAAAAGGTACAAATTTAACACAACAGTTGCGCTTTTATTTAAAAATATAACTGCAGAAACAAAAAGCCTCCTTAACATGCGACATTGACACCCATTTATTATGACTGCCTCCATGGCGCAATAGAATCAGCTGCCGACTGGGAATCTAAAGGTCACGAGTTCGATCCTGTACCATTACGTTTTGAGAAGTAAACTGCTTTTAGTCTTACTATTTTAGAATAAAAACATACATTTGATTTCAGTCTGTAACAGCCGGTGTAAATTATGATACTTGTAAAGGTTAGCTTTGGTTTTTTTTATTAGTCAGTTTTATTATTTCAGCCGCGTTCACGAGCCCAAACACACCCCATCCCCACATCTGATACTGCTGTTTTCACATAGACGCGCTGTAACAGAGGTAAACTCAGCTCCCTTTTACATCGGAGCAAGAATGCACATACTATTGCTTGCATACTAAAGTGTCAGCAGGCACATTTCGTGGCATTACACACAGTTTTGAGCATGTCCTCTGCACACTACTTGTGACTTTAGGCTTTAGGAAGTAAGTAAATAAATAAAGGTAAATCATGTCATAAAATGATTTCTTCAAAACGTCGAATGTTATTTATTTGGCACGGACATGCTCAAAAAATACATGTGTAATGCCACAAAAAGTGCATGCGACACGGGCAGATGGGGAGTGTCTGATGATTGCATATAGTGCCGAAGTTACTGCTCTTTACCATTCTCTCCTCTGCATGTCCTGGAGTACAAAAGAAACAGCATACAGCAACATGCGGGGACTGGCAGGAACACTCAATAAAACTGAATAAAAAGAAAATCAAGTGACGGTGAGATACGAAGAAGGCAGCTTCGCCAGCGTTTGTGTGTCAGAACCCTTTGGGGGGAGGGGGGGCGTTAGTATGCATCGTGGTACACTGCAGAGCTATAGCGCGTCTTTATGTGAAAACAGCCGTGTCAGATGGGGTTGTATGGATTGATTCTGAACGCGACTGAGAGAAAGAAAAGTGTCGCTCAAACACACGAACATATGTTGGTGTAAAAGTATTTCCTGTAAGAAGCAATGTACACACTTTTCTCTATGCTGTGGTTTCTATTACACACCTGAAAGAAAGAGACAATATATGTGAAAACATCATCGCACTAATGCAATATTATTTGAAAACGAACAGCGTCAGATCGGGTGTGAATTTATGCAGGAACTGGAAATTCTCTGATGTGGGACCTTCCCCCAGGGAAGAAAGTACAGTGTCAGGTGCTCATTCAGTGTAATAGGAACCATAGCACAGAGAGGTGTGTACACTGCAACAAGTACACGTGTTGTAAACGTAGGAAGGACGGTCCTTGGGTGTGTGGGAACTGTTAATATTTGAATGTGATGTTTTTATATAGCACGGAATGGAAATCAGCACTTCTTAGCATTGCACCATGCAAGCTGTCGTATCAATCGCCTACTGTAACTTGCTTTCTTTTTTCTTTGGTTATACAGGTAGTCTTGAATAAAAGTGCACTTGTTTTGTTATACTTTTACACCAAAATATGTTCCTGTGTTTGAGCATGCTCAAACGGGCATACTAAAAAAATACACGTGTAATGCCACGAAAAGTGCACACAGACACTTCATTTCGCAAACATTGGTACGGTGTCAGATGGGGTTGTATGGATTGATTCTGAACGCGACTGAGAGAATGAAAAGTGAATAAATAAAAAAAAACAAAGCTAATCTTTACAATGATCATAAATTACACTGGCTGTTACAGACTGAAATCAAATGTATGCTTTTATTCTAAAATAGTAAGACTAAGAGCAGTTTACTTCTCAAAACGGAGCTGTGCAGTTTCAAACTCGCAACCATTTGATTCCCAGTCAGCAGCTGATTCTATTGCGCCACGAAGGCAGTCATAATAAATGGGTGTCAGTGTCGCATGTTAAGGCGGCTTTTTGTTTCTGCAGTTATATTTTTGAATAAAAGCGCAATTGTTGTGTTATATTTGTAACTTTTGTGAAAATGCTTCTTTGATATTTGGACTTCAGGCTTCATACATTATATAGTTTATGCCTACATTTTGTCATCTACTACTAGAATATAAAAAACATTTCTGTTTTAACAATGTGTTTACACAGATTACTGTAGAAACAGAACAGACATGAAATGCATGTGTTCCAAATAACGATCTATTATTTCCACTCTAAAACTTCACTTCACTCCCAGATACTCAATCAAGGCATGAGCTGAGAGAAGTTTGTGCACCTTCTAAATTGGTGGGGGGATGGAATAGCCGGCTGCTTCTAGCTTCTCTTTATCAGCACATTTAGAGGACAAAGGACGCTGGTGGAGAGATGTGAAGGGATTTAAGAAGCGATTTAAGGTGGGACGGATTTACAAGTTTTTTCGTAGGCTCTGGTAATTCTAGTGTTAAGGAATGAAGACTCCAAGTAAAATGTGGAAAACTCCAGTACCTCTGAGTTGTATTTGCTTAATACGCTGGTCATTGCAATATTATATAAATTAATAAATTTTGTTAATACTTTTTTTATAAATAAATACAAGTATTCACTAAACTAATCTACTGTATATAATTTTTAAAGTAGTTGTTCTGTTATCTGTCACAATGTTGTAGGCTAGGGCTCAAGGCCAGATCATCTCCGTCGGCTCAGGCAAGCCTGAAATCCAAAACTGTTTTGACCCACTCCGCTCCCCCACTGTGCCGGCAGACCTTGAGGATGTAGTTATTATCAGGGATTCAATTGTACACAACCTTAATATTTCATGTTCTAAACAGAAATCTTTTGTTTCTTGTTTTCCTGGTGCATGAGTTTGAGATATTACAAAAAGAGCGCAGACAGTTTTCAAGAGCAAAATGGACAGGGTTGTTGAAATCCCTGAATTCCATGCAGGCATAAACAACATTCTGTATTGACAGTCAGATGTACTAACGGTGGACTTCGCAGCAATAATCCAAGCCACAAAAGAGACGACCTGGCTGTGAGAATCATCATTTCATGTCCTTTGCTGTTGGTTACAAGGTCAAATGAAGCCTACAGTTGACTACTGTCCTTGAACAACTGGTTGAGAGGCTTCTGCAAGAGACAAAACATTGGCTTCATGGACTATTGGGATCTTTCCTGGGAAAGACTGTGTTTCTTTAGACAAGATGGTCTGCTCCCTAACGGATTTGGCACCCCGGTCCTTTCTGACAATATCTGAAAGGTAATCTGTCTTTCCTGACTATGTAATTTTAGTCCTAAGGTTTTCTATAATGCAATTTTAGGATGCAATATTTCTGTAATGAGCTCACCGTTAGATGGGCATTGTATTAGCACTATAATAACTAACCATAATCTAAATAAATAACCCAGGAAAAGGTGTAGAAATGTTAAAATTTAATTACCATTTCACCTATAGATGTGCACTATATAAGATCTAACAACAGTTTACAGTCAGTTTAAAGAAAAAATCTGCACAAAATGGCATTAACAAGAATAACCTTAATACTATTTCAAACTACCATAACACTCCAATTCAGCTCTGCTCTTCTAAGACCTTAAATATGGCTCTGCTAAATATTAACGCATTAACCAGCAAGACCTTATACATTAACAATGTTATCAGTGATAGGAAAATCATTTTTCTTTCACTAAGTGAAACATGGCTCAGCTCAAATAAATAATTGAAGCAGGTAAAAATAATTGAATATAACAACGTAGTCCGCCTTGAGAGGCAGTCCTATTTATCTAAAATTATTAAAAATAATTCTAGTAATAGGCGGGTTTTATTTTCAACTATTGATCATCTTTTTAACCCAGCTCCCTCAATAGAATGCCTACTAAAAACTATTAGTGAAACTTGTAAAGCTTTTGCCATATTTTTTTAAACACAAAATGAATATTAGAAATAATATAGTACAACCCCACAAAATTAATCTAATTGAATCCCAGCATACTCTTTTAAATGATTTAAATTCTTTCAATGGAATAGATCGATCCAAACTAAGTAAAATAATTTCTCGGTGGAAACCCTCCACCTGCATTCTTGACCCAGTACAAACAGGCTTTTTTTAAAGAAGTCTCTGATGTCCTTATTGATAGTATTATTGGATATGTGGGTCTTCCCTGACCGTCTAAAGACTGCAGTTATTAAGCCCCCTGCTCAAAAAAAATAATCTTGATTTCTCTGTCTGACCAATTGCAAACCTGCCTTTCTTAAGTAAGATTGTAGAAAAGACAGTCATTAAGCAATTAACTGACTACTTGAATAAGCTTTATATTCTTGACATATTTCAGTCATGTTTTAGAACAAACCATAATACAGAAACTTTACTGGTTAAAGTTGTAAATGATTTGCAAATTAATGTGGACTGAGGCCATATATCTGTTCTTGTTCTCAGGGCAGCATTTGACACCACAGACAACTGTACTCTTATAAATCGCCTTAGACAGTAGGTGGGCATGTCAGGCAGTGTCTTAAATTAGTTTCAAACTTACTTAAAAGGTAGAAAATCCCTTGTTACTTGCGGTGATTGTACTTTGGAGATACATGATATTGTATATATGTGCACCACAAGGATCTAATCTGGGTCTGTTGCTCTTTTTTATCTACTTTCTTCCATTAGGTCAGATTATCTCAAAGCACAAGGTGAGCTACCACAGCTATGCAGATGGCACGCTGCTTTATTTATCTATAGTGCCTGATGACACTGATGCTCTTGGTTCTTTGATGCAATGTCTTAGCAGTATTTCCGATTGCATGAGTAGTAACTTTCTCAAACTAAATAAGGAAAAAACAAAAATCTTAGTGACTGGCAAACATGGATATAGGGATGATATCAGAAATAAACATGATGCCTTGGGTTTAAAAATTAAGGGGGAGACAAAATATTTAGGGGTAATCATCAACTCTGACCTAAATTTTAAATCACACATTAACTACCCGGAAGTGATAGAAGATCACATGGACTGGGGATTGGAACACTTCCGGGTCAGGGACTATAAAAGGATTGTGGGAGCTCCCAGACGGCGAGCTGAGCTGGGTGGTAGGAGGGCAACGCGTCTGGGAGTGGAGGATTGTGTTTGTGATTGATTATTGGTTCGTTTATGAGTATTTTGGAGGAGAGGGTGCTTTGTGCACTGTGGCATAAAAATAAAGTCAACGTTTGGACTTTTATCTGGTGTCTGGCGTATTGGACAGGGGTTCAAGGGAGCGATAGCGCCCCCTATCAGTCACAGCCCCTAAAATCTGGAATACTTTACCTATAGAAATTCGCTAGGCTAATACAGTGGAACCTCGGTTCATGACCATAATTCGTTCCAAAACTCTGGTCGTAAACCGAAGCAATTTCCACCATTGAATTGTATGTAAATACAATTAATCCGTTCCAGACCATACGAACTGTATGTAAATATATATTTTTTTAGTTTTTAAGCACAAATATAGTATTATAGTGTACCGCTCTCAGAACCGGCACGATTATAATACACGCTGCCCTATTGTGAGAGGCAGCAAAAAGAAAAAAAGAAAAAAAAATAATCCGGGGCGCGAGTGACCAACACTACTTTCCTACTTCACCACTTCAATTATAGAGATACACCAGAGAAAGCAGGAACAAGTAAAAATGATTATTGGATACAATATATAGGATCACTGTAACAACAAAAAAACCTTATATACATAATATCGCGCTGCAGCGCTTC
>JANRMT010062818.1:28011424-28036638 GCA_026402145.1 Polypterus bichir lapradei
TCGTAGAGTTCCTCATATCGGCTTCTATCCAATCAATGGGTCTGAATACGTTGACGTTGCCGTACGCCTGCTAGAGGGCCCTACTGACACCAACTCAAAATCTGATTGGTTGAAGCAACAGTTTAATCGACATTTATTCTGTGTTAGAGGGCCTGCAGAACGGATTGTCAAGGCCTCTCTGCCTGGCAACAAATGATGGCAGAAATGTGATTGGTTAAATGTTTTAATACGAAAATACATGTCTGGAAGCAGCACAACCATCAGATTAAACTTGTATCTCGAGAATATCTTGTGCGATCTTGCGGCACTTAAAAGTGTCTCTTGCACTTTCGCTGAGGGAGGGTTTCCGCAGCAGCTGCACTTATGAATATGCTAAGTACAGTCCTTCACCCGCGAATATAGACCTTATATGGGCAGGCACTCAATTACGTGGGAGGCGTGATGATGCAAGACGCAACCCCGCCTCACACAGCGACCGAGCTGCAGGCTATTACAGTATATGGCCGAAATTAGGTTCCAATTATGACCGTTACACATAGAATTTCGAAATGAAACCTGCCCAACTTTTTTAAGTAAGCTGTAAGGAATGAGCCTGCCAAATTTCAGCCTTCCACCTACACGGGAAGTTGGAGAATTAGTGATGAGTGAGTCAGTGAGTCAGTCAGGGCTTTGCCTTTTATTAGTATAGATAAGAGCAGCTCTTAACTCAAAATGTAAACTTGAGAAGCTGCCAGCATTCATCCCAGAAGCTCTTGATTGGGAATCAGCAGTTCTTAGCATTGCACCATGGATAATATTAACAATAAGAACAGCTCACTACTCAAAACGTTTATTTTGGGAGACGTTAAGACTCGAACCCAGAACCTTCTGAATTGGAGTCAGCAGCTCTAACCAGTACACTACCCGAGAAGTCAGGACAACAAGCAACAAGCAACAAGTTATACTTGTATCTTTTGTTAAAGTGTTTCTTTGATATTTGGAATTCAGGCTTCACACATTATACACTTCATGTCTACATTTTGTCAATTATTACTAAAACATGAAAAATGTTTCTGTTTTAACGATGTGTTTACTGTGCATAGATCGTTGTAGACACGGAACACACATGAAATGCATGTGTTCCAAATAACGATATAGTATTTATGAAAGGTGTCATTTTACTTGACTTCTCACTCTATACAACTCTAAGCAACTGACACGCAGGTAAACAGACTTGAGCTGAGAAAACTGTGCGCTGGTGGGGGATGTGATAGCAGATTGCTTGCTGTTTGCTGCTTATCAACACATTTAAAGGACAAAAGACGCTGACGTAGAGGTGCTAAGCATTTTAAGGTGGGACGGATCTACGAGTTTTTTCGTAGGCTCTGGTAATTCTAGTGTTAAGTCAAGTGCTTTTAAGAGTGGGCACCAGATTCTGCCAGATATGAGTGTTTCCATACATACTGCACGTATGAAGTTTTCAAAACCAAATAATGGTCACTAAATGTGATCTGTGCTACACTCTTAAATGATTTGCTCTTGGATATGATCAATCAGATTAAAATTAAGAATCTCCAAAACTAGTCTCATGGATCTCTTCTAGAATAGAATGGACTACTCTCTCTTGATGGAGTGATATACAATGGCCCCTAGTGGAGGGAGACAACTGTAGTTCTTGTTCAACAGTGATAAAAGGGGATTGCAAGATTGATTGGTTAAGTAGCAAAGTTACTTTATGTTGGTGACATATGGCAGGTTTGTTGTATTCTCAGAAAGACCCTGAGTGCAGTAGAGGGAAACAGAAATCTGGACCACTTAGCTTACTTTCAACAAAACTATTAGGAAACACAATGAATGACTAGGTGGCTGATTGGCCAAACCTTATTTTAAACATGTCCTTTACATTTGCAGTGGAAAAAAAGAAATTTTGTTTTAGCTGTTGTTCGGTTCGGGGGGTTGGGTCTTTGGTACGGCTGAGGCTGAATTAGGGCAGGTTTAATAATGGATAGATGGAACTTTATAATGTGTTACAGGAGAGGACAGAGAAGAAAGTGCACTAAACTTTACAGATTTTCAAGTTTATAGATGAGAGTAAATTAATTTTACTAACTGAAACAAATGTATTTAGAGACTCGGTCAAAAAAAATTATTTTAGGCACTGTCCACAAAATCATGTTATAATTAGTTGAAACTGTTGTAAACAAAAATGTCCAAATGTTAATAGCTAAACATAATGTTAGATATGGGAAAACTGAGTGTACTGTAGCTGATATTGCAGAATTAATTATATAGTCATATAAAGTCTCAAAGCACATAAACACGTTATGAAAACAAGGCACCCAGTACTTAATATATAATGATATTAGAATAGGCAGTGTTTATCTTATTTATAGTAATCAAAATAATTATTTTTATTTATATACAACTTTTTCAAAACCAAGGACACTTGGGTTTGCACGTACATAAATATACTGAGGAATGACGATTACAATTGAGTACTCTATAGCGTTACATTGTGTTACACAGTAGGTACAAGGTAATAATACCTACTTAAGACAGTAATTATATAGGTAAATTACATGTTTAGTACAACTCAGTTAGGGACACAATGTAAAGTGTTAGTGAAAGTTTACAAATTAGTTTTGAAAGAAGAATGTGAAGAGATGTTGTGCAAATGTTAAGGTAAAGAGTTACACATACTGTATAAAGGGCCATAACACTGAATATCTGTCACCCCAGGAAGAAAGTTTAGCCTGTGGAATCTAAGAGTATGTGGACCATTATACGTATGAGGTAGATAAACAAGGTATGATGGAATAATGAAAAAAGTTTAGATTTGAAAAGTAAAGAAGGGCAGCCAGAGCAGATGATTAAGTGTTTTAGTTGAAATGTCAGCAAACAGGGAGTTACAAGTGCTTCCAGGTCTTTACGATTAAGTTAACAGGTGAAGAATAGCTATATTGTGAAGGTGATAAAGAGAGATTTTTAGGCTCATATGTAATTAAAGAATCGAAGAAGACACCTAAATTATGCACAGCGTGTGAAGGTTAAACTAACAACCCATCAGTCCTAATCTGGAAGTCTGTAAACATGGAGGTAACTGACTTGTGCCCAACCAACACCACTTCAGTCTTATTAACATTAATTTTAAGTAAATTAGCAACTAACCAAGTCTTTAAATGAAAAATGCATTCAAGCAAACATCAGAGTGACAGTTAGGAGGTAGATCTGGTATTAAGACAGAGCCAAGTGTCATAAAGCAGAAAAATGAAAGCTGAAACTATCTCAGAAAATATGTTGTCCTATATATATTAGAAAAAGAAGTAGGCTGAGAGCAGATCCCTGAGGTAATATATTTAGATTGAAGTAGCACTTCTTCAAAATGTTTTAACAAATTTGCAACAAGTACAGTTATAATGGTACATTGTTCTCAAAATATTAGGTTAGGTATTCACTCAGAAAACTTTCACCGCATAGAAAAACGTTTTAACTTGAACAATATACCACATAGATTTCCAGTTAAGCCAGGCAAAAGGTTATAAAAAAAAAAAAAAAAAAAAGCTGTTAAAAAATTGCAAAGATAAATTTATAATAAGGACTTTGGAGAAACTTATTGTTAGAAATGCTTTAAATAATGTGTTTGAACATGTTATATTCTAGCCGGCATAAGACTTTAGCAATTGCAGTAGCTTGATATCTGAGTTAATGATTGTCTCAGTCTGGGAATTCACTATGTGGTCTTGCTGGCTAAGCACTGCTTGTCAACTTTGAACCAACAGTTTCAGGTTGCGTAGAAGCTCTTGCATCAATGAGTGTGACATTAGGCTGAGCTCTCCCCCAGTTTTTCATTTACATACACACAAAAGAAATATGTTGAGGACATTGACAAGTTCTATGAAGGGCCCTTTCAGTGCGGACTTTTTCTTTAATTGTATTTTTATTTGTAACGATGTACAGTAATGGAATATTAAAGTCAAAGTCAAAGCAAACTTTATTGTCATCTCAACCATATACAAGTATACAGATAGACGAAATATGCGAAGCTCAGGGTCCACAGCATAACAACGGCCTGTCGCCCTGACGTTACATGTGATGAAGACCATGGAGCGGCTGCTGCTTCACCACCTGAGGCCACAGGTCTGCCACGCCCTCAACCTTCGGCAGTTCGCGTACCAGGAGAAGGTGGGAGCAGAGGATGCCATCATCTATATGCTACACCGATCCCTCTCCCACTTGGACAGAGGCAGTGGTACTGTAAGAATTATGTTTCTGGACTTCTCTAGCACCTTCAACACCATCCAACCTCGGCTCCATAGGGACAAGCTGACAGAGATCGGAGTAGATTCATATCTGGTGGCATGGATCGTGGACTATCTTACAGATTGATCTCAGTATGTGCGTCTCAGGAACTGCAGGTCTGACACTGTGGTCAGCAACACAGGAGCGCCGCAGGGGACTGTACTTTCTTCGGTCATGTTCAGCCTATATACATCGGACTTCCAATAAAACTCGGAGTCCTGCCACGTGCAAAAGTTTGCTGACGACACTGCTATCGTGGGCTGCATCAGGAGTGGGCAGGAGGAGGAGTATAGGAACCTAATCAAGGACTTTGTTAAATGGTGCAACTCAAACCACTTACACCTGAACACCAGCAAAACCAAGGAGCTGGTGGTGGATTTTAGGAGACCCAGGCCCCTCATGGACCCCATGATCATCAGAGGTGACTGTGTGCAGAGGGTACAGACCTATAAATACCTGGGAGTGCAGCTGGGTGATAAATTGGACTGGACTGCCAATATTGATGATCTGTGCAAGAGAGGACAGAGCCGACTATACTTCCTTAGAAGACTGGCGTCCTTCAACATCTGCAATAAGATGCTGCAGATGTTCTATCAGACGGTTTTGGCGAGTGCCCTCTTCTACGTGGTGGTGTGCTGGGGAGGCAGCATAAAGAAGAAAGAACGCCTCACGCCTGGACAAACTGGTGAGGAAGGCAGGCTCTATTGTAGGCATGGAGCTGGACAGTTTGACATCCGTGGCACAGCGACGGGCGCTGAGCAGGCTTCTGTCAATCATAGAGAATCCACTGCATCTACTGAACAGTGTCAGTGTCATCTACAGGCAGAGGAGCAGTTTCAGCGACAGACTGCTGCCACTGTCCTGCTCCACTGACAGACTGAGGAGACTGTTCCTCCCCCACACTATGTGACTCTTCAATTCCACCTTGGGGGGTAAACGTTAACATTATTCAAAGTTATTGTCTGTTATACCTGCATTTTTATCACTCTTTAATTTAATATTTTTTTTTTATCAGTATGCTGTTGCTGGAGTATGTGAATTTCCCCTTGGGATTAATAAAGTATCTATCTATCTATCTATCTATCAAGAAGTGCACATAAAAAAAATAATATTAAATTAAAAATAGAATTAAAATTAAAATGTAAAATTAAAATTTAAAATTTATAAAGATTGATGAGATGTATGGTATTATGCAATCTAGATAAATATAGTCAATAAATACAGTATGTAATATAATAAATACATAATAATATAGATAATACAGAAATTATCAGTGTATGATAATAGTTATTTAAGATGTATAAACAATGACAGGTCAGAATGTTTCACAACAGAAGGCTATCAAAGAATGTCAAAGTGTAGTGTGCAAAATACTTAAAGGTCAGTATGAGATTTCACTTCTTTTCTATATGCACTAGTCTTTGCAGGAAAGTGGGTTGCAAGTATAAAAATTCTGTTTTTAGAGGTGGTTGAGGCAGTGTGGAAGATCTCACAGATGTTGACTGTTTTGCCTTCCAAGAGAATTTTCTACTATTAAGATGAACACTGTTTACATACTGCCGCAGGTTAATGCCAAAGTGGCTATTAGCTATCTTTACAGCAATATCATGAAACATGAAAACATTCATCTGAAGACCACTTTTATCGTGGTATTGAGAATTCACATGTAATCAAGTCATATTTTCATAGCCATGGGCAAGTATATACTCATGCTTTACTGATATATTTGAGTTTAGAAAAATTAACATTACATCAATTAAAGCACATCAAAAATGACACAAGTGTCAAAATGTTCCTTTTGGTAAGTGCAAAAACAGTTTTACATCAGTAGCTGCCATGGAGTATATCAACAGCTGCTTTGTACCAGCAGGTTTCCAATTCCTTTCTTCTAAAAAGGAATTGCTTTCATTAAGAAACTGAAAAAGCGGAATAGAAATACTGCTAATTAAGTGACAAAGAGACACTGAGGGTCTTCAAATCTAAGGAAGCAGGGATTTAAATTTCACATTGGACTGCCCAGAACATGTACTTATACTGCACTGTATTTTAGAATGTCCAGCAGTGGGTGGATGGATAGTTGGCTTATGTCAATTTGTACAACAACTTTGTTGCTTTTCCTGTTCAAACCAAGTTGGGACACCTAGGAGTTTACATTAGAAAACCTGTTAACTATAATTTTGGTTTCCGCCCATCCATTGTCAACTGGCCATATGTCAGTTATAGTATTACTGAATGTCTACTTTCAGAATTTTATGTCAACCAGATAAACTGTTAAAATTTTACTACTGCGTGTCCCTTGAAAATAATCATTTTTAATATATCTTCAATATTTTCATTTAATACATAACAATAATTATGTAAATAGGAAGATAATCATGACAAGCAATTACATTTTTAGCTCAGTTTTATGAATAAAGAGGCCTAACTACTTTGCCTTTCAATGGGATTTATACAAAAAGAAACCAAGTGCACTAAACAGTGCAAGACATGCTATTAAGTTGGTAATTGACTATATATGGCTCAAGGGTGACCTAGAACATTTCTGAAGTGCTCACATCTCATCCATATTTGGCTCCGGCCTTTTGTTAAATGGTGCTGAGATAGGCTATATATAATCATAAAACTTTCCAGAAATAAAGTAGTACAAGTGACAAATAGAGCACCTTTTTTATTTTAGTAATAAACCAGATAATACAAAGCCAAAAGTCACCAATATACTGTATCCAGTCTCAGTGATCCATGTACATTTTTATGCACAAAACATTATCTGTGAACTGAATTATACAGCCAACTTAATTGAGGTGGTTGGAGGTAGATTTCCCTGTGAAAGACAACTTTTAAAATCAAGGGTGACTGATCCATTTTGACAGAAACTCTCTTAATGATAAATATCTTGCTAAGGAAAATTTCTGTTTTTTTTTTTTTTTTTTTTAAAAAACAGATTGGGTGAAATAGGAAAGTTCCTGCCAATTTTCTGACACAAATCAAATCACTCTAAAAATGATGACACAGGCTTTTGCTCTGAACAAAGTTATGAATACATTTGATGATGAGTGGGAATTTTTGAATTGATGAACAATCGAAGCCATGCCCCAAAGAAAGGAAGAGGTCATTTTGTTAAATATACACCAAGGGAAATCAAAACTAATGTTTTGACTAATGGGTTATGATGGCAAAAGTATAGTAAACTACAGTATGTATGTTAATCTATGCCTAACAATCAAGGTACTGCAATCACTGTCCATATATTATTAAGGTATCAAATCTGGTTGGCCTAATATTTACTGATATTGCCTCAAACTTCAGGATTCTGGGTTCAAATCCAAGCCCGGTTGCCGTCATTGTACAGCTTCTATCTTCTCATAATATTATTTTTAGCCTGAATGTTCAGATTTTTTCTAACATCTCAAGATGTGCAACTTAGGTTAATTGGTATCTCAAAATTGGTAAGATTTAAGGACTAGCACTCTTTTGGTTCCTATTCCATACCTAATAACGGCATGATAGTCTCCTCCCAAACTATGAAAGAATATATGAATCAATCAACAAACATATAAGACTGAAAATTTGTTAATGGTGTGTTCTGTATTGGGCAGGCATCAATGTTTGGTACCAGTCATGTGCTTGATGCAGCTGATATCGCCTATAGCTGCTCACAGGTAATGGAAAGGGCCAAGTTTGTTCTGAAAATGAATTATTGTAACACTCATTGCACATCTTTAAAGATTCAATAAAATTTTAACTATTATCTGACATCTACAAATTACTTTAAGCATTAGATTATACTACAGTAAATGCATTAAGTCATAATAAATCTGAGCAGTTTGTTATTAAACACCACCCTATATAACACATTTCAAGAAACATCATTCAAAATAGTAAAATGAAAACATCAGGAGGAAACATGGCTTTGTCTTGTTATAGTCTGAACACTTACAAAACCCCCATATAAAATTTAGATGAAATGCCATGCACTTGAATGCTTCAAGAGACACATCAATATGAGAATGCTCCAAACACAAGTAGAATAGCAAAATGAGTAAAAATAAAATGCCCGTCAGTCTCAAGAGGAATGCCTAGTTGTCTGCGGACAGTTCTGGCACTCAACCTCGAAACACAGATTTCCATCACTGCAGATGATGGGGCACAGTTATCATTCTGTTTGCTAAATAGCTTCTGTCAAAGAAAGAGAAGGTTTTGATTAGTTTTGTATCAACAGCCAAATCTGTCTTGTGTGCAATGAATATCACAAAATACAGATGCTGAACAAATAAAAAAAAAAAATTAAAAAAAAATGTCACTACACTACAGGTAGCAAAAAATGTCCAATACAAAAAAACTTCATAAACATTCTCTGTAATAAAATATGCACCTTGTGGTTACTTCACATTGTAAAGTATATTTATATTGTTTAGCAATTGTCTGTAAATTAGTTTCTTATAATGTAAATGGCATTAAAATTATTCAGACATTCCAATCCAATTCCCATCCATCCTCTTGCTTGTACCCCTTTGATTTCATTTCCAAGTTGTAGCCAAAGCCTATACTCATAATGCCAATTTCTAAATAGGACACCAGTCTATAATAAAGCTCAGTCATGGACCCACTAAAATATCCTAACATGTAAAGCTTTGTTTTGTGGGATTGCAATCAAAGCACCTTATCCTGTCACTTACTTGTAAGATCTAGAGAAGGGAGGAGAAAAAAAAAAGTGTTACTCTTAAATTAATTACAATAAAAGCTATGAAGACATAACAAGGACATTTACTTGACTGTTCCCAAAAGCTGTTTCCTACAATAGAACAAGCTTTATTTATTGTTAAAAGGGTAATGAATTTAAGGTAGATGGATGTTTATTCATCTTGTCTGAATGGAACAAGTGGAACTAACATGCCATCATGTACATTAACTATTTATTTTCAGGGTATAGGCCCATATAACTACAGTTGTAACTTGACATTAATATAAATTAAGTGGGTTTGAGAATGTTATGTGGAACTGAAGAGAAAACGGTCAGCAAGGTAAGAAACTGCCCTAGAGAAGGTACCTGTGCTTCACGGTGTCCAATAATGTAGACAAACATTCATTCCGAGGTTAATTTGTAATCATTATTTAACATGAATATAGTTCAGGATGTGGGCGGAAAACTGGAGCACCTGGAAGAAAACCTAGACAGAAATGGTGAGAATGTGCACACTTCAGGGCAGCAGGACTACGGATGTGAATGCAGGACAACGAATTTGTGAAGCAGCAGTGTCATGCCCACTAGGTTTAAAGCATTATGCATTTCTGATCTCCACCTTAATGTTGGGTCACACCTAGTGTGGTAACAATTAACTTGAAGAAAATTTCTGACTTACATTTGAACAGTAAACCCATTTTCAAAACCAAAAAGACATATGCTATGGCTCTGATGTAAAGGATCCAACTCATAGTGCAGTATATCACATAAAATTGAGGTTAGTGTAAGTAAAACCCCATGGCACGGTGGACAACCCACATCCCTTTAGCTTTCCTCTTTTTTTATACAGAGACTGGAATTTTTAAGAAGAGTGATCACTTGAACACATAATTGACTATTCTAATATAAACGGTTGAAAGGGTGGCAATTCAGTTCCCAGCAGACAAAATGGGCTATGCTAAATAAAATGAACCTATTTGTCAGAAAGAAGTAAATTGTAGTGTATTGTTTCTAAAAATGAGGATTGCTTAAATTGCAAAATGAATATCACAAAAATGCAGAAAAATGCCAAACAAAAATTAGCTATAAATAATGACATGACAAGTTTGCTTGCCCACTGTAAAGTGACAATAACTGAGCAAAATCATTTAAATCATTTATATTTCTCATTGAATGTTGAGAGTTTATAATTAATTTTTGGACCTTATAATTTTTGCCTTACATCTTAAAACTTAGATACAGTCTTTAAAACAAGAAAAAATACTACTACTACTAATGATAATAATAACCAAAATGACAAAATTGTTTCTCTCTATTAAAGTACTGCAAACATAAACAACTAATATCATAAAAAATATCCTAAATACCTGATCTATGAGCCAAGAAGCAGAACTGGTGGGCATAAGAGCTAAAAAGGCCACTGTGTGAATCACATTTAGCCATAAAACCTCTACCTAAAGTATCCCAGGCATCGCTGTGATACTAATTTACAAATTTATTCAGCCACAGTTTTCAATACCTATATTTTGCAATACGCATTTTTGATTGTATTTCACAAGTATTCAGTGGCATTTTTGGAATTAAAATTTCAGTGGGGCTACATAGACCAGGAAGGGAGAGAGTGGCAGAAGAACTGGAGCCACTCTGTGAAGCTGTTCAGAAATGTGAGCGAGTAAGAGAGAGATTATGAAGTTTTTAAAAAATCATACTGCTTAAAACATCTGGACCTGGTACACGGCCATCAGCAAAACTCAGTAAGAATAGAGATTTGGATCAATTGATGGAGCTGGGAATAGCGAGTGCAAATGGTGTTGTCTCTGACCCCCAAGTGAGTGAGGGTGGGACATAGCTTGAGGCATCAACGTGCAGGGTGGGACATAGCAGAAAAAAAGATCACTACAGCCACATGGACTCAGAGGCACATTTAGAGATTCTAACTGACTTTTTTTTTTTAAACCATTGTGTCATGACCAATAATTACCAAGAGGATTCAAATAAATATTCTCTCTCCAGTTTTATACATGCTCATTTATTTCAAGGTCCTGTGGAGATGTTGATAACGCCAATGCAAAAGAACTAAAACAACCATAAGCACAGGGTTGGATACCCTACAAGACAGCACAGATACAAACAACACACTGAGGCAACTTACAGATTTCAATCATTCACCCAGCATGTTTTAAAGGGTATGGGAAAACTGGAGACACTATAAGACACAGTGAAAAACATGCAAATCCCTAAAAGAGAGTGCTACAGAAATAGAATCAATCAAGAGGGTTCAAGTACTATGAAATAGCTATTTATTTATGTTACTATATTCTACTAGTATTTATACTGTTGGAGCTCTTAAAAATATTTACTAATAGCCATGCCTATAAACTTAATTTAATTAGAAAAGCAAATGTGAATTTGGAGAAATACAGGTATATAACATTTTAATGCAATCAATATATAAATAACATCCATTCAAACATACAACCCACCTGAAGGTGCTGACATTACAAAGACTGTTACAAAAGACTCAACAAAGGCACTATAATGCTAATGTAGAAAGAAAACTGATACACTCTCCTTTCTCTACAAGTTAGTCTCAGTTTTTTTTTTTTTTAATTAGACATGTATGGTATAATGGTAAGTTCTAAAGTGAACAATGCAGATAGGCTGCTGAAACCTTCAAATTAAAATCTAAACCCTGCAGCATGTGAAAATCCCTGTATTACTTCACCATATTAACCTAATATAGGGCTTTTAGAAATATATTACTTGCTACTGCAAATGGAATTACTTTCCTAATCCTTAGAGCAGTTTCCCTCAAGCAGTGCATTCAGCTTTCTCTATGAGCAACTCATACCAAAACCTGTATCAGGTGGAAAGCTTGTGATTACCTGTTTTGATTAGGAGCTTCTTCACATACTATATTTGATATGACTAAGAATGGAGCAATTCAAAAATTAACACATTTTCCCTCCAACATACTGAAGGTGGTTTGGGTAAATGATAGTCCAGGACAGATTTCACTGAGATCCCATACTATGATTGAAGAGAGGAAAAAAAAGAAACGCTGAAACACGTTTTTTCAGGAAATTATCATATGCACTAAAAATTCTGTGCAAAATAAAACAATGACAATTTCCTGTGTTAAGGGTTAGTACTTATTCTTTAGTAGACATAAACTTTATTTGGCTCACACTACACATGTCTTCACTATGGGGAATTCTCATAGCTAATTAATAATAATCAGTATAAAAATAAAATAGAAAAAACAAGCATTCCCATACTCTTCCCCTGTATTTTTCAAAGCAATGGTTTCAATTATTTCTTGGTCACTTTGTCATTTGTACTATTTAAGGACATTTTATTTTTCTGTTTGTATGTTTTCATTTTACCTTTTTGTTGTATGTACAATTTGTGTTAAATACCTGTATTCATTGATCTACTTATTTAATCACTATATCTTAACATTCCGCCATTCCTTTGTTGCCATGATTTTACTGTTGTATTTTTTTTCTTCATGTTTTTGTGTTTTCCAGTATTTTTTCATGGTTCCTTCTATTTATTTTTCTTTTTTTCCTCTTTCTGCTATGTTAAAATACTGTATATTCAGTTCATTGCATTTTGATTATTAAAAATGATGTATGTTCAGGGCGGCACAGTGGCGCAGTGGTAGCACTGCTGCCTCACAGTAAGGAGACCTGGGTTTGCTTCCTGGGTCCTCCCTGCGTGGAGTCTGCATGTTCTCCCCATGTCTGCAAGGGTTTCCTCCCACAGTCCAAAGACATGCAGGTTAGGTGCATTGGCGATCCTAATTTGTCCCTAGTGTGTGCTTGGGGTGTGTGTGTGTGTGTGTCCTGCCTGGGATTTGTTTCTGGTTTGCACCCTGTGCTGGCTGGGATTAGCTCCAGCAGATCCCTATGACCCTGTGTTAGGATATAGCGGGTTGGATAATGGATGGATGGATTTATGTTCATTTATTTTAATATACAGTTCTCTTGTTGTTTTTTAATTTTGTTTACTACTTTAAATACAGGTAAAACTCTGTTACAACGAATATCTTTACAACAAAATTTTCATTATAATGAAATATTTTTATGGTCCCAACAGCTTCCCCATATGACAGGAGTCTATAGAAATCTCGTTACTACGAAGTACATTCAGCAGATACTTTCATTACAACGAAGTGCCCAAAAGACCTTGAAATGCCTGAATGAATCATCCACAGAGCAGTTAGTTCTGTGGCCGCAGCTCAGTTGTGCACAACGATCCCCAAACAGAAACGCTGTAATTTTTTTTTCTTTCTTTGAATCTTCCTTGTACTGTTTTTTTTTGTCTTTTTTGTTTCCTGTGGTTTTCAGTGATACCCTTTGTTTATTGCTCATCAACATTTGAAAAACATCCACTGGAATTTAACTCATTGTCACCCTCATATAGAAATGGCAGACACAAAAAAAACCGATAACTATTCATATTAGAAAAAATTGTTCTTACATTTTTACAGCTCTCGATTGCGGCAAAGAGAAAAATGACATTGCCAGTGAATTCGGAATTTCGCCATCGACACAACTTTCTTGAAAGACTGAGCAAAAAAAGAAGAAAAATCTTGGGTTGCAAACGTATGTGAACTGCTGCATTTGAAGACGTCGAAAAAAGCAGTTTTTATGTGGTTCAGTGATGCTCGTTCAAGAAACATTGCTGTTAATGCGGCACTCATTCAAGAAAATGTGAGGTCTGTAAACTCTCTTAGAACCTCCACCAACTAGACAGCACACTGAAGAGCTCCCTGAAGTGCGATCTCCGCGTCTGTGGAAGACAGTTTATCAGTTGCCGGGGCAACAGCAGGCTCACAGCTATGCTGTGTCTCTCCAGCAAAGCGAACAGAAAATATCTCCAAGGGTGGTGCAATTTACATTGTTAAATGCAAATAACAGGGTTACTTGGTCACTGACCTGGCCACAACCCTACCTGACTGCTGTGTCCGTGTGTAGCAGAGTGGCAGATCACGCAACAATAAATAACTGTGCCGTTCCTGTTTCAAGCTGAATAAAGCTGGTTTTTCTAAAGTACTGAGACTAAGCCTCGTGTTTTGGGGTGCAAGACAGGGAAATACACCACGACCCAGATCTTTTATGATTGGCTTCTGTGGTGCTTCACTGAAGCTCTGTGAGCCTGCTGTTGCCCTGCCCCAGGGTTTTTGTTGTAACGGAATCGTACCTGTATATGCCTTTATTATTACTGTTTGATAAATCACTGCTTATATTGATTACTATCAATTTGACTTTATCCTAGGCAGACTTTTTGATTTTTTGATGGATTATTTTGACAACAGATTCTCATATCTTTCATACAAAAACAAATTTTATAAATTCTAGAATCATGGACATTTTTTTTTGACATTTCTTCACTACCACCATAGCCTATTAGGAAGTAGGAGGCCAGTGGTCGAGGAAAGAAGTGACTAGTATTCATGTATTTCCTTTCCTTTTTTTTGGATCAATATTGTGCCATGAAACAAAAAACAGGAAAGAATAAATTCCCCAGTCTGATTTCCTGTTATGTGTAGACATTAAATTGAGCCATGGGATGCATGGTGTGCAGGATGGCCGATTCTGCTAACGTCTTTTATATCCTCTTATGAATGCAAAATACTTTAATGTGGATCAATACTACAAAGTTGTACTTGGTACTGTCAGTAAATACTCGTACTTCATCTGAGGTCTATAACACTGGTTTCTCCATTTTCCATAAAAATCGAGCATTTCATCCAATTTAATCAGTGTCAGTGATTTAATCTGCTGTTGTTGTAGATTTGTTCTTACTACAAGGAATACCATACATTACAGCTCATTTTCCTAGCTGGATTGTTTCCTGCCGTGCACCCTGTGTTGGCTGGGATTGGCTCCAGCAGACCCCTGTGACCCTGTAGTTAGGATATAGCGGGTTGGATAATGGATGGATGGATGGATGGATTGTTTAATATTGCCTACTTATGATGTTTAAAACAACACAGATGCCTTATTTTTAAAAGAAAAGTCCTTTTTGAGATTTTTTTCAGTGAGGGTAATTAATAAGTGAAAGCTTACAAAGTTTAATTGGTTTCACACATAACTTTATCCTTTTTCATATAACTGGCTTGCAATTCTGGCAAACGAAAAACACTGCTAACGGAGATTAGTAAAAAGTTAGAGATTGACAATATATAATAGGTGTCTTATGCACCTTAATATGGCATTTACTATTTGAATATGGCTCTTATTTTTAGTTATTAACAAAACTAGGTAAGTATAATTCTGAAACACTTATTTTATGCACACAGCAAAAAGAAGTATTTTTCTGAATTGACTATTCCATTCTTTCTTCTGAATTTGTTGTACTCAATTAGATAAAAACAGAATTTTTAAAGTAATTTCTTGTTCCTACTGTACATTTCTTCCCACAACTGGAACTGGTAAAGCCAGAGTCTAAGTGATAAGCCTCTCTCCTAACACAGAACCAACTCCTAAAACTACTGTGCACTTCAACAAAAAGAAATATGTGTGAATTAACCAACAAACAATATACAGGTGGAATCTTGTCGTAAAGAATGGGACCATAAAAATATTTTGTTATACTGAAACTTCATTATAACGAATATGGGTAAAATATGTATACCTGTATTGTGACTAAGGTCACCAGCGATTTGTCATCTCTAATGGTAGCAGCATAAGGACAGTTCTGTTGTTGCTCTGCTGTATCTGATAAACAGTAAACCAAGAGCAAAGTAATTGGTTGCAGGATAAGGCATACCAGGTAATGTGCTTTTTTGCACAATGTTTGCAACATTTAACACCGGGCTTTGACCTACTCTACCTCATGCTCTGTCTCATCTTCTATAGACTGTATCTGCCACAGCAGTGATTCAGAGCCACTGGTATTCTACTAACCTGAACTTGGGAGCTACAGCAGGATGACTGCCTGTGTCATGGCTCCTAGCGCATGTGCTTGAGTGCTGAAGTAACAGGCTTGAGACTGTACATTCCTTCTACATTTTTACCTGGAGTCACCTTCCTGTCTGTCATGCAACTATGTGACCCAAGCTTGGCAATAACTGCATAAAAAAGGACCACTTCTTAAACTGAAAAAAATATTTAATTTGAAAATGAAATGTTAGATGTAACTTTTTTAATTTTATCCACACATGACAAAACTACCCATGCGAAGGCACAGTGGAGCACTTACTCAGAATTCGGCTATGTGTATGATGCCACGCCTCCACTCTTGCCAAGCCTGCCGGAGACCAGAAATTTCGCAACAGACTGACTCTTTCTTTTGGTCTAACAAGAAAGACAGCCTGTTACAGGGTTCCTTAGATTTGCGAAAGTGTAGGCACAGAATTAAGTATTCTTTACATCTCATTATCATCCTCTTTGGCTATTTTTAGTTGAAAAAAAAAATTCCTTATATTGAAATTTGCATTTCTTTAAAGTGGAATTCATTAAACATGATGTTGTATAAACGCTTGTTCAGGCCTACAAAAAATATTTATTCTGAAAATTTAATTACTTCTGTATTCGCTATTACAAGATTTGACCTGTATAAATTTGCTCTGTTATGTCTGTGCAGTTACATGTGTGTGCTTTAAACATTTTCTTTCTTTGGATGCATGGCGTTGCTGATGGGTAAATTTAAAGCATATACTTTAAGACAATATCATTAAAGCTTCAACACTACTGATGTCAAAGGACTAATTCGTGGTAACAGAGGGATAAAGACATTCAATATGACATTCACATGGATGTCCTTTCCCTCATCTTTGACACCCAAAGCTCAGATAATGACAGCAATATGCCAGCATAATAACAGCAAGTCCCTGAACTTTGTACACACTATCCATTGCCAACAACTGGATGGTTTACTGAAGTCCTCAGGCTGGCCCTGCTGCAATCGCTAATGGCCTCTGGTGAAGTACCAAGAAGATGATCAAACTTGACTATAGGGGGGAAAAAAAAAAAAAAAATTGTAACAAGGTTTATGCAGGTAAAACATTGGAGTTCTACGCATGGCGTTATACATGAGGCCCTTGGTGATCACAAATCTAAAGATGCACTGGTGACAGAAACAATACTCAAAGCTCTACAGCACTTGCAGCGTGGACATCATGTTCCTCATCTTCATCCACAGAAATCAAGAAACATTAAAGAGTGGTTTCTAGATAAAGGAAAGGGGGAATTTCCCTTATACTCAGTGTTTCTGTAGAGAAAACACAGAAATTTGCACAATGGTGTACTTTGGTGTATCCTTCTATCAAAATTATGCAGCATATTAATTTAAAAAAAAAACACATTGCACTCCTCCACCATAATATGAATGAGATGGCAAAACAGTATTGATTTGACTTGTGTATTGTGAATTACTTGCATTACACAGTTGCTGAAAAACTACAGGTAAACACAGAAGTATGAACAAGGTTTTATAGAGCAATATTCATTGTTTTCCACTATCAAAAAACTTTTTAAAACCCTCCAAAATTTTCTTTTAAATGAATTTGACATTTAATGACCACATAGTTGCATGCAAAACTAATTTAGTTTTCCCATTTTTTATGCAAAACTAAACTTGGCTGTTTCATTTTATAACTGTTGATTACAATACTAAGCAATAAACATAGACACATGATCAAGAACAAATGGGTGAGAGTTCATGAACTATATAGTACAATGTTGTGCCCAGTGGGGACTCAACAACTTGTCCCAGGCTGTGATTTAACATAATCTTCCATAATCATCAGCCGTACAACATTCAGACTTTACTCAAATCAAGACTATGTCCCAGTCTGATGCAATATTAGCATCTGACGCAACAAAATGTAGATGTATAAAACATCATTGGACAAGACAGGAATACATGGATGTGATATGCTCATTTTACTTTCCTCAGAACAGCAGCATTAGTGGGGTTGTAATAAATGGAATAAATAATACTGTTTTCCATAGCAACCTCTCACACAAACACTATGTACTCAGAGCTAGAGTAAAAAGTGAAATATTAGAAACAAATATCAATATTACTGAGTGCACAGAAACAGCCAAGTGTCCACCTTTTCACAGCCTGAGGAACCTAAACACCTAGACTCTGGTATTACAGATCACCCATTTTAGCTGGTACCAGAAGCCTGAAACAAGGTCTTCAAAGAATAACACAACAAAGTAGAAATGCAGATCACCATCAAACTGCTCATTTTCAGAACCAGCAGCAAGTCAATACACTTTACATCAATTGAGCTATCAGAATCATGATAAAATTAGCTAATAAAGCATTACAAAGGATGGAATGAGGTGTAGGACTATACCTCTTTCATCTGGTTATGGACATGTGGAGTCATGAGATAAAAGATCAATCTTCCTGGTGCATGCCTTTTGCTGATTACACTGTATTGTGTAGTACCAGAAAAGAGGAATTGGAGAGGAAGGTGGAAGAATGGAGAAGGGCTTGAGAAGACAGAGTGAAGGCAAGAGAGGATAAATAGGAAGAAGTCTTACTATATGATATCCAGGAATCAGAAGTTAGCCTGCAGGGATAGCTATTGAAAACAGTGGATACATTTAAATATCTAGAATCGGTAGTAGGCTGATGGAAAACTAGATGCAGAGGTAACCCATAGAGTGCACGGTGGATGAAACAATTGGAAGAAGATATTAGGAGTATTGTGTAATTGAAGAATTAAGGTGAAGGTGAAAGATGAGGTTTTTTAAGACAGTGGTAAGACCAGAAATGAAGTATGGAGTTGAGACATGGGCAATAAAGGAAGCACAGGAGAAGAAGTTAAATGTTGCAGAAATGAGAATGTTGAGATGGATGTGTGGAGTTAAAAAAACAGAAAGAAAAAGAAATGAGACAATCAGAGGTATAGCAAAAGTCTGAGAGATAACTAAGAAAGTATGGGAAAGCAGACTGAAGTGGTATGGACATGTGATGAGGACAGACGATGAATATGTTTGCAAAAGAGTGATGGGGAATGGAAGTACAAGAGAAGAAAAAGAGAGGAAGACCAAAGCAAAGGTGGATGGATAAAGTAAAAGAATATCTGATCTGGTGAGAAGGTGCAGGACAGAGCCATTTAGAGAAGGTTGATGAACCACAACCGACACTACATAGAAGTGGGAAAGGATGAAAAGGAAGAAGGAGGAATGAAGTAACGACTTAAATTAAAACAAAGTCATCAAAACACACTGTATATGTAGATGCTTTCATCACAGCTGGTGAGAATTATGAAAGAGCGCCAATGAAAAGTACTTGCACAGAATCAGCATGAAAGAGACAATTTCAAAATTTAATAGGAGCCTACCAGAAAGACTTTTTCAATGTTGAAAGAGCTCAAGAAGTGTGTCACTACATGAATTATCCATTTAATGCTGAAAAGATACTTATGAATGTCAAAGTGGTTAAACTGAACATCAACAAACTCATGCTCAACATCAGCACAAACCTAAAGGGAAAAAGCTCAATGACTGAGGAGGTTCAGCAAGACAAGTAACAATGGTGTATAGCTTAAGCAAAAAATGCCTAGTGAAAGCCTGATGTGTCAAGCAACTAACCTGAACAATCTATAGGAAATATGCCTAGAAGTATGGTCCAAAATCATAAATAATATGCAAAGGTGGTATATATTTACCCAAAAAGATGCTTCTATTGCTATATAAGTGGCTGTACACAATATTAATGTGTGGGAATAGAATGCTTATGTAAACAGGATACTTCACTTTCTTTCTTCTATATTCTCCTGTTCAAACATAAAACAATGTTATGTTAAAAAATAATACCTGAGTCCAAGTGCTGTGGAACAGAAATATCACAGAGGATAAAATTTCAGGGTAAGATTTATTATTCAGTAAAATTATAGAATTGGTTGTAGAACCAATTGTATGTGACTTTCAAGATCATCAATAATCTGTATATGAACATAAAGTTAAACACACACAATTACAATTGTCACAGAATACACACTCCTCTGTGAGTATATAAACAAGGCCTTCTTTGGCAATACCGTCTGACTCTTCTGCACCTTTGAAAAGTCACAAAGAAGCTGGCACAAAGATCAGATTTTTTAACAGTATAAAGCACTTTGCTTGGAGAGCTGAAAAATCTATTTTTGACTAGTTTTGCTAGCCAGCCATTTGCAAATGACACAAAGGTCTTCAAATGGAGTACATCTGAACAATCTGAAGCAAATGTTTCTTTGGCACAGTAAGGCTACTGCCACTGAACCCACACACACAAAAATTCACCAGATGGTGGAGTGTGTGTCATCAGGATTCTGTTGGAATTCAGTTAATTAAGGAAGTTAAAACTTATACTAAGCGATGTTTACTAAACATAAACAAGAAGTAATCTACTTTTTGTCTAATGACCCCAATAAAAATATTTATTTTTATGGATCAGAGCTAACACGTCAGTGGACTTTGTTCACCAGCAACTTAATATTTATTCTGAAACTATTTATTGTAAAGACATACATTGTTTAAACTGCTATATAACAAACTAAAGATTGCTTTTAAATTTAATGTCAAGTGCTCAAGCATCTTGTGAGCCTTATGTGTTCTGATTTGAGAGGAGCATCAGGAAATGATTCTGAGGTGATGCCAAGAATTCATTTACCCTCTAATTCCCAATTAGACCTAATGACCTAGACACATTCCTGCAGACTTTTCCATGGCCACATCTTAAAATCACTTGTTTCGGATTCCCTGACATTTATGAACACTGTAAGGGAAATAATTATCAATCCCAACCAACTAGTGATGAATGTACAATATGGTATGGCTGACACATAAGCAAAGTATGATTCAGTTTTTCCTTGATTGTTTTTCCCCCATTTGCCACAAACACTAAATGGGGAATTTCCTTGTGGAACCTGAAACTATTTTTCACCTTCCCTCTGTTTTGTTCACATTAATGACTTAAAATATTGCCAATGTACAGTAGATTTGACTCATAATGGTGCAGGCCAATATTGTTCAGTCACTTAATGTGTTTTAAAGTACTCGTTTCTGTCTGGTTCATACTCCCCTGAGAAACTAATTTTTATAAAGAAACAAAAATGTACAAATCACTCTTCATCACTTATAACACCAGCACCTACACAGTTCATAACCTAAAAATGAAAGATATTTCTGAACAGTTGAGCTAAATGAAAGACAGAGGTAAGCATAAGAAATGAAGACATTGTCAAATAGTGAATATTATGTATTTCAAGAATGTAATTTATATAATAGTGCTAGTTTTTATTTCAGCTCATTCTCTTCTCAGTTTTTACAAGTAACAGTAATGCTTAACTGCCATAACAAGGTCACATCCATGGAATTTGATTTAATAAAGCACATACACAAAAAAAAAAAAAAAAAAACAGCAACATAAGGGTAACTGTATTCATCATTCCAAAATAAGTAAAAAAAAAAAAAAAAAAAAACTCATTTAGAGATTCATCAGATTTGTGTACAAAACTGTTAGAGCCAAGATGTTAAATTTATGCTTCTCACATCTTGTAAATAAGTACTGTGAAACCTGGATGTCGCAGCCTTGATAAACCTGTGCTTTTTTCCAGAGGAAAGATTTGTAAAGAGAGGGTAGGTGGGTGTGAGAGGTCATCATCATTAAAGACAAAAGTTGCATTGGAACTTTCAGAAAAACAAGGTGAAAAATATTACTAAGTATGGAAACAAAACCAATGATCTGAAATGTTAAATGTTCAGAGAAAAATGAGTTTCCTAACAAAAGGTAGTACTAGGGTGTTGTACCGTGTTAGCCATTATGAATGTAGAAAAAAGCCAAGCAAAATTACACCTTTTATTGGCTAACTAAAAGGATTACAATATGGTAACAAAAGGTACAACTAAGGGAGTGCCAGTATATTTGCGCAAATACTACACTCGCTCACATGCGTTTATGCATTTACAGTGACATGTAGTGTGAGAATGTGCAGAGGACACAGTACAACACACACAGCCATGCCCTCTAGGTGAATGTTTAACCTACACATACGACAATAATTTCCATTTATTATTTGCTGAATTTTTGATTCTAAATATGTAAACAAATACAAAATGAAGACAATTAGAAAATGTGATGACTAGAATTAACAAGCTGTCATTTTGAACACTGTTTCTCATTTATTTAGGAAGAGCATAAAGAATGCCTTCTCCCAATTTTCAGTTCTTTGGTGTCTGCATGGCAGATCCTTATCACCAAGTCTCTTTGATAAAATTAATCTGAAATAAAACATCAGATTAACACCTGGGCTTTAACACTAGAATTACCAGAGCCAAAATTGTAAACACACCTCTCCCTCAATGTCTTTTGTCTTCTAAATGTGTCGATAAGCCCAAGCAGCCTGCTCTACCATCACCCCCACCACCTCAGAACAGGCAAGAAGCTCTCCTAGTTCCTGCCTTGATTGATTGTCTGGGAGTGAAATACCCAGAATTGTAAGGGGAAATAATTTGATGTGTGTTTTGTGTCTACAACAATCTATGTAAACACATCATTAAAACAACCGTTCCGTTTTGAGTAGTGATAAAATTTACAACGGCTGTTACAGACACAAATCAAATGTATGTTTTTAATTTGTAATATTAACAATAAGAGCAGCTCACTACTCAAAACGGTAATTTTGCCGGGGAGCTGGTTTCGAACTCACGACCTCCAGATTATAAGTCGGCAATTCTAACCACAGCAACACAGAAGCTTTTGTATTGTACTTGCACTTTTTGTGAAAGTGATATTTGGCCATCAGCCTACACATTACACAGTTCATGTCTACATTTTGTCATTTCTGTTTTAACGATGTGTTTACATAGATTGTTGTAGACACAAAACACACATCAAATTACTTCCCCTTACAATTCTGGGTAGCTCACTCCCAGATAATCAATCAAGGCAGAACTGGGAGAACTTCTTGCCTGTTCTGAGGCGGTGGGGGGGGGATCGTATAGCAGGCTGCTTGCTGCTTGGGCATCTCGACACATTTAGAAGACAAAAGACGCTGACGGAGAGTTGGGAAGGGATTTAATGTGGGCCGGATTTACGAGTTTTTTCATTGGCTCTGGTAATTCTAGTGTTAAATTGACAAGGTTTAACCCTGGGTGCAGTGACAGTATGAATGAGGAGCAACACTACTATTAATATTTAATTGGCTTTATTTCCATTTTAGTTTTAAGACAGCATTTTCTGTGCAGAAAGTAAGATTATGACTAACTTGTCATATGTACATCCAAAAAGCCCTACTACATAGTGACAGTCTTCTCTTCCACCTCCTCTTGTGTTCCTATTTTTTCCTCTTAATCTCATTCACCTTAAATATGCTCAAATTATACCTTTCCAGTTTTTCTGACACTCTTTTCAGACTCTTGTTCATCCTTGTTACTCTAATACTACAGGATTCATTTTTGTCTTTATTGATAGTTTTCAAATTTTTTTTTTTTCCTTTTACTAATGAAAAGAGAAAATATGCTTTGTTGACAAATATATGGTCATATTATTTTATCTAATGTGATAGGGGTTGGTTGACGATGAGAGCAATGGAGTTCAGGAGGCAAGAATAACATTATTCAAAAGAAAACTACCTATCACTAATGTGCAGGCTTTCACATCATATGATTTCTGTTGGGGGTTACAAATTTAACTTGGCATGTGTTGACAAGGTCACAATATCACCATGCTACTAGAGAAGCAACTGTGGGACATACAGGTGCCGGTCATAAAATTAGAATATCATGACAAAGTTGATTTATTTCAGTAATTCCATTCAAAAAGTGAAACTTGTATATTAGATTCATTCATTACACACAGATTGATGTATTTCAAATGTTTATTTCTTTTAATTTTGATGATTATAACTGACAACTAATCAAAGTCCCAAATTCAGTAACTCAGAAAATTTGAATATTGTGAAAAGGTTCAATATTAAAGACACCTGGTGCCACACTCTAATCAGCTAATTAACTCAAAACACCTGCAAAAGCCTTTAAATGGTCTCTCAGTCTAGTTCTGTAGGCAACACAATCATAGGGAAGACTGCTGACTTGACAGTTGTCCAAAAGACGACCATTGACACCTTGCACAAGGAGGGCAAGACACAAAAGGTCATTGCTAAAGAGGCTGGCTGTTCACAGAGCTCTGTGTCCAAGCACATTAATAGAGAGGCGAAGGGAAGGACAAGATGTGGTAGAAAAAAGTGTACAAGCAATAGGGATAACCGCACCCTGGAGAGGATTGTGAAATAAAACCCATTCAAAACTGTGGGGGAGATTCACAAAGAGTGGACTGCAGCTGGAGTCAGTGCTTCAAGAACCACCACGCACAGACGTATGCAAGACATGGGTTTCAGCTGTCGCATTCCTTGTGTCAAGCCACTCTTGAACAAGAGCGTCAGAAGCATCTCGCCTGGGCTAAAGACAAAACTGCTGCTGAGTGGTCCAAAGTTACGTTCTCTGATGAAAGTAAATTTTGCATTTCCTTTGGAAATCAAGGTCCCAGAGTCTGGAGGAAGAGAGGAGAGGCACAGAATCCATGTTGCTTGAGGTCCAGTGTAAAGTTTCCACAGTCAGTGATGGTTTGGGGTGCCATGTCATCTGCTGGTGTTGGTCCATTGTGTTTTCTGAGGTCCAAGGTCAACGCAGCCGTCTACCAGGAAGTTTTAGAGCACTTCACGCTTCCTGCTGCTGACGAACTTTATGGAGATGCAGATTTCATTTTACAACAGAACCTGACACCTGCACACAGTGCCAAAGCTACCAGTACCTGGTTTAAGGACCATGGTATCCCTGTTCTTGATTGGCCAGCAAACTTGCCTGACCTTAACCCCATACAAAATCTATGGGGTATTGTGAAGAGGAGGATGCAATACACCAGACCCATCAATTCAGAAGAGCTGAAGGCCACTATCAGAGCAACATGGGCTCTCATAACACCTGAGCAGTGCCACAGACTGATCGACTCCATGCCACGCCGCATTGCTGCAGTAATCCAGGCCAAAGGAGCCCCAACTAAATATTGAGGGCTGTACATGCTCATACTTTTCATGTTCATACCTTTCAGTTGGCCAACATTTCTAAAAATCCTTTTTTTGCATTGGTCTTAATTGATATTCTAAATTTTCCGAGATACTGAATTTGGGACTTTCATTAGTTGTCAGTTATAATCATCAAAATTAAAAGAAATAAACATTTGAAATACATCAGTCTGTGTGTAATGAATGAATCTAATATACAAGTTTCACTTTTTGAAT
>JANRMT010062818.1:28046638-28089547 GCA_026402145.1 Polypterus bichir lapradei
TGAGTGAGTGAGTGAGTCAGTGAGGGCTTTGCCGTTTATTAGTATAGATCTATATAGATTTTGGTTAACTAAAAAAAAGCTTTAAATACTAATGAACTATTCCTAGGGAGCGTGTGCCCCTTGCTTAACAAAAGACGTAACTCGTTATGTATTTACTGTGGGGTGTATCTCATTAGAAAGTTAATTTTCTTTTTTACTTTTGGACAAACTTGAACTCCTTTTTCTGTTTCTAATATAAAAATAATAATTAGTTAATTAAGCAAACAGCACAAGAGAAGAAAGATTAATGAAACAGTGGTAAAATATCAAATAAATAAACACAAAACAAATCCAAGCTTCCACATGTCCTCAATATACTGGTGAAGGATTCTGTCTATCAGAAAGGGTGGCTTGTTCTCTTATTCACAGTCCAGCCTCCAGTACTAGAACAATCTACAATCCTTCTCCTCTATGTTCTCTTCGGGAACACAACCTCCTTGTCAGCTGAGCCTTTGCTCCTACTAACCTTCTAGTCAAAAGTTCAAAGGGTTGACTATAACTCAATCCTAAGGTTATTTAGGGCAAATGCTAGACTTTTGTCCAGGGGGGTATTCTTAACTGTGAAAATGTTTCTCTGGGGTGGCTCTAGTCATACCAGTTATCCTAGCAGCCCTAAGCCCAGGCTGCTTATAGAGCAAAGCACGTTTGTTACCTCCACTACAACCTGCACTTCATTTTATTCAAAAGGTATTAACCTGTTCCACATGGGAAGCCTTTTTTGTGGTTTAACATTCTGGAGGAGTTCTCCTGGGACTTCACCAGTATCTACTTTAGGTTCACTACTTAAAACAAGCAGCCTATACTATCCATGACAGTTGTTTGCACAAACTGGCATTTGGAATACCTCGACCAACCAGTAAGTATTCCTTCCTTGAATTAAATAACATCCTTGGATCTTTGCTGTTCCCCTGTCTGTCCTTTTGAACGTTGGGCACTTTGTAACCTTCTGCCAGCTAGGCCCCTTGTCACAATAGAAACACAGTATATTGATCTATTACTTATTTTTAAGAATTAATCAAATATTTGTATGGATTGCAGTAATACATAAAAACCAAAAAGAAAAAAAAAATCAAATTCTCACTTAAGAGGATTGGTTCAAAACATTTTTAAAACCTGGCCGGATCTAATCAATAACATTTTAGAATAAGCATTTATATGGGGGAGAATGACTTCTTTCCCTGTTTACAACTCTCAAAGTTTTGCTCTGGCTGTTGGTTTTCCTCTCTTTCTTATGATTGGGGGTTGAACTGAATCTAGGTTTGTTAAGGTTGACTTGATTGCATGGAACATTGCATGCTTTCAATAAAATGCCAGAAGAAATGCCAGGGTTTACTGTTTTTTGTTTTGTTTGGAGTATTGGGTAATCACAAATCTAATCTTCAGTGGCAGAAGAAATTATTTCCCCCTTAGTGAGCCTAAGTAAACAAAATGGATCATTAAGGTCAGAAGTTTGAAAACTCCTTAACAACCAGGACTTAGTTACACATACCCAACCCAATACTACTATCTATGAAATAAATGAAAGTTGCTGACAAAAAGAAAGGTTTACATAATAATTGTTATCTCTGTGGTGCTTCATGGAATCACAGGCAACGTGAAATCAACAAAATCTCTTCAAATACAAGTTGTAAAAAATCCACAAACTCTTTAGAAAACCTTAGAACAGAATAGGGATTGGGTGTTGTTCATAACTCAGTCATCAGACAGACACAGGGCAAAAATGGGGATCCATAATGGCAATACAGCCAGTTGAAAAACAGTATTCATCTTAGGTTTGACAAAATGCACCTTGATGATTCTCAACCAATCCACAAATCAAATGTGACAGTTTCTGGCCCACTTCTAGAGGAAAATTAACACTGCAGTCAACAGTAAGACTCTCAGTAGTGTCAAGGTTTAGGGATGCTTTCTGTTTTAGGACTCGGACAAATTGGCATCAACAGAAGGAATGAAGAATTGTTCTTTGTACGATATACTTTTATAGGAAAGTATCAGTTCATCAATTTGTGAGCATCAGCTAAGGTATGGTTGGTTCTGGTAAGGACACAACAATCCAAAAGAAATATCTAATACTAATACATAGGTATGGCCTAGTCAAATTTCAGAGGTAAGCCCCATTGGGGTTTCATGATGAAACCTAAGATGAAGCAGGTCTTCAGAAAGAAGCAGAGAGTAATGTCTGATCTTTGACTGTTGGTTCATATCTCACACCCACTGCTGCCCAGTATGTTCTACCATAACACAATGGGGTTTAGAAAGTGAGAGTGGAAAAAAGTGTTAAAGTTTTGTGTTATATGTTTATATCTTTATGCCATTTCCAAATCCAAGCAGTTTTCATTGAAACAAAACTGCAGAATGTTTAAGCATACATATGACTGGTTTAAATTAGTTAAAATAACTGTTTTATGGTTCCAAGTACAGTAAAATTGGGTCATTATCATTTTAAGTGTTTGAATTTTTTCAGTAAAATAGGTTATAATGTATGATACATTTGTGCCCATTTGACATTAATAGACAATTTTTAGTTACAAGTTCCAACTTACATACAAAATCAGATTAAGAACGTCCACAGTAATGGAACTTGTTCATAACCCAAAATAAGCCTGTATTAGGGTTTTACTGAAGATCAGTTAACATTCATTATAAAACATCCTTCTATATAAAAGCGGTCGGGATTGTCCTTCCGTCCCGTGAGTGCTACGCAGGCGCGGAGTTTCACACACGCCCCGTCCATTTTGCAATGCACGATGGGATTTGTAGTTTCGTTTTTCCAGGTAAAAGATGATTTTCTACTTCAGACTGTGCGAGTAGCACGGAGTTTCACACACGCCCCGTCCATTTTGCAATGCACGATGGGATTTGTAGTTTCGTTTTCCAGGTAAAAGATGATTTTCTACTCCAGACTGTGCGATATCTTCTTCTTCTTTCTTACTATATAAAAGCGGTCAGGATTGTCCTTCTGTCCCGTGAGTGGAAAGCGTAGCGGTATTCCGCTTATCACAGACTTACTACTTGCAGCTTGCGGTACGAAGTGACATGATTTGAGCAGAGTTCTGGTGCTCCCATCGTTCCCTTGCTTTTGTGCGCGATGCGCTGGAAAAATAGACAAAATTATGTCTCTGGAAATAATTAATGTTGATGGAGTATAAATGCCTCACCGCACAGTAAATATCAGGGGGGTTCAAAAGGGCGACCTCAATATAGAAAAAAAGTTTAAATTTCATCACAAAAATAACAGAAACTACGAGTATTAAAGTAATACCACTCAAATGCAATATAACCAAATTAATGAGTTTGTATAAAATATCAAATTGATCTACATATTGAATTGCCTTAAGAAGTGGTCAACTTAAAAGTCGGTCGCCTTAAATGGCGGGTCAGCCTAGTATGTAATAATGGAGTAAATATGATATGCCAAAAAAAGGTCATAATTGTAGGAAAAACCACAGACCATATTCTGCTCTCTTTTTAAGAGAAGAAGGATAATGAAGGTTAATGAAAGATGCACTACTAGTGTGGACTGGAAGGTGAGAGAACCTTGCCCAACCCAGTAAAGTTAATTGCAAACAGGGAGACACCACTTTTGTTTATTTGATCTCCAATCAGTATAAAATAAGGGTTAACCCAGAGACCAGAAGTTTATTCCCAGTAGGAACAGTAGTAGGAACTCCATCAAATCAACCCCCAGAGGACTAGGGAAAAAGCCATCAAGTCGAAGCCTTAGGAAAGACGGAAGTTCCAACAGACACAAAACTCAACTTTAGGTATTCAAAATAAGAAAGAGAACCAGCTCTGATAACTACACAATTACCCAGATTATGAAACTATACTAAGAAAGCTTGTGTTTTGATTGGTCAGCTATTGCCAGCGGTAATTATGCATAGTTCCATGCAAAATTTTAGACGTCCCTAGTAAAATTACATAATTGGATGACATCTGAAGTAAATGAAATAGTAAAGTCGACTTTGACAACAAAAGCAAATGTAAACAATGACATTTTCATGAAAATGTTAATCAACATTTATGATTTATTTGATGAATTAAAAAAATATATTTTTTTTGCTTCAGATATCAACAAAACGTAATTTTCTCAGGGATATTCAAATTTTTATATGGACTAAAAATGTACGAAGATACACTGTATACATGGGTTAAAAACAAGTTCTTCTGCTTAGACTTAATAAACCAATGTTTTGCTTTTTTATTTATTTTACAGAAAAAAAAGCTTTTTAAACTGACAATGAATCACTGCCTCTTCCCCAAACCCAACACAACAGGGCAAGTTTGTACCTCAAACGCATATTCTTTAAAAACATTTAAACATTAACAAATAGACATTTCTAATGCATGTGCTTTTTGCAATAAATGTAAATCTTCATGGTCAGCAATACAATGGAGTTTTGATCACATAGCTCCTGTAGAATAACAGTTCTCAGACTCGATTAATGCAACTCTTCTAATGGCAAGTTCAGTGTTTTAAAAGCTGCCTGTTATATTTTGAATTTTATTTTTTCTGGTGGCTGTCTTGTGTGCTATAAATGTACTGCAGCTTGTTCCAGTTGCCAGGGTAACCTTTCCAATCATTGGGATGTGTGGTGCCTGGGTTCATCACCTTCTGGCATTTGCAGTGGTAGATTTAAATAGCCACCCTCTTCACCATGTCTTTATCTGAGCTGTGGATAAAAGAGAACCTTTGCTAAACTTTTGCAAATATTTGTTGTTTTCTGAATTGATCTCTTGGGTTTCTGACTTTTGTTTTGTGCTTCTGACCTTGATTTTCATCTTGTACTTTGGCTTAGTTATATCGTCATTTTTCAACCTCGTGGTTTTGACTGTGTTCTGCATCTCTCCTGACGTGCCCTTTAAAAATCTTGACAGTTTCTCGATACAGCACTGCATTTTAAACTATTGATATTACAGGCAAGGTGCAGTTTTATTTTAACTATGGTGAAGTGTTTTGATAGCTAAATATTATTCTAACAGGGCACTAACAAAAGGCATTATTTTTAGCAGCTTTTTAGCTACATGCAGTGCAAACAATTGTTCTTGAGTGTTTATGGCTATATTATAAATAAATATATATATTTTTTTTGTTTAAATTTTATGACCTTCCATTGCACTGAACAGAAACAACTGTACAGACTTACCCTCTTGTGAAAATTCATTGCCACCAGTAAATTTATTCTAGCACCACCTTGCATAAAAATGTTAACAAAATCCACCATTAATTGACAATTGTGGATAACACTTAAGAACAAAATGATCAAAAATGATGAGCAAATATAGAAAACAGAAGTTAGAAATGGAAAAGTAATTTTTGATTTAAAATATTTTTTTTTATTCCCTAAGCTTTTGACAACCTATCATGTGTCATCATCAGAGGAAAATGATTAGACATACAGGAATCAAAGGCAATATATAGTAAATAAAGGGGTGGGGTAAGTGGGGTGTATCAATAAGGTGGGGTTTGGAGGATGTTGGTCATAAAGTCTTTTTATTATTTAGGTGTCCTTCTTTTCAAGCCTGCATATGCTGGGTTCATGTCCAAATGTCTGTTAATGGCGTTAACATTTGACAGCCATGATTCAGCTACCTCTCTGGCACTTTTAGTATTAGCACTGAATTTTACTTCCATTGTATCCCAGTTAAACATGTGTCCATTTGAACTTATATGGGCACATATCAGATATCAAGGGTCCTTCCTTTCGACAGTATTGTGATGTACTTGAATGCATGTTGCGAGTGCTTTAGATATTTGTCCCACATATACAGCTGGGCATGTAGTTCATGGTATACTATATACTGCATTCCATGTTTTTGATGCGGATTTCTTGCTTTTGACATTAAAATAATAGTCCACAGAGTGTTTTCAGTTTTATGGGCTATTTTGATGTCTGATTTGGAGTGGATGCTTGCTTGTGATAAGGAAGAGTGCGCCAAATAGGACATGAAATCAAGTTAGAGTTGATTGTTTGCTGAGGTCAATGACGCCTCCTATGAACTGTTTGATAAACTTGTTTGGGTAGCTTTTTGATGTGAACAGATGGAAAAGATAACATCTTTTAGTATTTTTTGTATTACAGTGGGTGTGAATGCTTCTGAACAGAGTCTTAGCAGAACTCTGTTTATGTGATGAGGGGTGACTGTTAGAAAAGTGTAATATTTTGCCCGTGTAACATTACATCCAATAAACACTTGTAATTAAGGCAGCATCATTATCTCTTTCAATAGAGATGTCTAGGAAATTAATGCATCCATTTATTTGTTTTTCCATGGCGAACGAAGCTAACCATGAAGGACATAATGCATTTAATATCACTTTGCCAGAAAATTCAGTTCCATTTTAATGTAATATAGAGACAAAAAGAGGGCATGCCAGTGGGATCTCCATTATCAGGACTCTTAGCTGAATTGGTAATTTGAAAGCATGACTCTAACTTAGTTCTCACATAAATTTTAGATTTGCTATGTTGACAACACATTTGTCATATTAAAAAGCTACACGCATAAGGAATTCCAAAGACATATCAACTTGGTATTCCCTGCAATTCAGTTCAAAATATATAACAATATAATTTTTAGTATAATGAACTGGTGCTCCATCCAGACTTGGTTTCTGCCCCATACTAAAGGTGCCACCAGGATACATCCTATCCTAGGGTATATGCATGCTAGAAAATTAATAGATGGACAGAAGAATGCAAAAGTTATGCTTAAACATGAATAAATAAAAGAAATACAAATTTTGTAATGGACTAAACAAACTGGTCAGTTCAATAGTTTTTGCAGCAGGAAGATTAATTTCTTTAATTACTTTTATGAATGCTATAAATTACTTTTTTACTACATATACCTTCCTTATCAAAAGACACTAACTTGCCTACCAACTTTCAACTAAAATTATCATAGAACAACATTTCAGATTTTTTGCTCCAAATTCCTCTCAAATACTTTAACATCATGACACATCAGCCATAAATTGAGCACCGAACACATACTAATTTGTTTACGTAGAGAAAGTCATGCCAACAAACCTTTGTAATGCACAGATAGGTTAGCAAAAAATATACAGCATACCAGTAAATGTATTTAATAATCTGTTTTGAACATTATTGTTCCACATAATGAAGATAAAAAACAGGAGGTAAATGTCAGTTGCTTTCATTCAGTATTCAGTGCATTATCAATGCTACTGAAATGATCTAGGAAACATTGGTTTTAGGCATTACCTCATTGCTGTTTGGTTTTCCTTGATTTAACACCATACTTAGCAAGAAGAAATTCAGCAGCATAATAACAATTTTATTTAAGGAAGTTTAGTGAACTGGAACACTGCACACACAAACGGTTATTGTGAACCCTGTCAGCCCTTGGGATAAGCAATATGCTACGGCACATGAGCTGCTCTGCTCTCTTGTTCCACCAGTAATTGCTTCCAGGGCCACCAGAAGCACACATATCACCGGAGGGATTTACCCTAACACGCTCGGGGCAGGATTTTCATTAAGCACGTGCTCTCAGCATGTTTCTGTCTAATCAGGCATGGGGGTGCCGATTCTAAATGAATGTTGAAGGGTTTCCATATAGTAGGGCAGACTGATTGAAGGCTGATTAATTCAGTGTTAGATTAAAATTGATAGTGCCACCTGAACCAGTCTTGATCCTCTGCCATTTAATGGCTTCACCTCCAACCATTCAGTTCTTTCTCTTACCAATTCATGTGCTCCTTGAAGCATAATCTGGCAGGACAGTTAATTGCCACATACATGGGTTTAATCACATTGACCGGGTGTTCAGGGGCTCCCCCTCTAGCCATCCATGACTAATTGTTGTGGTAACTTTTCAGTCATTAACACCAGCACATATGTTCCAGACAAATCTCAAGACGCCTGCTGGGTTCCCAAATGAATTGTGCTGGTGCACGCTTTGGAAGGCGTGTTTGCATTTGGTTGTAGCTGGAGGGGAAGCAGATTTACAGATTCTAATAAATAAAACACAGTGACAACAAATAAGTCTCTCAAATGCTTTCCAGTATGCGAGCAAGAAAAGCACAAAGAGCATTTTGCAACACAGCAGACTATACAGCTCACCTACACATCAGGTTGTGTGTACACAGAAGCAGATAAAGAAAGCCAACAGCTATCTAATGAAAAGTAAAGCAGGTTGTCCCTCCATCTGGGATGGCCTGGCAAAGGCAAGTCCTTGTTTCAGGCTTGCAAATGAAGCTGTCTCTTCATTATGCCTTTGCCCTTTCCTTTCTGGGAGTTTCAGCTATATTAATAGTTGCCTTGGCAACGGCCATGCTCATCTGCTTTGCCATACTGCTACTTCACTAAAAGATGAATTCTCTAGCTCCAGCCGTGTCAGACAGTGGGAAGGGGGCCTCCTGTGGTCCCATGTGGGATAGGGGCTGGCATTTGGTAAAAGAATTATGTCCCTTGATTGCGAAGACATCAAATACTTTTCTGTGACTGACAGCTGTACCAAATAAATAAGTAAATAAATGACCAATTAGATGCACTGCACATGAGGAAAACTCAGCGTGAGGAAGCTCAGCAAACAACACATCTAACATAAGGTCCTGGTGTGCATCTGTTTAGTAGCCCTAAAATATACTAAAAAAAATAGCATCATGAGCCATCCTGTGAGGTTAAAGACAAAAATAACTGCTGAAGAGGCAATCTGTATGTGTCACCAGAACAGAGGAAAAAAATGTTTCTGTTAGAAGATCTACCTCATTCCTTACTAGGACTTAAAAATAGGCAATCAAGAAAACATTTGTAGCTGTCTTTTTTTTTTTAAGATTAATGTCTGACTCTATTTCAATTTCCTATCTTGAGCCAAATCCTGTCACTATAATAATTCTTCAGTAATTAAACAAAAGATTTGAGATATGTGTCTGCATTTAAGATGAGACTTTTCAGGTAAAGGAGATCAAAGTTTTGAGGTCAGGCGGTTCTGTCCACTAATCATGGTGCTGGGCAGGGGTGATATGTATTTTCTGATCATTATGCAAGCAAGGCAGGAAGGAACCCAGTATAGTAATCTTGTCCATCACTAAACTAAAACTTAAAAACTTAAACCTTAAAAATTAAATATGAAAAATGCAAGAAATGGGAACAGAAATGACATCACAAACAGAAACTGCAGAATAAGACTTAATTACCATAAAGCACGAGAAAAGAATGACATTTCATACTGGGTGCTAGTGCTAGTCTTTTTACATCAGCATCATTTCAACAGATATTTCCATCCATTTAACAGACTGTGGGCATCTTTGTTCTAGCCATAGAATTCTTAGTATAAGGCTAGAGGGTGAGGACTCTAGTTTATGCTATAATAGAAGCACACTGCCATTAAGAAAATGAACCTCAGTGTCTAGATTTCAAAAACAGTTCAGTTAAAAAAAAAAAGTTTTTAGACAATTCAGAGTAGATTTGTTCTGCATGAAACATTCACTCATCCATCCATTTACTTAATAAAACCTTCAATTTTCCAGGTAGCAGAGAGTTGGAAACCATGCTGCCTGCACTGGGTACAAAACAAGTGAGACCCTGGATGGGGTAGAAAAAAAAACAGTTTATTACCGGCCCCATTCACGTCTCTTGTAACACTGGACTATTTTAGAGAGTTTTGCGAGATTATGAATGGAAACTTAGAATAGAGTACACCGAAAGAAAGTACACAGATGGCACTAGGAGAAAACAAAAACGTCCAGCTTGGAAATCAATCCACGTCTGATACAGAGACATTCGTAAGACATTTGCAAATCTATTTATGCTATAGCTTTAAATGCTTAACTCTCTTTTGTTGCTTTCCTATTATTTTGCCCTTTTCGGTGTAGTTTGCTTCCTTCATTGTATATTAATAATTACAATTAAAAACAAGGAGAACAGACACCGAGGCAAACAACACTTAACAATGAAAGGCTGCAACAGTGGACTAAATAACCATAGCACCTGGAAAGGCGGATAAAAAAATCTAAATGAAAATATTGTTAAACAGAAGAATAAAAAGTACATTATCCCATAAAACTGCTTAATACATTTTAATAAAATTTATCAAACTTAGGTTTGTAATTTCTACATTGTCTCCAAAACATAGGAATTGGGAAATAAAGGCTCACTTAATTAGTCTAAAAACAGAAGTTGGCTGGAAGAAATACCTGCAGCCACAGGGGGTGCCCAGGACTGAGTTTGGGAACCAATTACCTAACATATGCCATGGTTGTCTTACTCATTGCTCAATGTATGTCCTGGGTGTGATGGGTCCTGAAGAATTTTCTTGACATTCCTGAGGCAACAGGAACTATGTAGTTCTTCTAACAAGGGGAGAGGACAGCCGACTATCCGCTGGGCGACCTTAATGACCCTGTGGAGCTCTTTCTTCTGTGCTACTGTGCAGCAGTAAAAGGACACCAGCAGTTTCTTAGGGATGTTGTTCTTCCTGAGCACCCTCAGGCCTTCTTCACTACCTCAGCAGTGTGTATTCACCAGGTCAAGTCCTCCCTAATGGTGACTCCCAAGAAGCAGAAGTCTGAGACCCTTTCCACACAGTCCCCGTTGATGATGAGTGGCTGGATGTTGTCTGCCTTCTTCCTGAAGTCCACAATGAGCTCCTTGGTCTTGGCTATAATTAGGAGAAAGTTGTTATTCCTACACCATGTTTCCAGCCGCTCCACCTCAACCCTGCAGGCGGACTCATCCCCCCCAGAGATGAGCCCTACTACCATGGTATCGTCAGCGAACTTAACAATGGTGTTACTGTAGTGGGCAGGAATGCAATGAGTGTAGAGGGTATAGAGCAGGTGGCTCAGCACACAGCTCTGTGGGGAGCCAGTGCTGAGGCTGATGGGTGTGGAGAAGCAGGGGCCCACTCTAACCTTCTGAGTGCGATCACTCAGGAAGTCCTTGATCAAAAGGCAAGTGGAGTGTGGAAGTCCTATATCTGACAGTTTGGTCACCAGTCTGTGGGATAAGATGGTATTAAAGGCAGAGCTGAAGTCTATGAAAAGCAGCCAGGTGTAGCTCCCCTGCTGCTCCAGATGGGACAGAATAGCATGGAGAACAGTGGCCACAGCGTCCTCCGGTGACCTGTTTGCTTTGTAGGCAAACTGGTGCGGATCAAGCATGGGAGAAATGAATGACATGATGTGGTTCCTGATGAGCTTCTCGAAGCACTTCATAACCACATGGGTCAGTGCAACTGGCCTGTAGTCATTAAGACTGGTGATGGTCTGTTTCTTGGCCAGAGGCACTATGACAGAGGATTTCAGGCAGGATGGCACAGTGGACTGAGACAGAAACTGATTGAATGTCCTGGTGAAGACCCCAGCCAGTTGGTTTGCACAGTCTTACAGCACACGTCCTGAGATGCCACCAGGTCCAGCTGCCTTCCGTGGGTTGACAGCTCGCAGCGAGTGCCTCACATCGTGCTCCCCCACTGTGAAGATGGGGCTGTTGTTGGGATCTGGATGGGGTCTGGTTCTCTGGTGGATCTACTTCAAACCGGGCAAAGTAGTGGTTCAGTTCCTCAGCCAGCGATAAATCACCTCCCACAGATCCGAGACTGGTCCTCTAGTTGGTCATATGCTGGACACCCATCCACACTTGCCTGCCATTGTTGCTATCCAGGTGTTCCTCGATCTTCCTTTTATAGTCTGACTTGGCCTCTCGGATGCCCCTCTTTAGGCTGGCATGGGCTGTGCTGTAGAGGGCCTTGTCACCAGACCTGAAGGCAGCGTTCTTCTCTTTCAGCAACGTTTATCCACTGTGACAGTGTCTGTGCAGTTCTTAATATAACAAAGTTCACTGTCACTAAACATTTCAAGGTCTGGGTGTTCAAAGATGTCCCAGTTGGTCCTACTGAAACAGTCCTGCAGCTGCTGAGAAGCTCCATCTGGACAAGTTTTAACTGTCCTTGTGCTGTTAGGGGCAGTTTTCCTGAGTGGAATGTATGCCAGAATTAAAAACAGTGACGTGTGGTCAGAGTGGCCCAGGTGAAGTAGCAGTGTAGCCCAGTTTAATGTTGGTGTAGACTTTATCTAATGTGTTAGCTCCTCTGGTGGCACACTTGACGTGCTGATGGAATTTAGGGAGCACAGGTTTTAAATCCACATGGTTAAAGTCCCCAGCAACAATTTACACAGCATCAGGGTACTTGGTCAGCTGACTGCTAATACTGCAGTGTAAAAGTTCAATAGCTAAGTTTGCATTAGCATCCGGTGCTATGTAAACAGCGGTAATCATGACCACAGTAAACTATCCATGGAGATATATGGGTCTGCATCTATCAGTCACATACTTCAGGTTCGGGGAGCAGTCACTGTATTCGTACACCAGTTATTATTTACGTACACACACAGCACCCCTCCTCTGCTCTTACCTGAGTCACTGGTCCTGTCATGGCACTGTGCAGTGTAGCCTGTTAGCTGGATAGCAAAGTCCGGGATCAATGAGTGAAGCCAAGATTCCGTGATCAACAGAACGCAACTGTTCTTTACAATGTTATTTGTCGCCAACTGTAGCCTCAGTTCATTGATTTTGTTGATGAGAGATCTGGCATTGGTGAGAAAAACACTGGAGAGCGGTGGTTGAACAGGCTGCCTGCGTAACCTCGCTAACGCGCCAGCCCTGCAGCCTCGCTTCAGTTTTCTCTCTCTGCACCACCTCCGTTGCGTGCCCACGTGGATGATAATCCACGGAGAGCCAGGAATCCTCGCTATATATGCCGGAATTTCGTGGGAGCGGAGAAACTCTGATGAAACACTCCCTTTGCTGCACACTCCGATCTTGAGAAGTTCCTGTCGGCTGTAGATGTTGTCAGCTTGACAAGATGCAGGTAAAACAAGTAGTAATGTTAGCACACACATACTCACTAAACACTGAAACGAAGAGCACCGATCCGTGGCATCCATTTCTCCATACAATACAGTTTTGAGTTCATTGATATTTCTGGGATTCCTGGTGTGAACATCTCTCTTTGGGTCATTCCATAGTCTCATTATTGGAATGAGTTGGAGTGTTTGGAGTGTTTTGTTTTAGCCATATTTGTTGTTGACATACTCCTCTGTTTCAGGTCACTGTCTTGTTTCATCATCTAACCTCTGTTAAGCTTCTGGTGATGGATGTTACTTTGACATTTTCCTGTAAAACATCCAGACATTATTTTGAATTCATTGCTTCCTTTAGGACAGTAAGCTGTCCAGACCATGAGACAGCCAAACAGCCCTAAACCAGGATGCTCATCCCATCATGCTTTACCTCTGGGATGAGGTTCTGAGATTGGTAGGAAGCATTTTTTTCCTCCAAACATATTGTTACATGTTTCTGACAAAGATTTCCACTCTTGTCTAATCTTGTCGAATATTGTCCCAGAAGCATTGCAGAACATCCAGGTGGTGTTTTGCAGATAAAGACATTTAGAAACATTTCTTTTGGAGGCCAGTTGTTTCCTAGTGGTGTCCTTCCATGAATATCAATGTAATTCATTGTTTTTTTTCTACATATGAACAAAGACTTTGAGTTCAAGATGTCTCTGCAGGTTCATTGCTGCTACCCAGGGGTTCTTTGGCAACTCCTTAGGAACTGCACACTGCACTTTTGGTTTGATCTTTACAGAACAAACACTACTAGGAAGAGTAACAACAATATTAATTCTACTCATTATTGGCAATTTCTTTTACTGTGAATTGCTGAACATCCAGCACTTTGAAAATGTTTTTTGCAGCGTTTTCCAATTTTATGCCTCTCTACAAATCTCCTGCTATGTTTCTACGATACTTCTTTTGATTGGGGCATGGTTGACATTAGCAGATCCTTCTTGAACTGACTCTGCCAGTAACAAAATTTTGTGTGCCTTTTTATTTTTATAGGGAAGGACACCTCCAGCCTAGCCCTCCAAAACTCAAATTGACTGAAACACCCAACTCTACTTAACCTTTCGACAAATCAATAGCTTTGGGCTTCACATACTTTTTCTAGGCTTAAACTTAGAATGTTTAAATGATGTATGCAGAATCGACAAGAAGTACAATTGCTTATGTATTATTAGATTTGTCTCCAAAACAGCTCCTTAATGCATTTTAGAACTTCACCTTATCACATTTCTTCACTACACAGTAGTCAATTTCCTGCAGTCTTGGCACCAATAAACTTAGCATGTATACATTGTCTGGTATACTGTAGTAAGAGAGGACATGCAGTTGATGAATGTAATAGAACAAGATGCAGAGGACAGAAAGATATGGAAAAAGATTATCCACTGTGGCAACCCCTAAAACTGGAGCAGCCGAAAAAAGAAAGAGAACAGTGGTTTGGGCACTGACTCTGACTGAAGATTTCTTGATAGGCCAATTTTTTTATGAACCTACCAACTCTTGGCAGTAGCTTGAAATTTATACTCATTTGAGTGAAAGTTGCATGACATTTTATCCTTTACTAAACTTTTTGGATTTCCATAAGTTTCTCAGTTTTCATCCATGAGGGTTCACCTGTTTCAATACCTTTGAAAGGCCTTAACTTTTCAGGTGTTCCTCCATTTGTGGTATTGAACATATGCTTAAATCATACATTCCTGTGTATTTCATTTCAGCATGCAATTCAATTGTCAAGTTGTACAAATCAGGAATTATTTTTACTTCAAAATTTCTGTAAAACAGAGGAAAAAAATGAGTCAAACTGTACAGACAAACTGTTTCATTTCTTAGCTAAAAAAAAAAAATACTAACCTATACCCACATTCCTCAATTGTTGAAACCATAACTACTACTACATATTGTATTGTGGTTGAGTCATTACAATTTTTAAAAAGGTGCTTATCACAGGATCCTCCACCCCCAGAATAATACCAACAAAGGACAAAAGATTACAAAATGGTGCATTTATTTGTAGAAACACACAAGGAAGGAATACACAAAATTATGAACACAAATGTTAAAGTAAGACACAAATAATATATAAAAAAAAAAAAAAAACGCTGCCTATCTGGCCTTTATTAAGGTACTATTTGTGTTATGGGGTGTTCCAGCCACACATCAAGAAGTACACCAAATACTGTTTTTTCTCCTTCTCTTTCTCTCTCTTCCTCCACTCTCACAATTGTGGCCTTTTCCTTGAAAGAGATAGGAAAATAGAAGCTTGAGTTGAAAACCTCTCTCTAGACTACTGGCCTCTAATTTTTTGTACCCATGAGCTTTCATTACCACTTTAAAATTTTGGTCTCCAAAACAGCTCCTTAACTGCCTGTCACATAAAAGCAACATGGTCCAACTTACAAAAAAGCTACATAGTATATATCAATAGAGAATAAAAACGCAAAGTCACTTTCAACCGATTACTTTTTATGTAGTGCCTTACACTATAAAAACCATTCCATAACAGCCATAAGAGGTGCAAGACAGCAGTCTTAACCTTACACTTGGAGCACAAGGTGGGTTAATCTATTTTCTTGGGGTCATACAGCAAGTCATAGAGCAGATTTGCAGCAATATTAACTTTGAATCACTATCAACAAAAATCAATATTTTAACATTTGAAGGATAAGCATGCTTTAGAGTGTTGCTTTAGGTACATGAAAAATGATTTTTTTCAGGAGGAAACCTCTATAAAAAGACATAAAATACAATGCGTGCCCTTGGGGGCTTAATATAGGTTACAGTACATATATGTCAGCTTTAGTATGTTTTATTAAATAGTTAATTAATGGCAGTACAAAAGAAAAAAAAATCATTGAGAATTAAATTCATATTTAAAGTCATATACCTCATGTCAATATAGCTGGGATAAATGCAAGTAAATTATGCCAAGAATTTCACTTGCATATGCAAGACATAAAATGACTTTAGTTTCTATGACTAAAACATATATCAGTCATGTCTAGAAGCGTCCTTAATGCGCCAATGGATATAAAATTCCCATTAGGCCAGGCATGACAAACCCTAATTGACATGTAAAACACTGTTTAAATGAAAATATATTGAACAAGATCCTATAAACACACTCATAAAATGAATTTTCTTGTGCCAAACAATCAACGTTTGCATATTGACAGAAACATCAAGTAACAGCTGTGAACTCAACGATTCGTATCCAAAAGTGTGGTGATTATGTAACATAAATGTTAATAAGGGAAATGAGCAAACTGTAAGAATGGTAAGCCAGTTTTTCTTTACTCTGTATTAATTTTATAAATAATATTCTAATTTCTGTGACACTAAGGTATTTACAAAAACGCTTTGCAGAATTTTAATATTTGAATAAAACGCATTTCAGAAATCTAATAAAAAAAGCAACATTGCCCTTCCTATTTTAAGCCAAGTTGGAGTGGCCTGCTCATGTACTTTGAAGTAAAGATATGTCATGTTACCAGCAAGATTCTTTGTAGTTTAGAAGAAGGAGTCTTTGTTTAATTTTACCAAATCATCAAATATATTATTTCTAGTTCATGCTTCTATTTCTATATATTTATTGAAAATTACCAGTCTTTAAATTGTACTCATTTTCTCTTCACATAGCGACAGAAGAATGGGAAAGGCTGGGTACATGCAAGTGCACATTAAGTTCATTTGTGAATCTAAATCTTCCTGAATGCGCTTGTTTGTGTGGTTGAGTATTAGCTGCCTTGTACCTGCTGCTATCAATAAGCTCTGACCCTCTATGACACTGAATTTGTTTTTAAATCTGAATGAATAAAAGGATAGCTGAAAAAGCAAGATTAAAATTGTATTATACAATGAAAGGTAAATACAGCAATAGCCACAAAAATGTAATCCCTGAAAGGGACATTATATTTCTGAATAAAAATTTAGAATGCCAAGTGTCAAACTGGATTTCATGTTTAAATGTGTAATGTCTAGGCCACATATTTTGGTTCAGCCTGTTCCTCTTCTTTTCTGATGCATGCACTTAGCTAATCAAAACTCTGAATCAGTCACTCAGTGCTGTGGATTCCTCTCCCTAGAGCATTCCATGACCTGCTAATTTGCTAACCCTTTATTTGAAGTGCAGTTGAGTTTGTTCTTGCCCCAGAGTCAACCAGTACTACATACAGTAGACTCCTAAGACATCACTAGGGAATAAAAGAAAGGCAGGTTACGGGTTAAAATTTAAACTGAGGCAAGAAGGGAAAAAATGCACTTTACCACTATCTTCCACTACTAATAATAAGAAAAATGGTATCATGTTTATTAAGCCTAATCTGGAGTATTTGCAAGTAACTAAATTAACTCACTAGAAGGAATGTTAATACACTACTAGGCACTTGAAACCATTCTAAGTGCAGTATGTTGCTGCAACAAAAATTATACAATTTAATGTCAGAGTGAAACGTTCTAACATACAGCAGTTTAGAATCTGTAAGTAGGTACTTTTAAATATTCATATAAATTCAAGAAATTGGCTTCATTTGCAGACTGACAACATACTGTTCTCAGATATAAAGAGTTTGGTTGAATGAAGGCCACAGGAAACTGAATACTGACATAATGAACATGCAAAGCTTACATAAGCAATAAACTGTCTAGATATGGAACCCTGATCCCTGACGTTATCAGGCAGTATTGTTAGCCACTGCATCACTATGTTGCTCATGCATAAATTAAAGTTGCTGAATTTTGGCCAAATTTCAAGATTCATTTAATACAGAGCTAAATAAAATACAAGTGAAATAATTTAATTGCAGCATGTCACCTGGTTAGACGATTTATCATTGAAAGAAGATCATCATCATCCCTGGCTTGATGTAATGTATCAATTTTCAGTATAATGAGTTCAGACATAACCAGGGCTACAAAGCCTCAGAGAGCCCCAGAGCTTAAAGAAACATTAAAGTATGGAAGAAAGTAAAAGACCAGGAAAGTTAACTTTGATTAGAGGAAGTACTATATACATCTAACAAATTGAAGAAAAGTCAAAGAAGTAATGGTTGCAAAATGGCTTTAAACAGTAAGATGCATGGCTTCATCTTCCACACAGCTTATGAACACATTTATCCAGGCCAGAGAAGGAATCAGCTCTGTAAGTAACACCAGTTCATTTTTATGGAAAACTTTCTTATGCAACCAAACTTACTTATAATGGTCAAATCAAATTGATTTGTTTAGTATGAGAGAAGAAACAACCATAACCATAAGGTATGGAGGAATGACATCTGCAGTAATGTTGTATGTACTCCCATCATTACACAAATACCCACATCTGCAGGTTAAACTCTAAATAAATAGTGCCAAACAGGATAAGGGTTTAATTCATTTAAATTAGCTTACTTAGTCATTTGCTCCAAAATTCAGTTCAGATGTTTGTTGGATGATAAACCATGATGAGGCAGTATATTGGAGCTATGATTGGTATTGTATTCAGTTCTCTTCCAAATCTACTGGTGTTGTTTCATTTCTCAGCTGGATGAATATTCTGGATTTAAATTTTTGAAGAATTTAAAAGGACTGAATTAATATCCCTTACTACTGGAAAGTTACATGTCCTTTATCTTGTGGACACGCAGTTATAGCACATAAAAGGTAAATTTCTCAGGCTAGTACCCATACATGACAGTTTTGATTGACTTCTATTACATTGTTCAGCAGTGATCCTATAAGCGTATCTAGAAAACATTTTTAGATTCATATCTTGCATCTCTATTATAGCAAGCATTCTCTCCCATTTTTATATCACAGTTTTATTATTGGAATTTTCTTGTCAGTAATCTCCCTTCATGAAATACACATACATGACCAGAGGTTCAAAAAGGGTGATGTCAAAGGCTTAATCTATAACAAACAAGTGCACCTCTTAACTGTTTTATCTGGTTTAGGTTCCAAAATACTGAAGGCTCTGCTACTAACAAAAAAATGCCATCATTTATCACATCGATTACAGGTGGGTCTTGCCTTGTGAGATAGACCCAGAGGTAACACTTCAGTTTAGGTACTGCAAAAATACATCTATTACTCATTTACTCATATGTAACAAGACCTTACCAAAGGCTGCTTCTAGTGTTGTTAACACTTACAACACATCAGCAAAGTGGTGCAATGTGTCCTACTAAAATAACTTAATTTTGGAATGGTCAGAGGCAGAGCTTAAGTGAGACATATTTCTCTTGATATACTCCATAATGCATACCTGTCAATCCTTCGTCATTTTACCAACATATCAAAAGCCATATTGCACATAAATTAATTACCTATATACTGAGGTTTAAGAAGTGTAAATGAATAACAGATAACATTTTTGAAGTACCTAAATTAAAGTGTTGTACAATAAACTCTATGCAACCTTCAAATGAATTAAGAGAATCTGAAAATCGATAGAATGTTTTGTATGGTTCCTTTTATGTGAAGCTTTTCTTTTACGCACGTGCTGAGGGTAGTTGTTGGTTGGTATTTTATTTAATTAATCTTATCAGAAAATGATAATGTCTAAATGCTGCATAATAAAACTGGCACAATGTTAATTTAGAAAACTTTTGTGTATCACTATTCAGTGATCAACAGAATTATAATCACCTAACACATATTTATTTATTACACTACAAGGAAAACTTGAATTGCCAACAGCAGGCAGGCCATGCAGCCAATCAACTTTTTCGTACACTTGTTTCAATTATTATTAGCCTGGAAAAAACATGAAGACATTTTTATAGTTAATAAAACTATTATTTTATTGTATAGGTAATTGATGGTCAACCTCCAATAACAGAATTCTGATGTTAAATGAATGTACCAATAAATAATGAGGTTGTTCCAGAGTATCTCAGAAAACACTGTGGCCCTAAAGGAGATGGAAAATTATAGCAAAGTCCATCAAGGAAGAGCTATAGTTCTGCCTCATTTAAATTAACGAAGGCGGCTGAGCAGTATTTCAGGGTACTTGGCATTTAAAGGGAGACCAGATTTTGGCAGTGAAGTGAACATAAGGCCACAAGGAGAAAAATATGGACTGATTGCCTCAGGGATTATAGTGAGGTGATGCATTTAAAAAGAATAAATTATATAGATCTTTGATAAGTGAACCATAGGTGGGGTTTTAAAGGCTGCTTAGAGCAGGAAACAGATAAAAATGTTACATTTTTATAGCAAGATATCTAAGAGAGTGGAAGAAAAAATGAGTCTGGGTATAGGAAGCTGCTCTACCTGCTAGGAAGGGAGTTCCACAGTTGTAGAGACAGGCTCTTTTTTACTATTCAAAATTGTAATTTTGAGGCTTTTAACTAAAAGGAGGAATTTATGGTTATAAAATTTTAAAAAGAATATAATTGATGAATAAAAATACTGGCACTAGTCCTACACAAAGCAAAACTTTCTAAACATTGATTTTTATTGATATGTTCAGAGGAATGTGAATTGTCTGCACACACACATGCATGCAGTCTGACACGGGAGATCTTCCAGTAACATAAATAAGTAAGCATCATCATAGAAGAATACCACAAAGTTGCAGGTAAGTCAATGGAACATCCATCTTTATCAAAACACCAAGGTTGAATGAAGGACAAAATTGTGTTGTTGGGCTGCAACAGAATCAGGATGTCCCTGTCAATGCGATGTTTGTCAGTTTGTAGTCTGTTTACCATTCAGTGCTCAACCTAAAAATGCTTGTAAATAATGTTGTGAATGTGCATTAATCCAGACAAACGCATCTGGGATTGCGTGAGACAACTAAATCCAGTGTTTTGGAACTGGCTGATCAGCACCAATGTCACTCTGTATCAAGCTTGAGATCCAGGATTATCAAATGCCTTTTTCGGGAACACAGCCCAGGAAAGTGGGCTGAATAATATAATAAATAAATGAGTGTAACCACAAATACTGAGGTGCCTTTAGAGGTCTGGAATTGGCTAAGATAACAATCAGTTATACTGTACACATAAGATTGTAAACTTGTATCAACAAGGCTAGCACATCTGTCATGAGTTGTCTCTCATTTTTAGATTTTACAAACAGTTCTTGGGGCATTAAAAAAAAATCCACATGTGATTTTGAGAGGCTATGAGACTCAGGACACCAATCTACATATTGATTTTTTGTTTCAAATACATTTTTATTTACACTAGTAATTTTTTGCTTTCTCCCATTGGGCCATCTTGTATTTTTTGATGAGTGCAAAAAAAATTTTTTGTTGTTACGTAAGGTCAAATAAAAAGGTGCTGTGCGTGACATTATCAGGTTAAACATTAAAAGGTCAATTATAAAAAAAAAAAACAAAAAAAAAAACTCTTCATTCTTTTTCTTTATTCAATGAAAATCTCTTTGGTTTCAAAAGTTTTTCTGTCCCTGACTAAGATTTACATTTCTTGTCTTGACCCAGTTACACATATTTTTCTGGCTTTTTATCTTGTTGAAAAATATTTTTTTGTCTTTTGTCATGGGCTTACTGTCGTTTATTACATTTCTATTCTCCTGGTCACGACCTTATCTTACTTACCTTCCCAGTAGCTATACTTCCTAAAACAGTAATGTTATGAGGTGCACTTAGGATGCTGGCAATTATAAACAGCAGATTCTACTGCTGTTAAAAAAGTCAGCTGACAATATAGTGGCATAACTGTGCTTGAGCTTATTGTGCAGCTGTGCGCGCTACTGGTTAAATTTTGTGACGTGTGAATGGAAGCCAAAACTTATTGAAAATGTTGCTATAGTATGTTCTGTACTGCATTACACTTCATCATTAGTTTGCTTCATTCGTAAGTAAAAAAATGGCAGACACTTGACAAAAATTAATTGAAATTTAGGTTTTGGATGCATGGGAGGACTAACTACACCCAAAGATATATTACAAGAGCTGTGTGATGTAAGTGTTTGGGCTGATCTGCTGTGGAATAAACTGGTGGGAATAACCATGAATGATGCCCTGCCAATTACTGGAAGAAAAAATGGTCTAATGGTGCAACATCAGAGCTTAATTATCATAAATGGGTAACGGACCTTAGCATTTTTTTTGTTGCTATCACACAAGAGCTGAACATTAGAACATACTCAATCTAAAACTGCTGGGACCAAACCACTTTGTGACTGTGGTTTAGGACATTGTGAAGACATTCTCCACAAAATAGATTAGGGAAAGTTGCTATTAAGTATTAAGTGTTACAGTGTATGTTACCGCCATTGAGAACTTACAGCTAGAATTTGACCGACAATTTGCAGTGATATTTCAATTCTGGTATTAATTGTAGTTTTACTTTTTATTTTATTACATTAATTTTTATTTTGTTCTAGTTTTCAGTGGAGTCAACAATTTTTATTTTTATTCAGTTCTGTGTTTAAAATTTTAGTTTTTATTTTACTTAGTTCTAGCCTTTTAATATAATATTAGTGCAATGGTAGTTTTCTTTTTCTGTTGCAAAACCACAAACGCCGACCTACACATATTTCTATGCAAATTATGTTTCTGTCAACAAAATATACTCACAGGTTCATAATGCTGTTAAATATAGCTTGACTATCAATGATCATACAGATTAAGTGGTCTAATGAGTATAGACAGCAAGATCAAATGTTTAAACCCAAGAAACCAGTCTGTGCAAGCATGTTGCTGTTAAGCTTTAAACAAGAACGCATTTTGAGAGATGTGTTCATGATGCAACGACGTCCACTGCACAGATGGACACACAGTGAAAATATTCGCTCAACGAACGCCTATGATGCAGGAGCACAGACAAGGTCCTTGGCAACTGGTGCCAGCAGACTGTATGCTGACGATTTCTGCGGCAAGTACTGAAGTGCAGTCATGGTGCCAAAGAAGTGCTGGACTTCCACTAAGTAATGATACAGCTGGTCCTGCACTGAAACTCCGAGACTCTTTTTGTTGTTCTCACACGCAACATTTGCTTTTATTATCATCCGCGCTGTAATTAAAGTATTTCCACACATTACTTTCTCGATTTCTACCTGTAAACATCTGTGCAAAATTCACCTACTTCAACCTGACAAACCAAATGTGCTCAACAAACAAACAATGGTCCTTTAAAAAAGTTGCACCACATGAGCCCAAAGTACTAGATCACTGCATAGTAAACAGAGCAACGTAATTTAACATTCAGGACGACCTACAAGCAACCAATCTGCACGACTGAACAGGATTGAATGAAAATGTTATTGCTGTTTTTTTGTTTTTCTCAATTTTCGTTCTTATTTTAGTTTGTTCAAATGTCACAAATTTTTATTTTTATTTAGATTTAGTTTCACTGTTTGCCTTAATTTCAGTTCTCGTGCTTGTAAAATTAAAAACAATATTTTTGGTTTTAGTTCTTGTTTTTGTTACGAAAACATCACTGGTTCAAAGCTCACAATGTCATTTTCAGACCCTTTCTTCTTTGATGCAGGCATTGCTCCAAGCATACTTCAGATGTAGCTTACAGACTTCCAGTGCAGTACTGACTTCAAAGCAACATTTAGAGATGCACAAGGAAAACCGGACATGATTGCACCACTTCTGAGAGAGTTACCCCTCTCCTTCCCAGAGCTTTCCAAACTCTTCAACTGTGTCATGGGTCTGTTTGGTAGCACATACCTCTGTGATGAGCTTTTTTCAACAATGAAGTTCACAAAATCAAAATATAGATCCTTGCTGTCTGATGGTCATGTCCAGGCTATTCTCAGGGTGTCGGTCAACTTCCACAAAGCAAATGTTACTAATCTCACACAGCGAGGGCACTTGTAGATTTCTGGTAGCAAGACAAACTGACCAAGCCACCAGGATGTCTTCCATAGAGTTAATGATTGTATTTATTTGAAGTTTTAATTTGAAAAAACATTGATACATTATTTTTGTGCTGTGATTTTTCAAGTTGCACCCTTCTGGAAAAGCCATGTCACTAGTGGTTCCCAGGTAATTTGAGGTTGAGACCCCTGATCTACAATGACTTAAACAACAAATGTATGCTTTTGTCTTAACACAATTCATAATTGTGCTAAAATGAAATGACATTCTTCTGCAACATACATCTTCAGTTTCAGGTATGCTTTCCTGTGCTGCTTTGTAATTCTCAAATAATATAATGCACACTCAAAAATAACACTAAATGTTACACTATATTTCTTTCTTTTGATAACATAAAATATGCCTCACCCAAATTCATGTAGCACAGTAAACAATAAAACAGGAATCCATTAGGATACTAATCTAGTTTTTAAAAGACCCAGCGCACCGTTAGCTGCACTGCAGTGTTGACAGATTTGTATCATTTCTGTTGTGAAAAGTGGAAACACTTTGTGCTTTGTTAAAAGATTTCAGGTCTTCTCAAGAGTAATCACAGTGTACTGTAGTTTATCCTGTTCTAGCGCTGCCTGTGGCTGGCACATATCTAAAGAGATTTAAGCTGTATAGGCTCTAAGCCAAAACAGTGCTGTATGGCTGGCATCCAATAAACATGGTGCACAGTTTCCAGTTCCATTTTTTTCTCTGCTATAAAGGCAGTTACCTAGTTACTATTGTAAAATAGAAAGAGATGTGGTTAAATAAATGGTCATATACAGAATTGAATATTCCTTTACTAAAGTAGGAGCTACAATGTGGGGATCAAACTCACAAAGAGGAAAAAGGAATCCATAACACTAATCCTAAAATTCTGTTTGAGGCTAAAATGATTTTGAAGTTACCAGCTTAGATGACCCGCTGGAATATAAGTGCACATAAAAAAATATTTATTTTTATTGTTATGCTCCACATCTACTACTCAATTTTTATGCTCCCATTAGAGACAAAACACTAGTTGCACCCCAGTGAATATCTGCAGAGTTCACTGAAACATTTATTGCTGTGTGCCGAATACCTTTACAGCTTTTTACTAAATTTGACAAAAAAAAACAAAGTAATTCAAACTCAATATGGCCAAGCAATTTATAAAAATAATATCAATCTGCAATGCTGCTTTTTAACAAGTTTTATTTAATATTGAGGTATACAGAATAATTCTGCCAGAAAGTCTGAAGAAAAACTTGTTATACTATAGTTTCTTTTCTCAAGACTTCCCATTATAAGCATAAAGAAAGTGCTTTACTTTATACTTGTCAGTAATTTAGTGTTTTCATATGTGTGGGGCATGTGAGGGGTATTCTTTTTTTTTTTTGTTCCATTTTCTGAATCGCTGAGTAGATGACATATCACAGTCTACCTCACTCCATTGTCACTAGGAGAAACCATTCAGTTTGCTATTTTAAAAAATAAAAAAAAATACATTTTGAACTGCATAGTAAATAAACATATAGTAAATGGCTGTTACAGACATTCAGTGTTCTCATTAGAATGAATTTATGAGTACTAAATAATTCTAATAAAAAAAAAGTCTTTGAATGCCGCAAGAGTTAGGTGTTGTTAAATGGCATGTACTACTCATAAGGTGACCATGGCAAATGAGTTTAATGAGAGGTTTCCTGAATGAATACTGTATATTCAAACTTGTCCTACTGATTTTCTGTTTTTAATAGGCCTACAATAAACAGACAGGTAGGAGGCTTGCTATACTATATACAAATAAGACTTAGATTTGTGTCGCAGGATGACTGTTGCAAGGTTCTTGTGTAAAGTGGTGGCAGTGTGGAGTAGTGATGATCTGATGAAATAATGCCAAACAGGCTTGTAAAGTTGTTTCCAATACTATAAGAACCTTCAGGTGTTACACTAGCATCTCTGTAGTCAAGATAATCAACCATATTCTTTTATTCCTCTTGGTTTTTATAACAAAACTTCTAAGAGACCTTAACTTAGACTTCACCTTGAATAAAAATAAGTTTTTTTTTGTTGCTTTATTCAAAAATTAAAAAAATAGTACACACATACATATTTAAATGTGTGTGTTGTCACACAAGTGTGCATGGGAGGCAGTTAAAGGGCTCGAATGAGGGTAATTCCATCCCGGACCAGAGGAGGGCAGAGTGCATTAACCCTTTCTTTTTTTCTCCTGCACAACAGCTATGGGAAATCCTGTCACTTCTGGTTCCAGTCCCAGTGACAAAAGTTTCGGTTCTGAACCTGATGATGTCACTTCCAGTTCCAATCCGGATAACCTCATTTCATCTGCTAGACTTTTAAACCACCATTTTGTCATATATGCATCAGTTCCATTTTGAGCTCGGTTAAACTTGTTTTCTTTGCCTTGCCAAAAACCCGCTACAATATATGGGGTGGCTGCCCCAAATCTTTTTGTGGCTTTCTTGTTCTTTTCTTCTGGCAGTGGCACTGTCACTGGATGTTTGGCTGCCAGATATCCCAGGAGTAGGACCTGAGACACTGCATAGAAGGACCAACACCCATAAATAACCAGGTGGGAGAGTACCATACTCAAGTTGCCAAGGGTGCAAGCTCCGTCCTTAAGGGCTCTACTTTTACAAAGTAAATCCCAAGGGGAGTGTGCAGAAAGGACATACAGAATTAGGCTGGTGCAGACAGGTTAGACCCAGGGGACTTATAATGGCTTCTTGGAGGAAATTGTCGCCCTCCACACCAAGGCAGAGCACTTGGCTAAATGTGGGGATGCCCCAGACCAGCAAGCAAGAGTCATAAGGCAGTAGAGATTTGACACAGAGCGGCCAATCCACTCACAGACATTCTCTGTTTGAGCTAAGGCCAGGTACTGGCTAAAGCCAGAAGAAAACAATGTCTGGCAAATAGTGGAGCAGGTCACCGGTTACTTTTTTTTTTTTTATGGCCTTTCAGGAACATATCGCCCAACAGATCCGGGGAGACAATATAAAAATATGCTTGAGCTAAAGGAGCTCATCGAAATGCTTAGGGTGGCTTCACAATCTGAGGAAGACAGAATGGTCCCTTAGTCAAACTCATACAAAATTCATCCCAATTTACTGGCCCGACCGTCACCGCTCCGTGCAAGCACCCAAGTTCCCAGATTCGTGGCCATGTTTACTTCTCGATGACAAAGGAGAATGCAGGGAGATCGGGAAAGAAAGGTGCTGTGCACTCACGAACCCCCTGGCCTTTCCATATAAGTGAATGGTAATTGCCAATGGCCCCAAAACCACTGCGTTGTTTGATTGTGGCAGCAACATTTCCATGGTTGCCGTGACAATGCATTTAACAGGGAAAGTGGTGCAGGTCCGCCTCATGTTTCATCAGCTACGAAGGATCACAAAAAAAAAAAAAAAAAAAAAAAAAATTGGACCATGGCGGTCCTTTAGAGAAACTCCAGCTTCTCTTAAAAGGGAACAATTGAATGATGATTCCCTTAAATTTGTAAAAATGCAGTAGTTCTTGTCAATGGCCAATGCACACATCATCCCATGTCTCAGGGCCCTCAATTTGTCTTAGAAAATTACTTTCTGTATCAAGTAGCAGAGCATTAGAGGAAGATGTGAAAGAATGAACACATGCCCACCTCCTGCGAGGCCATTTGGGCTCCGATTTTATTAGCCGGGAATTAATGAGGAGGTTCGCCGCTTTTGCACATCCTGTCTGGAGAGTCAATTCTGTCAAATTCCTAGAAGGGACCATGCTCCTCTAGTTCCCGTTCCCCTCATTGATGTCCCATCTGAATGAATCAGGGTTGACCTAGTGGGACCCCTGAAACCTCCAGCCAGAGCGGGTTCCCAATATCCCAAAACTGTTCCTTTGCACACACCCACTTCTTAAGCCATCGCACGGGAACTAGTAGGGGTCTTTGTGTGATGTGGCATCCCTAAAGTAACACTGACGGACCAAAGGATGCTTTTTGCCTCAGAGACGTTCAAGGAAACAGCTAAGTTACTTAAGATAAAGCTCACGATAAATTAAGATAAATTTGGAGACTGCGGTATATCATCCTCAAACCAATGGTCTAGTGGAGAGGTTTAATCAGACTCTCAAACAAATTCTTCACAAGTTGATCAGCAAGGAGAGATCAGAGATCATGTCATGGTCGTTTGTCCCTAGCTCGCACACTAAATTGCTAGCCCATTGGCAAGGCCTTTTATGAAGTTAAGGAGAGGAAATGGCTCATCGATTACTTGGTGAAACAACCCAATCGTTGACCGAGCGAGCGGGTTTATCATGTGAATCTGCTGAAACCGTGGAAGGATGGGGAACCTGATCCCTCTTCTGGTCAGCCCCACTCATTCTTTGCTCACAAAAATAACCTTAACTTTGGACCCAATTTGAGCCCCAAACAACGATTGGAGCTGGAGTCAGTTATCCTGTTGTCCCAGAGGTAGTGAGTGAAAAACCTGGAAGGACCTCTTAGATTGTGCATGATATTGTGGCAGAACCTGGGGTTATAGTTTGAGAATGCCCTATTGTCTTCCTAAGGCAAAAAGAGCAGAAGTAAAACTTAAGATCAAGTGCATGCTGGAACAAGAAGTAACAGAGGAAAGTCATAGTCCCTGGTTCAGCCCTATTGTTTTGGTCGCTAAACTTCATGGGAGCTAGAGATTTTACAATGACTTCCGTCAACTTAATCATGTCTCCCAATTTGATGACTATCTGATGCCACAACGAACAACCTTCTCGAGAGGCTAGGACAGGACAAATATTTGACCACACCTGACATGATGAAGGGGTACTGGCAGGTTCCTTTACAGGACTTTGCAAAGGCTAAGACTGCATTTAGCACCTCTAGCGGTCACTGGCAGTACAGTGTCCTTCCATTTGGGTTACATGGGGCACCAGCAACCTTCTAGCATCTGGTGGATAAAGTGCTCCGTCCTCATAACTCATATAGTGCTGCCTGCTTGGATGACGTAGTCATCTATTCCAGCACATGGGAGGAACACCTACGGCAGGTCCAAGCGGTATTACAGGCACTAGGTGAGGCTGAGCTTCAGATTACTCTAAAGAAGCTCCTTTGTATTGAATGAAACCAACAACTACTACTGGTTCATACCTCGGTTTTCCTGAGAGAGCGGCGCCCTTGACTGATTTTAAAAAGAAGAGGGCCCCGAACAATGTGGCATAGAATGATAAGGCAGAAGCTGCATTTAGTGCCTTAAAAAAGGCCCTTATATCAGCACCTGTCTTGAATGCTGCTAATTTCTCATTACCTTTCATACTCCAGGCGGATGCTTTGGACACAGGTCTTGGTACCGTGCTGAGCCAGAGCATCGACGGTCATGTTCCTGAGCCTGACATTGCTAGAATGGGAAACCAGGAATGCAGCAGTGGAACGGGAGGTCCTGGCAATCAAATGAGCAATTACACAGCTGAGGTACTATCTCTTGGGTCATTAGTTCTCCCTGGTTACAGATCATGCACCTTTACATGGGATGGCCGCAGGTCACAGGGTGGTTTCTTGACCTACAGCCTTAGACATTCTCACTTATTCATCGCCAGTGCGCTTTCTTGGGTTCACAACCTCTCAGTCGGTACGTTCAACCTGATGGGTCTGGGCTGTTGACCGTGTCACACACGTGTGCATGGGAGGCAGCTATAAAGGAAAAAAGTGAGTGTAATTCCATGCTCGATCGTGGGAGGGTGGAGTGCATTAACCCTTTCTCATTTTCTCCTGTAGAACATTTACAGGAAATTCTGCCTGGCCCCGATGATGTCACTTCAGGTTCCAGCCCTAATGACTTCATTTCCTCTGCCAGACTTTAAAACCGGCATTTTGTCACATATGCATCAGTTCAGTTTTGAACTCACTTAAACTTGTTTTTGTTGACTTGTCAAGTGCCCACTACCCCTAACTATTTTGTGGCTTTCTCATCCTTCTGCTCTGACAGTGTGAAGAGGGACTTCAGGTTGTGGGGTTTGGCCACTGTGGGACACTGGATAGTCATCCACGTTTTAATTCTGTCATGGTCCATTTTTCCTAAATGATTTTATTGTTCACTAAAAACACTGTTGGTATCCTCAGCAAGTTAAATATACTATGGTGCTTTTTGGGGAATTTTTCTAGGTTCTTCTACATACAAAAATAATTTTATTCATTGTTATTTTTTCCTTTTTTATACTTTTGTTGTCTTAATAACATCACGTTATGTTTCATATCACATTTTGTTTCCAAACACAGGTTTCTTGCTGTGTTGTTTCTCTAAGCATGCGTCAATTCATAATCTATCACATGCTGGCTTATTTAAGACCCAATGGTTAGAATCACCCTGTAATATTTTTATTTTAAGTCGTACAGTCTCTACTACTTAAAGCAGCTTGTGATGCATTTTATGTATAATAGTTGCTACATGAAAAGTTTTTATTATTATCATCACCATTATTATTATTATTTACAGACAGATCATAGCAAAATGGTTTGCTTATCCAAATCTTCTCTGACCTCTCAAATTCACAGTTGTGCAACGAGTCATGATTTTATTAGAAACAGTGCTTCAAATCTCCACCAGACCAAGAGGTTCCTGGAACACATTGTGACCCATCTGGAGAATGAAAGGTCCAATTGAGCAATGGACTGTCAAATGGTATTTTTAATTACCTATGGTGCAGTAAAAGGTTTGCACTATGGTCTCAGAATACAAGTTAGTTTCTATAGAACAATCTTTTCAATCCTTTTTTTGTTTATAATAGATGTGAATCACATCCTGTGGAGGGTGATGCCACCTACGGGTCATTTCCCAAGCCAAACAGAGTAAAAGCTGAATCATTGTTTCAAACAGATGTCCCTAACAGACTGAGCTGCCTTTCTCACCATCAGATACTTAGTCAGGATAGGCCAACTCACAGTTTAACTTATTTATCATGCAAGTGCAACTTGTCATTATATTCATGGCTCACAAACACTAAAAAGGGAATAAGAAAATCTCAGTATCAGATGTGCATTTTCCAAGTGAAATGATTCTTATATTAAACAGTATAGATTATGCATTATGTCTCATCACTTATTTAAATACAATCTTAAAGTATTTCTGCAGCCTATGTCCACCATTATTTTTGCTTATGTTAATATGCATTCAACCAGGAATTGGAGTCTTATCCAGCATCATCAGGCAGAAGAGAGGAACGGAGAGGAACCTCTCCTGCAAAGAATACCACTTAACCACAGGGCACATTCTTGTACACACCTACATTACACCCACCCACACAAACACATGAATCAGATTTATTTCAATACAAACGGCATTGCAATGCTGGAAGAAAACCACAGTACACAACAGAAATCCCATGCAGACATGGGAAAACATGAAACTCCACACAGAGAATGACTTGGTGGGTATCAGCTGAAGAAGCTGGATCCATGAAGCAACAGGTACTAATTACTGCTATTGTGCTACCTAGGAAAATAAAAAGTACTTCAAGCTCATAAGACATATGTTCCTTAATTTGTGTGCTATTACCAAAGATACAGTTTTCAATTAATTATGGCTGTAAATCCAAGTTTCTTAACACTAGAATTACCAAAGCTTACGAAAAGACTCGAAAATCCAACCCACCTTAAATCCACTCGCACCTCTAAGTCAGCGTCTTATGCCTTGTAAATGTGTTGATAAGCCCAAGCAGCAAGCAGCATTACTATCCCATCCTCCCATGCATGTGTTCCAAATAACAATATATTTTTTTAGCCTATACAGCTCTAGGTACTACTTCACTCCCTGATAAACCAGACTTGAGCTGGGAGAGGTTTTTGCACTTTCTGCGGCAGTGGGAGGATGGGATAGTAGGCTGCTTGGGCTTATCAACACATTTACAAGACAAAAGACGCTGACAGAGAGGTGCGAGCGGATTTAAGGTGGGTCGGATTTTCGAGTTTTTTCGTAAGCTTTGGTAATTCTAGTGTTAATACGGTAGGTTCTCTGGAACTGTTCCCAGCTTGAGATTTTCTCAAAAAAACCTAACCATAGCCAATTAGGTAATAAGAAAATGTTAAAAATGGACTAAGAAAATTACTCGCAAAATACAGTACTCCCTTGACTTGAGGTTCAGAAAGTGAATTGGGGGGGGGGGGGGGGGCGTTTTGGGGGGGGAATTGGTGGTATTTGTAAATATGTTACCATGAATTGCACTGTAGTTTTAACATGTTTTTAAGGTTTACCCTACATGACTCTAGACACCCACAACCCATTTTGTCATGAAGTACTTGCCTGATTCCATTCTGGTGACTTTACCCTTAACTTCTACTGGCAACTCAATGTAAATGATATGCTTTAAAAATCCTTCCTCAGCTTTACTGATACCTTTGAGAACTTTCAAAACCTAAACTTTTCTTGTTCATGAGCCTCTGCCAGTTTTACACAATCTAGGGAATCTCTTATGATATTAGTTGGATGTGCCAGTAGTCTGCATTATAGTCCTAGTTTAACAACTGAAATGCAATGAACAAACCTAAAGGAGAAGTTAATAGATTATAACACAGCAGCTACTTTACAAAACTTCAACATGATCAATAGACTACCCAATAAATCTGAATCTCAGTTCCTTTAGAATAATTTTGAGTATTGTAATTAGGTAAAAGAATGTGTCAGATTCATAATACATGCTAGCCATGGTAGGTACACGATAATGATTTTTAAGAATGACTGAAATTTGGCATATTATAGAATACAATAAAAGAAAAAAAAATTAACATAAGCGATGCTGTTGGCCTTGTCAAATATTACTATATGTGTTAATGTTATAAAATGTGACCCAGACCTTTGAACTCTAAATTTATTTTCACCATTAATGACTTGAATTCTTCTCAAACAAAAAAAACTCTCATGAACTGCTAAGAAAATATAATTTAAAAAATTTTCTACATCTTAACATGACATAAAATTCCATGCCTTCTTTCTAAAACAGCAAATTTCAAATAAATGAATTACACAATGCAATAAGAAATAATCAAAAGTAATGTACAGTGGTGCTGATGTTATAAATATGTGTCATTTTAGAAGCTGTTACTATTTTACATGTTTGATAAGCAAACTAGAAGAGAGATATGGATATTTCAGCATGATGAGACATAATTTACTGGTAAGTAGAAAGTAGGAATTGCAATAATCAAAGCTGGAGTTAGTTTGCAAGAATGATTGAATTTGGAATAACAACAACAGAAATTTGATGAAGGAGAGGAGACCATTCAGTTAATCTAGCAAGTTTGTTTAGCTAACAGATAAGCTATCCAAATATCTCATTCAGGCACATCCAGGTTGTCAGGAGTTCTGCTTTAACTACATGTAGTTTGTTCTAGATTCCCACAACTGTTTGTGTAAAGAAGTACTTCTTTGCGTCAGTCTTAAATGCATTTCCAATTAATTTCTATTGGTGTCCGCACATATGTGATCCGCCACCTAATCAAAATAATTTGGCTGGATATGCTTAATTGATAGCTTTGAAAAGTTTGAAGATTGTCCTCATACAATCTCCTCTGCTTTAGACTAAACAGATTTTTCTTTAAACCTGTCAAAATAAGCCATGCTTGAGTCTGGGTTGCTTTCTTCTGCACAGCTTCAAGGGCAGCAATTTCTTTTATGAAGTGTGGTGATCAGAAATGCACACAATACTTCAGATGCACTCTGGAACACAAATTTATTAAACCATCCAACACAAATGTATAAAACACATGGTAATACCTTTCTAATCATAGGTTATATTACTTCAGACACCACTAAAAATATTTGTTCTTTATTAGATATTAATTCTGTCCTTTTCAGCCAAAAATTACATGTCTGAATTTCAGAAATCTGCCTTTTAATATATACTTTTTTTTTACATGCGGCAGCATGGTTGCATGATGTGGTTCCAGGAAAATGGTTTTGGATCCTGACCTGGGAAGTGTCTATGTAGAATCTGCATTATCTTCCCATTTCTGCAATAGTTTTTCATACAGTCTTGTCCCACTCACAACTCTAAATTGTCCCTGTATGAATGACTGTCATTGTGTGTTTGACTGTGCCTTGAATCAGAGCAGCTGTTTGCTTGTGTCTGATGCTGCTGGAAAAGGCTCCATGACACTGTCACCATAGAATAAGATTTAAAAGAATAGATGGATAGCACTTATCCTGGAAGCAGCAGGTACAAGGGAGGAATCAACACCAAATTATATAGAAAAAATATTGTAGCTATTTTTTTTAAATGAATATGTTTAATTATCTATTACCTTCCATATCTCAGCATCATTTTTAAAAAAACCGATTCTGACAAAATAGGCTTTACAAACTGAGTCACATAGCAGACCTCAAACCTCATCACCACTGAGTAAAAGTTACAGATTAAAATAAAAACATTAGATGTCTTAAATGTACTAGCCTGTCAATGTTACATAAACTTTACATAAACAAATAAAAAAAATTATGACTTTATAATTTCAAATCCAAATGCTGCCTTACCTGAATTGACAAGCTCCTGCTCCATCACACCACATCCTAGAACCTCCAACCAATTTCCTCGAAACTTGATTTCCATTTCAAATGAAGGATGAGTGAATGGAAAATAACAATCAACCCATCTGATTTCAATTTCTGCAACAAAAATAAAAATAAACAGTGAAAGGTTTAGTGACTAAAAACCACAGCTTTCAGTTAAATTACACCAATTACTAGATTTTTGAGAAAATAAATACGAAACAAACTCATTTACAACAGTTTGGTTGCAGGCAATAAATCCTGAAACGTGGAAAAATAGCTGTGTCTTATTCAATATGAAAAGTGCTTTGTGCTGCTCAAGCCCTTTTGCAAACTAAATCAATCACTTGTCAAAATCCCAACAACTACCTGACAAGAACGTAAAATGAGCACTGGAAAATGAAGGTAGGTGATTGTATTATGTCTGTTAACTGGAAATGACTAACAACTCTCTGCAGACAATAAAAAAGGAGATACTGCATGTGTATTTACATGTATGGGCACCATACTGTGCGTAGTAGGAAGAGGCAGCACAGTTTGTAAAATGGTGAAACAGGAGAGCAAATGTGTAACTCGGAATGAGCACAGAGCAGAAGAGCCTCTTTTTAATTAAAGTAAGCCACACTCATAACTGGAGCCTACCTGTTTTGCTGTGTCTTTTTAGGGGCTGGTGTTGCCTCCATTTAAAATGAGCCGTGTATCATAACATAACACAACACTCTTGAGGCTTTTTAATCCAATTCATTATCACGGGGGCCAGTGACAATCCTAACAGTATCAGCCACAAGGCCCACTGAAACACATCCACACTCACACAAGAAGATTTAGAAGTATTAGATAATGAAGCACCAAATGTTTGTTTTCCTTTGAGTACCACCATGTTTACAGGGTACAGTGAAATTCTAACCTGCATGTCTGATAAACATGCAACATGTCACCATGCATTGTAAAAAAGCTACAAATCAATTCATCTTTCCATTACCTGAACATCCTGAATCCAAGTTTAATCTCAAAAAGAGTAACAACCTATAAAAGGTAATATCTGATGCAATCCAGTGTACAAAATTGACAAGGTGCCTGCTCACTGAAGCATACTCATGTTCCTGTCCACACTCATGCACACTGGCTAATCACCTAACACACACATTAATAGGTAACAAAAAGGAAAATCAACATGTATATACAAAAAGAACATGCAAAACTCAGACAGACAAGGGCTTGGCTGGATCTTTAAAAATAAAGAACTATCCAATGGATGTATGTAATTTACAGGATCATCTAACGTACAGTGTAACTCATATAACCAATAACTACTAATAGAAAGTTATAGCTAGTAACAATCATGTTATATAGGCTTCTCGGGTAACTGTAGCCTAAAAGTCCTTGACCCTCCAGATAATACGTGCAATTGGACTATGGACTGGAGCAAACCTACAAATACAAGACAAAACTAAAACTGGCTACCAGCCAGGGAAACAAAAAATACCAAGGAGAATTAGAAGACAACCTGCACTAATCTGATGAACATATTTAAGTGTTTTGATAAAAATGGTCATTTTGAGGATGATATGATTGCTGTTGTACTTTTGTTGTATGTTTGCATCTACATTTTATTTGTGCAGGATTCACCAATTCAAACTTCATGTAAATTACATTATTTTACAAATAAAATATTAGTACATTGGTAGAACACTGGGCAAAGCTTTTGGGTTGCTTAAAGCAGTGAATAAGCAACATCTCAGCACATTTTCCAGACTGATTAATGGCTGACTGCTGTCTCTAATTACATAAAAATGTAAGTATAAAATAAAATAACTGTAAATGTTCCAGCATTTATTAACAAGCTTACCCAGCAGCATTAAAGGCATTCTGCTTTCACTGAATTACATGAATATTAAGCACAGCAGAATTCATTCAAAGTGAACTTAAATGAATATAAGATGAGTTTTTTTCCACCTTTTTTATTTATTTATTTTTTAATCACACATTTTTGAGTTATACCTCAAAACTGCTCAAAAGTGAACTGTCCCTCTGAAATCATCATTCAAGTTTTGGCAAATATTAAACAACAGAATTTCATACTTTAGTAAACTTGGCTTGCATTCTTTGTTTTCTTGTTCCTGATAATTTTTAAAAAGCATACACTCTGGTGTATTTTAATAGTAACCATTTGTGTACCGTTAGATAACTTTATTTATGATGACATGCAGACAGTGAAAGGAGTCATGCGGTTCTTTGACATATCTATAAAAGATTTAAAAAAAAACAAAAAAAAACTGCATTTCTGAATAGGACATTTCTTTAGAGACTTAAATGTGTATTGATTTTAAGGCTATACAACTGGTTCTTTGTTTCTTTAAAAGAAAGCATGTCCAGAATAAATGTATACACAATGTAAACCAATAACAATAAAACCAGAAAAAACGTTAAAAAGATACACAAGTAATTACATACATTAAAAGTGACACTGAAAATTCCTGAAACTTATTCTATTACTTTTGAGAATAACTACACTTTCAGCAAATGGCAGCTCATGATTGCATGATGATGGACCACTGACTGACCAATGAAACCTGCTTTAATAGGCAGTTGGTAATTGTTTACTCCCTGTGTGGAGACAGAGGTTTCTGGAATTTCACTGTTCCCACTGTGTTGTCAAACTTCACAGATCTCTTTAATCACATCTGATTTATAAAGTACTGTCTGTATTTTAAAACTGCACTGTACTGTATTCCTAAACAGTACAGTACTAAGATCAATAAAACAATAAATACATTTCATTAAACATTTCTTGACAAGTATGCAGGCTATTTAACAAAAAGATTTCTATACCTAAATAGTGCGTTCTTCTTACTTTTCCATAAATCTGGAAAAACAGAAGCATATGCAAGCTTCAACCTACAACCTGGAATACTATTATAGGTAATTTGACAATGAGTATAGTACAATAATGACCTCATTATATGCTTTGAACAACATGAGCAACATAACTATGTTGATCAAGACTGGGGGAGAGAGTGGTGGTATTTGAATTAAACAGACAATGGCACAATAAAAAGTCAATACTGTACATTTTTCAGAAAATAAAATCTCTTCCCTTCAGTTTCCAGCATTGCAAGTCAATAGTTCTCAGAACTGTGGGAGTTTCTTGCTAATATGAAAATTGAATTTAATGTTTCCAAAAAGTATTTATGAAGTATCTCTTTAGTGAGATATTACTTATTATGAATCACTCAGACTTTTAGCGAGGCAAAGAGTTAAGTTAATGCACCATAAAAATCAGAGTTGCTGTTGTAAGAGTACAAAAACACAGTCATAAAGGAACTGCCGTAATAATGGAAAAACTGTAGTTAAGAGCTAAATTTAGAACAGTTTCTATAGTATTACTTGTGGAGAAAAAAAAAAAACACACAAAGCGATCACTCATCCATGTATCCATGGTAAATTGAGCTTAACTGTTGATGACAGGAATTACTAGCAAAATATTATTCTTTGTACATATTTTGAATTGAGAAACTTCATAAATATAATTTTCAACACCATTTCAGCTGTCCTAATTTAATTAGACACAGTTATTCTAACAATGAAAACTAATATGAACAATTTAAATCCTATTAATTGACCTTATGTACAAAAGTAATTAACTCTGTGTAATAAGTGGAGAACTTGTTTGCAGCATGTCTACAAATAGTGTTCAAGCCTGCTGCACTGAGCAACCATTTCAAACGGATATTCTTAACAAATCACACAAAAATGTGGACACCTCAGCTTCATCTAACCTTTATCAATTAACTCTAGCCTGAGCTGAAATCCAGGAGTAATGCCTAAAGTAGTTGTAGTTTAATCCATTATCAGCAATTAGTTAAGTATATATCAATAAGTACAAAAGGACATAAGATAAACTTCGGCAACTAAAGGGAATTTTTAGTATGAGAATTAATAAAAACACACAAAGCAGAACACACCATAGAAGATAATTAAGACCTTTACCTGAAAAAGCCAAAGCTGCTTAGTTTTGCTCTTGCTTTAATAGTTTATCCACCACCTACTATGTAACTGACTGAAACTGAAGGGCGCACAAGATTCAAACCAGACTGTAAGGTAGATTAGGCAGGATCAGAACCAAAACATAACAAAAAAAAAAAAAGGGACCTATGGGCAGGTACAAACCATGACACATTGGTCTTCATGGCAAAGACAATATTGTAAATGTCCTAATTCCTGTGGTACAAATATCAAAAATAGCTTTAGGAAAATAGCCAAGAGAAAATTTAAATTGTAGTCTATAAAATGATATACATAGTGGGGAACAAAAAGAGAATTTGAGCAGCTAAATTATTTACATGTATTTAGCAAGTTTGTAATGACTTTAAATTACTTGTTAGTTTCAATCAAAAGAGTTCTGCTTTTTGACAGATGTTTTAAAAATGATGGAAGAAGAAATAAAAAAAAAAATACAGAACCAATAGGGCCTTCTAAAAATCAAAAACAAAAATGGAATGATTTTTCCAATAAAATACAAAAGATGATTTACAGTAAATGATAGAAAAAATAAGAGAATTCTAACTAGGAACAAAACACCAAAGTACCAAAAATTTTCAACAATAACGTTATCCATACTAAAGAAACATTATTGAAATTAAGAATCACCTAACAAATTTAGAATACACACAACCAATTTTAGTCCTCATAATGGCATCTTTTCAGAAATGTAATAGCTATGCCAATTGATAACAGATTGGTATGTTTAGTTTAGTTTTTAAACCAACTCTAAACTGCACAGAGGTTGTAGAAAAAGGTATATATTCTAACATAATCCATAAACAACACTACAAGTGAAGTGAGAGTGTTCAGGGTCACCACACACAGATACAACTAGAGAGAAAACATCAAGTTTAGTTTCTTTTCATATTTGTCATAAATATATTGAAATTCTTACTTGTCCTTTAAGGAAGCAAAGCAAAGCCAGCATTAAACAGAATTTGTAAGTGAAAAACAAGCAATGAAACAAATTGTATACAATCATGTACATTATAAAACTTTTGGGTACTATAAAATTTAAAATAGAACTACTACAGTAACTATATTCAAAAATCTGAGTTGGCCAGCACATGACTTTAAATATTTTTATCAGATAAATACAGTACAAAATATGAATTTTCTGAAACATATGCAAGATGCAATACCACTGAAGTTTATTTTTAACATTATAGTGTGGTGCTGAGATATCACCCATTGCATGGCTGCACTCGGGTCCGAATCTGGATCCTGAGTTGGTTTGTCGTGTGGTGGGTGCGGCAATGCACTGTATCAGTGTGTTCTCCTAACCTCATCCTCATAGTAAACTAGCTAGCACAGTGGTGATACTGCTGCCTTGAAGGAAGGAGACATTGGGGTTCATATTCCAGGTGCTTCCTGCATAGAGTTTTCACATTCTCCCAGTGTCCATGTAGGTTAGGTGGATTGCCGTTGATAAACTGGCCAAGCGGAGTGTGTGTGTCCATCCAGTGATGGACTGTTGCCCTTTCCAGGGATTGTTCCTGCCTTGAACCATGTGCTTGCTAGAATAAGCTCCAGATTCCCCGTGATCTTGAAGTGGATCAACAAGTCAAGAAAATAGGATAGAAGGATGGATGTTTTAGTCTAACTTTAAACAATTAACTAATGATTGAAAGCATCCACACCACATGTACCTCAGAAGAGGTCATCCATCTGAAGCTAAGCATGTTCAGGCCTGGCCACTACTTGGTGGGAAGACTATCTAGAAAAACCTTCGGTTGCTTCTGGAAGAGGTGTTGGTGAGGCTAGCTGGGAGCGTTTTCCTGTGATCTGAATGTGGATCCCAATGTTCCATTTCAATGACGGGGAAACTGTAGTCTCTCTATTATAATAATAAAATAAAAAAAAATAAAAAAAACTAGGGACAAGACTTGATCTTTTGAAGAGAAACAGAGACACTTTCACGTCCCGCGAGACAGGAAAGTCACGTCATACTTACAACCTTTGGAAGCAAGTCCCTCCCGTGATACACATGCAGAGCAGGTTAGAGATAATGGAAGAAGGAAAATTCGAAAGACTCAAAAAAAGAGAGTACAAAAAGAGATCGAATAGTGTTTGAGGATGTCTGAGGGAAAAGAGAGACAAGGCAGTGACTTTAAAATGTTCGAAACGACACACGAAATGCAGATCATGCTACACAGGAGCAGCAGGAAGCCAGCAGCAGATCAAGCAAAGAGGTGGTTAAAAAAGAAATATAAATAAATGTTATTTGATTCCCATTTAGCACCATTTAAGAGGGGTATCGGAGGAGTGGCCGCGTCTCCTTGGGGTGCGTTCAGCCCCCCTCTTCACAACAGTGCATAGCGCTTGGCGGGGGTGGGGGGAAAGACGCTGTCCTTCAGATGAGACCTAAAACCGAGGTCATGACTCACTGTGGTAATGAAAAATCCCTGTGTATCCTGTGTGAAGAGCAAGCACTATGCCCATGTCCAGGCTAAATTGCCCTCCATGGCCTAGTTATTCTGCCCTTTACCCCAATCTTCCCCTGTCTCTAATTAGCTTTCTCTTTCACTACTTCACCACTTAATAGCTTATGTGTAGTGAGTGTACTACCACAAAAAATAGCTGCCATCACATTGTACAGGTGGATGCTACACATTGGTGGTGGTTGAAGTGGCTTCCCAATGTATATGAAAAGTGCTTCGAGTAGTGAGAAAAGTGTTATATAAATGTAAGGAATAATTATTATTAAAATCACCAGTAACTTCAGGGATTTTGTATTAATCCCTTTACATACAATTTGTTTCATTTACAATGTTGAAAATTGGAGCAGAAGTGGCATCTCTTCTCTCACACAGTTCACAAGCTGACATGCAAGTTTAGCAAGCACCAGGAGATGGACTTGAGAAAGAAAAAGGGTTAATACTGGAGAATCAAAAGCCGCACTTGTTACCACGGGTCATGACCTCACACCCATGGAAACATGAGGTATCCAAAATGATGATGATCATTAAAATACAAGATGATGGCCAAAATGCACCAAAAACTTAAACAACTTGTAAAGGAAACAAATGCTTAAATGAAAAAGTAATATCAAAATGAAAGCAAAAAAAACAACAATTGTCAAATCATACAAACATGTTGAGAGAAAGTCAAAACCAACCAAATCGTAACTAGACTGTATCAAGGTTTGCACCCACAACTCACAAAATGAAGGTGCTAAGTTCAAAGCTCAAGGTAGGAAAACTGTTTCAACCAACTTTAGTATGTATTTACAAGGAGCAAACAGACATTCGGATAATTTAATAAAGTCATAATATCCATATATTTTTTTGTAATAATCAAGTATAGCTGAACTTGAAAATTAACTTTAAAAGGTCAATGTTCAAGTTCTGGACTCAAAATTTACAAATGTATTTCTTTAAAAAGTTCTAAATGTATATGCCAAATTTTTTAAACTTCTTAACAGTTATTTGGCTATTGTTGGTATATGAGTTTTAAAATGTTTGAACTTTAAAAGGTCAATGCTAAATAGTTCAATTCATAGAAAACCTATTTTATTAATGCTAGTAAGTGCAAGATCTTCACAAAACCTATCAAGAATTAGCTAATTTGTTCTCAAGCCAGTGTCCACAAAATGTTTAACCACAGACACGAACATACATCCTTCCACATACATCTTATCATAAGAAAACATGTTTTTCATTTGAAAACTCAAAGTCGATTTTACAGATTTGAAATATGAAGAAAATAAACAAATAGCCAACAGCAGTGGGTACAAAAAAGATCTTCTTTATTAGATTATGTCACAGTGCAGCAAAGACATTAGGCTATTACACACAGAGTATTAAAAAAAATTAAGTATCTCATGGCAACAGGTCAACAACAGTATCAATGAACTGTGTGCAATTCCTGAAAATCTTCCATCTGCCATCTTCATAGTTTCAAATCAGGAGGCACCTTTTTCTCCTCATTGGGTAGGATGTGGAGAAGACTGAATTGCTATAAAAAGCACCTCTTTTTTTCCCTATGTGGGACTTTAGCTGTATCCCTGTATGAAAACCATCCTGTATATTGAGCTGTGCCACATGCAGAACAAAATTGCTTATTTTCTCTGCAAGTACTGTAAGTGCTAGGCTAGCTCACATTAACAAAAACACACTACAGTCTGCTAAGCTCTTTGTGCATTTTTGTAATTGTTCACTAGATAAAAGAAACAAAACAAAAAGCAAAAAAAAAAAGCAACTATTTGGTTTGGTGTATATTGTTTGCTGGTCAGCACTGCTACTGATCTTCTATTACATTTACTGCAGCTGTAGCTGACTTTCTAGAAACAGTTTTATTGGCTGAACAAATTTGTCTTTTAATGTATTTAACGTTAAGCTTGTGTTATTAAACCTCTGAGTGTTCAGGCTCTAGAAGCATATTGTTTAAATTATTTGTTAAAGTTTACTCAAATTAGATCATCTTTTACATTTACCTTTGAGCTTCTGTGTTTAGTGCCCAAGGTATTACATAATAAACCAAGTTAAAGACATTTGCTGACTTTCCTCCAATTAAGTAATAGCAAGATTTCAAATGAATGAGTGGCAGTCTCCTTTGTATGGAGTTTGTGATGAGAAAGGATATCACATAAAGGCTTCCTATATATAACAATTATCTAGGGAAATTACACACACACT
>JANRMT010062818.1:28089947-28124762 GCA_026402145.1 Polypterus bichir lapradei
TTATCTGTAGCTTAGTTCCCATATCCTGCGTACATTATAATCCAGTGGGGTTAACCATTATAAGCCCACAGTTTTCAGAAGGGGGGATAGAAATGAGAAACATTTACTAAATTGTCTGCCTCTGTTTCTCCAGGTTATCTTAAAAGCAAGTGCACTAGATGAATAAGGTGATTTGTTTACTTTAAAATCAATTTTATTCTCTTTCGATGGAGAAGAAAGGGTAAATAAAGACAACACAACTAATTTACAACTGAAGAAAAACTATACACACGATTATTATTTTTCAGGAAGTTTAACGCTGAAAGGGGATATTGTTGACAATTTTTGATTTTCAAGAAGTAAAGTAATTTCAGTACTTAGAGAAGAATCAAGTGAGAAAGGACAGACTATTGTATTAGATAATATATGATTAATGATTTTAGTTATTGAAGTTTATTTCAATAATGCAAGAAGGGATTCTCAGTCTATATTGTGTCTATTTCATTAAGATTTTCTTGTAGTATTGTCATATCTGGTCACAAAGTCATCACCCATTATTAAAAATCTGTCCCTGTTAACCAGACAAATTAAATCCTTAATATAAAGTACTAGCTGCGTGTGATAAACTGCCTGAAGACTCCCCAGCAGTTTTACTACATTGGTGAACTTGCAGAGGTGTCAGCTAAGTGGGTCAGGGAAGGAGTCACATGACACCTCACCACGATGGCTACCTATGGCTAGAGCTCCGACTCTTCAAGGAAACAACTTTTCTACTTTTTCTCCCACCTTATTTTAACTATTAAATCTACAGACTGTACCATATTTCTCACTGTCACCGAGAACAAATGTCATCTTCAGACTGGGGATCCCATTCTTCACCTAATAACTCGCCAAAGAAGCTGTAACATCTTCCAACAGAATCCAATGCCAATATGGACGCCTACTGGGACTCGATGAAAAACAAATCTCCTCGAACACACAACCCACGCTGAATACTACAATGCAGACCAACTTCACTGAAATAAGGGCGACCTGAAATCTATTAAAGAGGAGCAGGCAAAACTGAGCAAGGATGTCCGAGCCATACAATCCACTGTATCCCGTTACAATATGGAGATGAAGGAGTTCCGTAAAGAAGTCGCTGACTTGAAAGACAAAGTGATCGATCAAGATAATAGGGCTCGAGGAGACAATTTAAAAATTGTCTGAATTAAAGAAGGGGTTGAAAAAGACAACCCAATTTACTTCCATTCCCAAATATGGCAAAAGTAGTTAACAAACCTCTCAAACTTTGCCCAGGAGATCATACGGGCTCATCATTTGTATACTCTCCATGCTGATACTGCCATCCCAAGGAATCTTATAATAAAATTTCTGAGGTTTTTGGACCTCCAACAAATTCTGTTGAAGGCATGCCGTGCTGAAAACATTTACAGTATTTTGAAGTCTCAGAGATCCCCTTCTTCTCCGATTTCAGTTCAGACACTGTGTAGAAAATGAAAGCCATGGCCCCATTTGCCCAGAAAGCTCATGTTGCCGGTCTTTAGCCATATTTGCTCTATCCTGCTGAACATAAGTCTTGGCTCATCGCATCTCCTGTTCGACTCACCAGCTGAAGCACTCACAGCAACTGACAACTTTGTTTCAACCAGCACTTTCATGACATAAAGATCTCTCCTTTTGACTCTGTATTACTCCATTGTATTTTATACATCATTGGTCAAGTTCATGGTCCAGCAATGTTGCAGTCATTCAGGTTTCTGTCTTACCTAAAATTTTTAATTATTGAAAACTCACATTTTGAACTGTCCTTTATATTGTTCATTTGATATCGATGTTATGCTATGTTAACATACACTGAGCTTGGAATTGGGGACTTTCTGTGTAGTTATCGGTTTGATGGGTTTGCAGCAGTGGAGGTGATCAGGCCTAATGGCATCATCAGCATCATCGTGGGTCGCCATGTGCTGCAGTTGATTCTCTCCCTCCATTATTTTGTTCTATGTGTTCTTTTCGTTCTCTGCACCACACATACTATTTCAAGAAGTAATTCATTCCTTTTCATTAATTTTGTGGCTGAGAATGAAGATCAGAGGGTGTGTGTGTTTGGCCTCTCTTTTTGCTCTCATTTTATGGTAGTTCCTTTTTGTTGCACTCCTGGGAGGCCTGCATACAGGGGTGGTTTTGGCATCACTAGTTGCTTCTGGTTTTTATTAGTTTACTTAGTCTGGAGTCCCTGCCACTGGGGGTAGTTTGTGGGTCAAGCGGTGTAGGTTTGGGAGGGAACCTGAGCTGAGAAGACTTTGGATTTTAATGTTTGTGATATTACCAGTTCCCACATAACAGCACACTATAACTTCCATTTCTTGTTGTTCCATTCTATCTTCTGCTAGTCTCATTTCTGAGTCTAATTATGGCAAAGCTTAACATTTTATGTGGAACATCAGAGCCCTGAACTCAAGTCAGAGGCACACTTGCCTCCTTGATCTCCTCCACTGTTACCAGATAGATGTAGCTTTAATTAAGGAGTCGCACCTGTTGACAGCAGACATTTCCCACTGTAATAATAAGCTCTAAAGGGTTGCGTCATTCTTATTCTGCAGCGCCACACCTTACAATTTAAGGTTGTGGAATCAGGTAGTGCCTAAGCGGGTCAATTTTGTTACTTGAAGTCCAAGCTAGGAGGTCGTAAATTACTCTTTGTTTCTGCCTGTGGCTTTACCCTGTATCACCCCTCCTTTTTTCCTCAACCTCACCGACTGTCTTCATAAACTCGGACTGTGGACTTCTAATCGGCACTGATGCAAAGACTGCCTTAAACCCTTTGCTAGACAGATCTCCACCACCGTTCGGCAAGCACACATCTCCCATATTCTTTATGTAATTTTATTGCCAATCTTAATTTAATAGTCTTCTTCAGTTAGAGAATTCTCTTTTTTTTCTTCCCATCACAAATCACAGTCTCACATTGTTTATATTTTCATATTAAGCAACCTGGCTTAATTGGTTTCAGAGGCTTCATTGGTCTCATCTGCTATATCTGACCACAGACATAATAATTTACAGTTGATCCTTCTGTTTTTAACATCTCGCGCCCAAGGTTGAAATTCAGCACATCTCTACTGAAAAACAAATAATTTTGCAAACAACTTGATGTCAAACTAGAGGAGTTCTTATCACTCAATATAGGCTCTGTAGATAATGCAGGTGCCATCTGGGAGGCAATTAATGGTTTCATTCAGGACTTTACTATTTCCTCACACTTGGCACATACTAAACTTCAAAAATCAAACACCTCGATTCTAAATTTTCATCCTTAAAAAGAGCACGTCCCCTTGTGGTTAATAAAGAACATGAATTTCTGATTGCTAACACTAGATCTGAATCTTTTAATCCAAAGAGCTGAATTCTTAATCCACCATACTAGGGCTCACTATTATGTCTCTGGGGCCAGGCCTACTTCTTGCAGACTTCTTGCAGCTAGGATTAAGAAAAATTTCTTGTTCACCTCCATCTACACTTCACCAAGTTTAACTGATGATTGCCGGTCAACCTCAAACTGCCTTCGACCCCTTCCCACAGCGCCGAAAGGTGATTTATAATAATAAAATTGATATTAACTAACCCACACAGAGAAAAAATGCAAAACCAAAAAACTATAATAATACACTTTTACAACACCCCCACTTCCAATATATACAATGAACACAAAGCATAAAATTATAATTCAAAGAACTTTCCCCTCCGTCCTTTCGATTTAGTCTTTCTTCCGTTTTACTATTTCTCCATAGTCCAGATCATTAGACATGCCAATCTCAGAATAAAAAGATTTACGGCTCACACTGCTTTCGATCCCTTTCACGGTAACCTCAGCGTATCCGGAATCTTCGAGGTGGCCACCCCAGACTGCAGTAGACTTGTGGTGCTCCCCGAAAACAATTCTTTCTCCTGGACTCAGAATGGTCATGTCCTTTCCTCCTTCGCCATAAAACTCAGGCTGTCTTTTCTTCCTCCTCTTCCTGCCTTTTCGCGCCCCTATTTAAATAGTGTGTCTGTTTCCATGGCACTCCCGGAAATCGTAAATGACAGCCTTGTACCTCCCAAAAGGTCCTCTCTATCCAACCCGCCTATCTTATCTTCCATATTTTTTAAATGACAATGGGATTTTATATAGACAGAAGAAGAAAAAAATATATATACTTTTTTATGTGGCAATGCTGGCTCGATTTCCTGATAATAAATAATGAATTTGTAGATTACTACTCTAAACTATTTACTGATAACTTTGGTACCACTCCCTCAGATATAAAATCATTCCTTAACACCCTTTTATTCCCCTATCTCACTGAGGAAGAGGCTTCTCTTCTAAATACTCCCATCTCTTTACCTGAACTTAAAGAGGCATAACATTCAATGAGCACAGGCAAGTGCCCTAAAATTGGACGGGCTTCCATTGGAGGTAATTTCTACATTCTGGAAACACTTATCCCTTCCCCTTTTTGAGATGATCAGCGCAGCTGCCTCCTCTAGCCATTTAAACCATAGTATTAATATTACAGTTATTACATTACTTTTGAAGCAAGGTAAGGACCCTACTCTGTGTTAGAGTTATAGACCCCTAACTCGCATTAATATGAATACAAAACTGCTAGCTAATGTTCTGGCCTGCTGCTTACAGAAAGTCATTAACAAATCAATCCACTCCAACCAGTCTGGTTTCATATATTCAAGGTTAGCCTTGGATAACATAAGAAGCCTTCTGCATGTCTTTAATTCAGCTTCCTCCCTTCTCAGCTCTGCTGCACTCCTTTCCCTGGATGCTAGCCGTTGACCGCATGAGTTGGAAATTGTTAAGGCAAGTCATGGACAGAATGAGCTTCGGTCTAAGGTTTATAGATCTGGTGATAACTCTTTACTCCTCCTCCTCTGAAGTTCTCTTGTCTAATTCAAATATCTCATGTCCCTTCTCCATTTGTAGGCAAGCATTTGTAAGTAAGACTGTCCTTTGTCTCCTTTATTCTTCAATTTATCTCTCGAACTGCTTGCAATTGTCATCTGTAATTACCAGCTGCTAACTCCCTATTACAATTTCAAATTCCAGTTACATAATATCCTTATATGCAGACAACATCCTCCTATATCTAGGTAATGCCCTGACTGACATCCCTTGCGTGCGAGAACTGTTCAGGTGTTTTGAAGCCTTGTCCGGATACAAAATTAATAGGTCTAAATCATCTCTCTTGCCCCTTAATGATGTGCTCTCAATTCTCCCTACCATCTGTCATCCCTGTATCTAGTACTGTAAGATATTTGGGAGTTGATATTATGGCCTCAATCTCAGATAAACCCTCTAATAACTAATCACTGCATCATTGCTGATGTGAAAGCCTCCATAAACACCTGATCCAAACTCACCCTCTCTTTTTAATCTCATTTGGCCAATACCAAAATGAAAATTGTACCCCACTTCAACTTCATTAACTCCACGCAGCCACTTCCACCACCTACTAAATACTGGTCAGAAGTTAGGTCACTGATCTCAAGATTCCTCTGGAATGGCAAGAGACCACACTTTAAACATTCGACACTAGTTAGAGAGATAGATTGAGTGCAGGTGTAGCTCTGCCTGACCTACAACTATGCCATTGGGCTTTCACCCTCTGCCCTATTTTGTCATGGCTTTGTCCTCTGCCTCATCCCCCTCCATGGCTCCCTATAGAATCCTCCCTTGCTTTCCCACTTTCACTTCAAGGTGCCCTACTTACCTCCATGAAGTCTAAAGCCACGATCCTTGCCTTGGGACCTATTTTGCCATACGCCATCAATATCTGGCATTGTGTGGAAAAGTTACTTGCACCCTCTAGAAAATGGCACTCCCTCACTCCTATATTTCATAACCCTGCTCTTTCAGCAGGTGGCCAGCCCTGTGTATCTCCAGGTTGGCAGTGTGCTGGGAGATCTGTTTAATAGTTCAGAGCTTATGTAGTTCCAGTTCCTGGCTCCAGTTTCTTTTTCTACCTTCAACTCTAATCAGTACTCAGGACATGTGGAATTTCCCTAACTAAACCCCTAACTAATCCCTAGGCTCAGGCTGGGTGAGAGAAGGGTGGGTTGGGTTGAGTTACTTTGCATGTTATGTCTGTTTATTCTTGTCAATTTGTTTTTGGTCAATGAAACATTTATCACAAAAAAAAAAACAAGTGTGCTGTAACAGGTTGTATCTTGTCTGAAATGGATGTGTAGTCAAGTGCAGTTGTGACACAAATTGAGTCAGACAGGCTGGAACCCGTCTCGGGCAAATGTATGGTTGCTCGTTGTATGAACATACAACGTGTATTACTACAAAGCTAAGTTTGTCTGTTTGGGTTGAATAAGAAGTGAGGTGCATGCAAGCGCCAAAAAAATTTAAGTGAATACGTCTCACCATCTGACCAAGTGCAAGTCACACTTTTGTATAAGATTCTACATCTTCCGTAGAATTCACACCAACTCCCGTGGTTGTGGTTCATCCTGAGGAGAGCAGACTGCTCCTTACACATACACACACACACACACACACATACATATATATATATATAATATATATATATATATATATATTTTGTAGTGAGAACTAAGGTGCATGCAAGTGCTGGAAAAAATTAAAAGTGCATGCATGCACCATCTAGTGGCTGTGGTTGAACACACACACACACACAGGTCTTTCATTTATCTGTCAATAATACAGTGTTTTTCATAGTTTCAAGAAATATAAGACGTGGCATGAAAGTACTGGGTGCATTAAAAACCTAGAAATACCAAGATGAAACCTCTACCAACATTTTGTGTGTATCATGCAGAGGTGGGTAGAGTAGCCAAAAATTGTACTCAAGTAAGAGTAGCGTTACTTCAAAATAATATTACTCAAGTAGAAGTAAAAAGTAGTCATCCAGAAAATTACTCAAGTAAGAGTAAAAAAGTATTTGTTGAAAAGACTACTCAAGTACTGAGTAACTGTTTGATCATAATAAATGATTTATTTTTTTTGAAATTTAATAAGACAGACATAAATATAATGTTCAAATTGTGCTATTTTCAAATAACAAAATAAAAAATGAGCAAAAATAAATAACATCTTTACAAAATAAAGATGCACAAATAACACAAAGTTCCAAATCTCAGTTTTTCACAACAAAGCTTTTAAAGCTAACACCTACAGTAGGTAACATGTATGTTTGAACAGTGCAAACTAACAGTGACAAGATAACCTGTACACTGACAGTATAATACTGCATATTCACTTGCCCTCCAAATAGCACAGGTGATAGAAAATAACATTAGAACAAGGCAGCTTGTGCACATACAAGAAGTCTCACTTTACCTTGACTGTCTGTGTCTGTGGATGTTTCGTTAAAACATGCTTGCTCTTCATTAAGTGAAGCGATGTTTAAGCTTCAGCAGGAGTTGGCACTCAAGGTTCCTGCAGTGAAGCTGTGACAGTTTAGCAATGATCTGGAGGCCTGTATGACTAAAAAGTCTCTCACAGGCTGCAGATGCAGGACGTTTGTGTGTGGTCATGTGACTGCATGGCTACATCTGATTAGTGAAAAGGAGTCATGTGATTATTGTTGCTACGTCTGTTTGGTGAAATGGAGTCATGTGATTATTGTTGCTACGTCTGTTTGGTGAAACGGAGTCATGTGATTATTGTTGCATCATCTGATTGGTGAAACAGTCATTCAGTAGATCCTCTGGCAACTTCTCTCCGACTGAAATATAGTGTATATAATTGTGTAGATGGAAAAAACGAGTCTAGTGTTGCCCAATGTAGCAGAGTAAGAGTAGCGTTTCTTCTTCACAAATGTACTCAAGTAAAAGTAAAAAGTATGGTGCAGTAAAACTACTTATTGAAGTACAATTTATTGTTAAAAAAGTTACTCAAGTAAATGTAATGGAGTAAGTGTAACTCGTTACTACCCACCTCTGGTACCATGACACATGATCCACTATCCAAGTATGATCATTGGCCTATTCTTAGAGGAACTCAATTTAAGGAAACATTTGAGACATTGAACATATTATTAAATGTTAGATACAGTATGCTGGATTGTTCTCTTCTAATGATGTGATCTTGATCACTAAACTTCATCACGTCTGAATATTGCTTCTCCCATAAATGAACCCATGGACATTCATGTGCGGTCTGATGATATGTGAAGCTGAGTGTACAGAATCAGTGAACTGAAAGATGGAGGAGTATCACTATGTTCTAGAGGATTTAAGCCTTACACCAAAATTGCCTGCCAGCTAGAAATAAACATGGACCTGGTTGGTTCACTTTTTTTTTCCAGATGTGTTCTCCCTACTAACAACTGAAATTCTGCAGGAGTGAGGCAACATACTGTATGTCTTATACTTTAAATGCATTCGACATTTAACTGTTCCTAAAGAGATTAACTTAATGTATAAAATACCATTTCTCACGGTCTCAAATAAAAGTATTATTGGGTTCCAATTAAGTGACAGAAAAGGCTAGGTTGAAAAGTGAGGGGAGTGCTTCAGCCATTCCTGAACCCAAAAATTGAGCAAGGTTAATAATATATTAATTTTATTTAATTTTAATTCCCCCACGGCTCTCAGGTCGTGGTGGAGGTTTAGTGACTGTCTTCAAATCCAGGTTCGATTGTAAACAGCGGTTTCTAGCTGTTTCTTTCTCCAGCTTTGAACTGAGTCTTTTTGAGTTGGGTCGTTCTCCTGTGCTGCTTTGCACGGTGGTTTATCGTCCACCAAAGTATAAGGATTTTATAAGTGACGTTTCTGACTTCTTGGCAGAATTTATGCCAAAATATGACCAAGTTTTAATTGTTGGGGATTTTAATATTCATGTCTGTTGTACTGAGAAGCCTTTGGTGAAGGACTTTTTAGATTGAATGGATTCTTTTAGTCTAATTCAGTCTGTAACTGGTCCCACTCAGGAATGTGGGCATACACTGAATCTTGTCTTTTCTCGCGGTGTTCTTAATCTGGAAATTGGTGATGCAGTATTTTCGGACCATATGCCCGTTTTATTTGATTTTGTTTCTCTCTGTCAATTTGCTAAACCATATGCACTTGTTCAGCGCTGCCGTGCTCTTAGATCTTCCACTGCTGCTCAGTTTTCTGCTCTTTTCAGTTATGAAGTGACCTCACAGCCCTCGGTGTCTTCCAATACTGAGGAGCTAACACTTCAATTTAATTCTGCTTGCCAAACTGCTCTGGACTCTGTGGCACCATTAAAAAGCAGGCAACTAAAGCCCTGCTCCGAGCCGTGGTTAAATGCTAATACCCGTGCATATAGACGGGAGTGCAGGAGAGCTGAGTGGAGGTGGAAAAAAGACAGGTTGCAGGAAATATTGAGAGAAAGTTGGTTGTGTTATCAGAAAGTTTTGAAAGCTGCAAGATCAAAATTGTTTTCTGAAGTTATTGGCTCCAACTCTCACAACCCCCATGTACTTTTTAACACATTGAGTTCTGTACTTAATGTTCATGAACCTGTCTTTCTGGAAGCCTCTGGGGAAACTTGCAACAAATTTCTTCAGTATTTTTTGGAGAAGGTTGTAAGCACTAGGGCCCTCATTTCACCACCTTCTCATGATCCATCCATTTTAATACCCTGTTTGGCTGTGTTTGATCACTTCGAGTCTGTCACTCTCCCCTTTTTACAGCAGCTGGTTTGCAGTATGAAGCCGTCTGGCTCCCCCCTTGATGTTGTCCCTCCTCGACTTCTTAAGGAGGTCTTTTCTACCTTGGGTCCTTCTATTCTTACAATTATTAACAGTAGTTTAACCTCTAGTGTGGTGCCTAAAAATTTTAAACATGCTGTTGTGCAACCACTGCTGAAAAAAACGGGTCTGGACCACTCTGTTATGTCCAACTTTAGGCCTATTTCCAAATTACCTTTTTTGTCCAAACTCTTGGAAAAAGTCATCTATACCCAACTGAAGTCCTTTCCAGATGAACATGCAATTCTAGAAGTGTTCCAGTCTGGGTTTAAAACTCACCACAGCACTGAGTCTTCTCTGTTAAGGATTTTTAATGATATTCTTTTAACAGTGGACTCTGGTGACTGTGTGCTACTTATGCTTTTGGATTTAACAGCTGCCTTTGACATGATAGACCATGAGATTCTCATCTCCAGGTTGGAGCAGTGGGTGGGCATCACAGGTTTAGCTCTCCAATGGTTTAGGTCCTATCTCTCAGATAGAAGTTTTTGTGTCAGTATTGATGATTTTACTTCCACCTCTGTTGCACTTCCCTGGGGGATACCACAGGGCTCCATCCTGGGACCTCTTCTGTTCTCCTTATACCTACTGCCACTCTGTGCTATTTTTCGGAAACACAGTATTTCCTTTCATCTTTATGCAGATGATTGTCAGGTCTATTTCCCTCTGAAGCGCCAAGGTCTACGTTCTGTCCAGACCCTGCTTGACTGCCTTATTGACATAAGGAGTTGGATGGCATTAAATTTTCTAAATTTTAATGAGAACAAAACAGAAGTCATGCTATTTAGACCCAATAGCACCAGTGGAACCCCCTGCATCGACCGTCCCTCTGTGGCTCAATTTGAGAAATCCATGATCACAAATTTAGGTGTGAAAATGGATCCCACTTTAAAACTTGATAGCCATGTGAACGCAGTGGTAAAATCTTGCTTTTTTTAACTGGCACAAGAAAGCATGAGCATGTTACCCCGATTTTGGCTTCCTTTCAATGGCTTCCAATTAATTTTCAAATTCATTTTAAGATCCTTGTATTTGTTTTTAAATCCTTTAATGGTTGTGCCCCTCTTTATTTGTCAGAACTGCTGCACCCTTATGTACCGTCTCACTCTCTCAGGTCAGCAGACCAGATGCTTTTATGTGTTCCCAAGACATGATGCAAACTCCGAGATCATCAAGCTTTTTCAGTTGCAGCCCCAAAACTCTGGAACGATTTGCCGTTGCACGTTAGGCAGGCTCCTTCGCTAGCTGCCTTTAAATCCTTTTTAAAAACACATTTTTACTCTCTGGCTTTTAACCCAGTATGATATGTTGGCTATCTGTATACTGTATATTTTTTTTTTATTAAGAATCTCCTCAGTTCTTATGTGTTCATGTGTTTCTGTTTCATTTACCCTTTGGTTTTGTGTGTCTGATATGTTGGGTTTTTATTGTATAGCACTTTGGTCAGCATTGATGTTGTTTTTAAAGTGCTTTATAAATAAATAATATATAATACAAGAACTGGTTTATTACAAGGAAGAGTGAACTGTTGCAGGAGGAACATAAATTACAAAAATAAGAGAACACAATAAAGAACTAATGCCCAAGAAATATTCACACACAATGCTTGCATGGACTGGGTTATGGGCAAGGTTGTGGGGTCCAGCAGCTGTGAGACATCCATTGGTGAAGAAAGATTCATTGATCAGGGCTCTTGACAGACTGAGCGAGGAGTCTGAGTGTCTAGGCTTGTGAGTGTCCTGGATAAAACCCAAGATCTAGGTCTAAGCACAGCCATCAGCAGTTTGTCTGTCTGTGGAGAGAGCGTTGACCTTGTTGAGAGGTTTATTTACCTCAACAGTGACATTCATGTCTCTGATGACTCTTCCTGTGAAGTCGGTAGATGGATTGGGAGTGAGGTGGGGGGGGTCATGAGATCACTGGAAAGGGGTGTGTGGCACTCCCAATATCTATTCAAAAGGACAAAGTTCCAAGTCTTTAGAGTCCTGGTGCTTCCTGTCTTGTTATATGGTTGCGAGACATAGTCACTATCCAATGACCTGGGACATAGACTGGACTCCTTCAGTACTGTGTCTCTTCGGAGAATTATTGGGTACCACTGGTTTGACTTTGTGTTGAATGAGCGGTTGCTCACAGAGTCCCGAATGAAGCACATTATCTGTATCTTGTGAGGGAGTGTCAGTTATGGCATTACGGCTATGTAACACGATTCCCTGAGGGTGATACGGCTCACAGGATCCTCATTGTTGAGGTCCTGAGTGGCTGGACCAGGCAAAGGGGACACTCACATAATACCTGTCTGCAGCAGATAGATGGTCATTTCTGGAGGGTGGGACTGGACCACGTTTCTTCCTGGGGGGTTGCCAACCACGATTCCAAGCTGTTTCATCATGTGGTGGGAGTGGCAACATGCTATACCAGTGCATGCTCCCAACCTTACATGACCTGAGGGTGTTATGGTGCACTTACTGAATACTCAATGTGCCACCTATTCCCCTCCTCCCACCAACCTTATTTCTTCACATTCCAGCCTCTCCTCTTTCATTGCACAGGTTGAGCACTTGCCAATGTCTACTTCCCAACTGCAAGCAGAGCTACCTTGTGGTTAGACCAGACTTCTAATCTCCAGACAGTACCTAATTCTAGGTGTACCCCACAACCTCTTCTGGCGTCTTAAATGCTACGGACAAGTTTTGAGGCCATATGTGTAAAGCTTTCTCTAGCAAAACCAGGAGTACCAGCACTTCCATATTCTTATCAACACGCAGATAGGGACAGGTGAAGACTCTAGTATTCACCATGAAATGGGATCCTACACTACCCTCTGCTGACTTGGATGACTTCCAAAATGTGAGTGTACATTTCACACTGACTTCCTGTTAGAGACCAGTGTTTGCCCAAGTAGCACATCCTGCTGGTTTACAGCTGGGTCGCTAGGGGTTACTACCAATAGTTATATCAAAAAAAGAATAACTGCTCATAATTCCTCCAGGTGACCACACTGGTTCTTTGAATAGGGTTATTGACATTTTTGAAGCTATTCTTCAAGGTAGGAATAAAATAGTTAACATGTGAGTGAGGCAATCACTCAATCATTCCGAAATGTTTAGAATTCACCTTGCCTTCTGTCACATGTGACCATATCACAGTGATTGTGCATCACTGTAAAACAAGCAGAATATGCATATGGTGTCCTGCTTAGAAGAAGAATTCTCATCAAATAATGACTGAAGAAAAAACAAACAAAATGCTCACAGAGAAGAGAAGTAGGCCTCCCTAGGGATATGATTGTAACAATTAATTTGGTGACACTTCACAGTATGGAAAGCAGCAGGAAAGTACTGGCAACATACCATGAGTAACAAAAATAAAACAAAAAAAAATATATGTATTATTTAGCAAAGGCAGCCAGCTCTGAAATCTGAAAAATATATGCTTGCATTGCTATATTTTGTAGAAATATGCATCATAGTGGTGCTGTATTCTGACCAGCTGGCTTATAGTTCTAGGGTTGTAGTCATACAAGAAAATGAGTACTTCATACATCTAAATGTGGGTAAGTCACTAAGACAGAAAGTCACAAGGTATCCTACTTTTTCTACGTATGGTTTCTGCATGTTGAGTGTAGCATGACCATTTAAAGTCTACTACGAGTTGTTTGTCGTCTGAGGTCAGATTTATCTGATTTTAGGATATGATCAGAACTGGATCTGAATGAATATTAGAATGTCTGGATATGTATAATACTGGAACTGAAGGATGGCATAGTTAATTTTCATAAGACTCTAGGTACTTCGCTGTGTCATTTTCTGTTAGCTTGTATATGCAAAAACATACTAAACATTCTGAAGCTTCCATTAACTGATGAATAAACTAAATTTAATTAAATAGGGACAGATATGTGGTGTTAATAATAATAATATTAATAATTTATATAGCACCTTTCCCATGTTACAAAAAAGACAGAAGAAATAAGACAATTAAGGTACAACAAAAGTGGGAGAGATATCTAAGAAAGAAAAGGAAAACAGGTTAATGTGGTGCAGATATGTGATGAGAATAGACAATGAATATGTAGGCATAAGAGTGATGGGAATGGAAGCAGTGGTGAAGAGAAAGTGAGAGAGGCCAAAGTGGAGGTGGATGAATAAAGTAAAACAAGATCTAAACAAAGGGATAAGACTGGGTAAGAGGTGCAGGATCGAGCTATATGGAGAAGGTTCATCAAGCACATCATCCCACATAGAAGTGGGAAAAGATGAAGAAGAAGGTACCAGAGTAGCTTTAAATGTCATTTTAGGCAGACATGTTTATATCAGCACTACCTCTAGCTTCAATTTATATTATATACCGTAAATACCCGCATATAGGACGATACCACGTAGAGGACGCAGTGGATTTTTGACCCTAAAAACCATGGAAAAACCTGTGTACCTGTTTATAGGACGCATCCTGATTTTGAGTTACTAATTAAAAGCTGCTGTCGCCAGCGCCAGTGATTGTATCCATGCGTTTGTGTTAGGCTGGAGTCTCTCTGAACAACAACAAAGAGCGAGAAACATAATAGACGGCGAAAACAATGTATTGGTGATGTGAAAATTCAAAATAAAACAATTTCCAAACGTTACAATAAGGCATACAGGTGGATGTATTGTAAAATGAGCTTTCAAACGGCGTGTCATTCTCCAAAATCGATACAGTATTAGCGACGCTACACCTGAAAAATACTTTAATTTGAAATGGTGTGAAATGCCAGTGTGGGGACGACGGCTAATCACACGCAGACTGAGGCATAAACCGGTAGCTACAATTGCAGCAATGCTGACTGTCGCTTGAAAACAAACTTTGAAATTCAAATTGGATTCAACCACTCCTCTCTGTCCCCGTCACAGAGCCATCGAAGGAGAAGGCAAAGGAGAGGCACTGACACACGCGCACACGATCATAAAGTCCAATGGACACTCCCGTCTATGCGCCGAGAGCATCACGCATTGAATAACACTGAGAAAACCTTGAACAACAGAGAAAACTAACACTGCAATAGTTCGCGCTATAGTGCTAGGAACCGCTCGATAAAAACACTTTTTTTTTTTTTAATCAGTTTTAAACACAGGGAAAAAAATGAACATTTGAAAAATCCGTAATTTAATAAACCACCAAGAAAAGTAACATTGCCACAATGCACGCTATGAACCGATCGCTGTAAACAGAACTGAAGACAAAAACAAGCCTTTTCTACCTTATGCATCCAGTCCTCCCTTTCTCGCTCTCTCTGTCACGAGCCTGGGGCGCCTGTGTGTGCCTCCTCCTAGCGCGCCTGTCTGTGTGCATGCCTCTCTCGCGTGTTGCGTGTGTGCCTCTCTCGCGCACGTCTGTGTGTGTGTTCGCTCGCGCTCTCTCTTTCTCTCTCTTGCTCGCTCGCGCTCTCTCTCTCTCTTGCTCGCTCGCGCTCTCTCTCTCTCTCTTGCTCGCTCGCTCGCTGCACAGGAAATGCACAGGGAGAAACTGAATATGTACAAACCGAAAGAGAAACTATATCCATGTATAAGAAGCACCTGGGTTTTTAGGCCTACTTCTTAAGAAAAAAATGCATCCTATATGCGGGTATTTACGGTACTTTTGGTTTTATACAATGATACGTCAGTGAATTTATATAACTTTATTTTCCAAGCCTCTTGAAATACAGAATGTAAAAGCAAAAATGTGTTACAATCAAAGAATTGAAAAAAATATATATTTTCCATATTAGAAAAAAACCTTCATATTGCAAAACTATTCAGGTAGGTGGTCTTAAGTTTGAAAAATATTAGCCAGTATCTTTAACTAAGCAAAAAGCTTTATTAGTACACTCTCACAGTAGCTTAAACAATTACCCTTTTTAAAACAGTAATGATTTTAAAATAAATCAACATCTCTACCAGATTTATGTTCTACCCCAGATACCACAAATCACCCATTATCCAAACAATGTAATAGTACATAGTACAGTATAGCCACGGAGAGAGTAAAGCAGTTTGCAATTTGGCTAAAGTGATAAAAAGTAAATCACTGCTTACCTTCCCCAAAGAGATGTGACATAAGTTTGCCGAGAGTCTGCTTTAAATTGAATTCAACTAGCTTTACTGCTTCCAGAGTATGATGTTCTTGTTTCTCTACAGTACGGATACCACTCTCAAATAAGCTAAGTTCCTCTCCATTTGTGACACTTGAAAACAGCTTTAAAAAAAAAAAAAAAAAAAAAAAAACATAAAACACTTGGTGAATCTTGTCTTCCACTCAATTATAAATACATATATAGTTACTATATATACATTTTTCTTTTCAAAACGCACTGCTTATTGCTTATATTAACTGACAGCATACTGTATCTGTATGTAAACCTGTTTTCTGTAAGAATACTGAAAACACTCTATTACATCAACTCACAGAAATACAGGATGCACAACAGAATAAATACTTTAAAATCTTCAGATTGGCAACAGTGCTCTCATATGTATGATGCGTATCACTTTATAAAGTTATTACATAATGCTTCATAAAAAAGCCTGGTAAAGGAACATCATTAATTGATTTCACAACTATAGAAATACAGTGGAACCTTGGGTCACGAATGTCTCGTACAAATCTGGTTATGACCAGTGTCACAGATGGCTGGGATGCCTAAAAGGACCGGAAGGTGGCATAAAAAGCTTCCAGGTCACGAGGGGGCAACCGCCCTGGATTAAAAGAGGACCACAGGAAAGGGACAAAAAGATTTTAACCCGTTGGGACCCGTAGCCACCGCCAGGGGGCGTGTTAAGCCTCAACAGACCGGGAGAACTTTACTTCCGCCACACTTGGCAAGATGGCGGAGGAACCTGCCAGGGACGCCCGGAGTGCTTCCGGGGCAAAGGGCAGCACTTCCACCACACCAGGAAGTGCTGCCGTAGATCGTCACCAGCCACCAGGAGTACATCCGGGCAGGAATAAAAGGTGCCGCCTCCTTACACTCGAGGAGCAAGAGTCGGGAGTGGGAGAAGGACAAAGCTCCAAGAAGGAGATTGGCGGCCAAGGACAGAGATAGAGAAGTCTAATTGTGGTGATTACTGCTGTGTGCACTGTGTGGTGTTCTGGGACTGTGTTTATTATGTTTAATAAACGTGTGGAATTTATAAAGATGTGGTCTCCGACTGGTGGTGTCCGGGCAAGTCTCACACGAAAAAGTTTGCCAAACTTTTGCATCTGTTCACGACCACAGACTCGGGTGACCAACAAGCCAGTTTCCCTTCCGGTTCTTATGCGCCGATGATTTCAGCATGTGTTCAGTCTCTCCCTGTGCATTTGCTGTGAACTCTTTGTGCTCTATTTCGTTTCCCTTCTGGTTCGTATGTGCCGGTGATGTACGCACTTGTTCAGTCTCTTCCTGTACAGTACATTGTTCTCGGTCAGACGTGCATCGTGCAGAGGGACTTTGTGGTATAGTGGGTCCACAGCTCACGTCAAGAGGCCAGTTTAAATAATTGCCGCACTACAGCTGCCACGTCCTCTTCATAAATAGAAGCGCGAGGCGGCTAAAGGGAGGAAACAAAAAAGAAAGACAGAGGTTGCGGAGTGAGGAGGTAAGCAGGAAGCAGTGTGGAAAGAACCGGTGTGAGCGAGTGAGCAGCGAGTGCGTGCTCGCAGGCAGGCAGCTGGACAGTGAGCCCAAGCAAGGGAGGTGCAGATGGAAGCGGTCGCTCCAACTGTGAGATCAAGGAGCTGGAGTGAGGATGGCTGGCCATGTAAGGCCGAGAAGGCAGCGGGGGTCACCAGTTAAACAATGCACTGGGCTTGTTTTTAAAGAGACTGCTTGCAGGATTGTTTTAACCTCGTATTTAATGAAGACTTTTTTCTATTGGATTTTAACCTCCACTTCACTTCTGTTTTTATGGGATTATTTATTTATTGAAGGATTCTGAAAGCACTGCACTTTATTTAATTTGGACTTTGTTTTTGTTCGTTGTTTTGTTGATTTTAATAAAAGCACTTGGCACTTTTTGCACCATCGCCTTGCTCCATTGTACAGCAGTGCCTCACTGTCGTGTTCATTGGTAACATTACTGACGATGACGGGTTTAAGGGCTCCCGGAAGCGAGATGGAAGCATGCAGCGAACCCGCATCGTCACAGACTTTACCTCAAAACTGTAATCTCCTTTCCACCCAGTTCCTCCTCACTTCCTTCATGCCACAACTCGACTCATGCAATGTTACTTTTCTTGGCTGTTTATTAAATTACGGATTTTTCAAATGTTCATTTTTTTTTCCTGTGCTTAAAACTCATTAAAAAAAAGTGTTTACAGCGAGCGGTTTGTAAGGCTATAGTGTGAATTCTTGCAATGTTACTTTTCTCTGTTCAAGGTTTTCTCAGTGTTATTCAATGTTTTTACATTTAGTTTACTATTACACTGTGCATTCTATGGTATAATTAACTATTTTTGTGCTTAAAAATCTTTAAAAAAATATATCTACATATAGTTTGTACGGTCTGGAACAGATTAATTATATTTACAAACAATCCTAAGGGGAAAATTACTTCGGGTCACGACCAAATCAGGTTACAAGCAGAGTTTTGGAACGAATTACGGTCGCCACCCAAGGTTCTACTGTACTAGCTTCAAAACAATCCAATTAAACACAAAATGGTTCTGTATACTTTGTAATTCTAACAAAGCAATTAAAGCAAGAGGATCATGAACTTGTACTGATTTTCCTTCCACATCTCAAAGCCATGTATGTTAGATTTTTATTTTTTAATTTGTGCATCATGATGGGCCTATATGAGGTTGGTTACTGTCTTCCATCCAGGCCTACCATGATAGCCTCTAGTTTCTTACAATCTTTTAACTGGATTAAGTATATCTAAAAACAGGTGAAGGACATGAAACTCTTGCATGGTGTATGAACTTCTATCAGTGCTAAAGAGGACAACAAAAAAAAAAGAACAGTGAGTGCAACAGGGAATTGGAATGGGTTCTGTGTTGAGAAGTACTTATTTTGAACTTTGCTTTGTTTAGAAACTGGGCAGTTCAGTGGTCACCATAGTTATTACCAAAAATAAATGTAAAATATCCATAGCTTTAAAAGGAGGTTTAACAGCAATAATGCATTTAGGAATGATGTTTATAAAATTCTATACAAATGCAGGATTTTGTTATTTTCTTTTTATTTTAAATTAAAGACTATGACAATATTTTAATAATTTCAAAATGACTCTGGATTTACTTTTTCATTGCAATTTAAAATGATATTTATAATGACTTGTACAGTATTTGTCCCACAACATCGGGACTGGAAACTAACATGGTCCTTTTGTTTAGCAAAAAACATTTATAAAAGCTTTAGTATACATTCATATTATTTTTTCAAATTTCCAAAGACTGGTAGAAGGGTGAAGAGGTTAGTTATGCTGGACCACATCTGGAGTGTCCTAGGTTCAAATTATGGCTCTATCTGTATAAAGTTTGTACATTCTCCTGGAGTCCACATGGGTTTGCTCCTTTGGTCCAGTATAAGTGAGAGTGCTCGGCATTGAACTGGTAAATTAATGCTTTTTTCTGATAAAATAAACAAGGCATGTAATTATGAATTGCTAACACATTATGGATTAATAACATTAAAAAAGAAAGACAGGGTATAATAACTAAAATATAAAGAACATGCTGTATGTGCTATTGTCTAGTACTGAAACTCCATAACAATACTGGCCTGAACTTTACTTTTGATTTACATGACAATTGAGTTCATTTTCAATAATTCCTTTTTACAATTACTTCAGCTAAAACAAAGCAACTCTCCAAAACTGGTCAAGTGATATAAAACAAAGTAATTTGGCCAATTAATTAGGCACACCTGCTCATTAACACAAATAGTCTGCTTATTAAGGTATATACAGTACGATCCCATTAATGTCCAGCAAAACTGAATAACTAAAAATTTTTAAATGTTGTCTGGTTATATGAATCTACACTTCTGTTGTAACATGCAGATGATATTGTCACATTTTGGTGTAAATGTCATGAATCTATCCATCATGGTGTCAGGTGGTTGTGCAATGATGACACAATTTTGTCTGATACGCTTTAAGCCATTTAACACCAAGTGATCATCACTTGAATGCCACTGTAACATATTGCTATTGACCATGTGCATATTTTTATGGGCATAGTTTACCTTTTTTCAAAATGGATACTTAGAGCAAGATAAAGTGCCATATCACAAAGCAAACATCACCTCAAGAAGATCCCATGAATGTGTCAGTAACTAGTTTACCTATATTGTTCCCATACCTCTTAACAGGGATGATTTGGAATTAGAGGTTCACAGCATGAATGTGTGGTTTAAACATCTTTAGAAAATGTGTGATGCTATAGGGTCTGCTGGTCTAAAATCATAACTTGCTTCACCCCTTTGCTGAAAATCCACGCCTCAATGAATGCGGGTCAATGGGTACATCAGAGCATGTTTGTGTATATACATAAACACACTTTAGTATACACTTTAGTATTTCAGAAACTAAATCACATCATTAGAAAGTTCTAAAATTAGACAGTCTCAGGTGACCAGCAACATATAACATAGTTCAAAAATTTGACATTTTTATTTAACACAAGAAGAGTCAATATTAAGCAGCCTGGCAAGAATAAGTAAATACAACTCACAAATTAGTAGTCTGTACAAACATTTTCAGCAGCAATATCTAGATGTAACTGTTTTCTTCATAAGTTTATAGGTACTTTTTAATTATGTGTTGATTACACAAATATGTTTATAGTCTTTGGACACCTTTAAGGTCTTCAAATGTTACCAGAATAAATACTATATGTTACTCATACTTCAGCATAGGAAAGGCACTATATAAATAAAATGTATTATTATTATTGTTATTACCAGTTAAATGTTTGGAAACACCTAGAAATTTTGATAGAAATGTATACCTTTTCTTATCAACTTACCATTAAATTGATTAAGACATACAGTAGACAAGATATTTTTAGTCTTTCTAATGGCTAATTCTGCTTGAAATGACTGCCATTGGAACCACTAGTAATGTCATGACTATATTTTACAATCAATTTAATGGTATCCTGATTAAAAAAAAAAAGGTTTACATTTTTATCGAAAACATGAACATTTCTGGGTGTGTCTAAACTTTTGACACAAAAATATATATATAGTGATGAAAATAAGTATTGAACGCATCAACATTTTTCTCAGTAAATATATTTCTAGTGGGTCTATTGATGTGAATTTTTCACCAGATGTCGGTAACAACCCAAGTAATCCACACATACAAAGAAATCAAAACGAACATGTTTACTGAAATTTGTTTAATACTTAGTAGAAAAGCCTTTGTTGGTAATGACAGCTTCAAGATGCCTCCTGTATGGGGAAACTAGTTGCAGGTGTGATTTAGTCCCATTCTTCCACACAAACTTTCTTCAAATCTTGAAGGTTCTGGGGGCCTTTTCTATGAACTCTTATCTTGTTTCCATAGATTTTCAAGTCGGGTGATTGACTGGGCCATTCTAGCAGCTTTATTTTCTTTCTCTGAAACCAATAGAGATTTTCCTTGGCTGTGTGTTTGGGGTCATTGTCTAGTTGAAATGTCCACCCTTGATTCATTTTCAGCATCCCAGTAGATGGCAGCAGATTCTTATAAAGAATGTCCTGGTACATTTCTCCATTCATCCTTCCTTCAATTATACGAAGCCTGCCAGTACCATATGCTGAAAAACAGCATGTTGGTATGGTGTTTTAGAGGTGATGTGCAGTGCCATTTCTCCTCCTAAAATGGTATATGCAATGACATCCAAAGAGTTCAATTTTGGTCTCATCTATATTCTCCCAGTATTTCACTGGCTTGTCCAAATGTTGTGCAGCAACTTTAAACGAACTTCAACATGCTTTTTCTTCAGCAGTGAAGTCCTGCGTGGTGAGCGTACATAGAGGCCATGGCGGTTGGTGTATTACTGATTATTTTCTTTTTAACAACTGTACCTGCTAATTCCAGGTCTTTCTGAAGCTCTCCGCGAGTGGTCCTTGGCTCTTGGACAACTGTTCTGATTATTCTTTTGACTCCTCTGACAGAAATCCTGTGAGGAGCACCTGGTCGTGGCCAGTTTATGATGAAATGATGTTCTTTCCACTTCTGGATTATAACGGTGCTCACTGGAACCTTCAGAAGTTTAGAAATTTGTGTAACCACTTCCATCAGTATGTTTTCCAACAATAAGGTTGTGAAGGTCTTGACAGAGCTCTTTGCTTTTATCCATCATGAGATGCTTCTTGTGTGACACCTTTTTATAGGCCATCATTTAGGACTAAACTAGCTGATATTAATTTGCATTGATAGGGGGCAGGATTGCCTTCTAAATACCTGACAGATTTCTGCTAGTTTCTTGGCTTTCTATGCCTTTTTGCACCTATTTTTTCATGTGTTCAATACTTTTTCTCTTTGTCATTCCACTTAATTACACAACTTAATCTAGAGACTTATTTGTTTTGATTTCTTTGTATGCATGGATTACTTGGGTTGTTATCAAAATGTGGTGAAAATTTCATGTCAATAGCCCTATTAGAAATATATTTACTGAGAAAGACGTTGATACGGTCAATATTTATTTTCCCTGCTGTATCTCTGTGTGAGGAAAAAAAAATAGATGTTCCCACATTATAATGCTATGACTTGTTTCATTTACACTAGTTTTTGTTTTTCTAGCTGACAAGGCTTGTTCCTGTAAGTAGCCTCTAGTTGCTATGCAACTTTTCATGTGATACAAACACACCTCACAGCATCCAAGCACTCAGATCCCCTCACTAATTAAGGCAAATATTCAAGAAAGTTTTTACCTTATATCTGTTGTTTTTCACCTCAAGTTTCAAGCGCACCAAGTTCATTCAGTTATTTTGTGCCTCCTGTTTTTAGCCATTAAGAGAGATGGCCGGCAGCTTATCCCGGTCAATACATCCAGGCCACTAGATGGAGTCCTCCCTGCAGCATGGAGGTGCCCCAGATTCCCGCAGGGCATCATGGGAGATGGAGTTTGACTCCACAGCCCTGCTGGGTGCTGTGGGTGCCATCGGAGGATGCTGCAGGGAGACACAAGGATTTCTATTTTTCTTAGAGCCCAGTTCTTCCGTCCCCGTGACTTGGGAGTACTTCCGGGCTGAAGAAAATTAAGTGTTTTCATCTGACCCGGAAGTGCTATGGAATCACATGGGCAGAAGGACAGAAGCACTTCTGGGTCGAGGACTATTTAAAGGACTGTGGGAAACCCAGCAAGCTGAGACGGAGTTTGGAGGAAGTGTGACAGAGCTGCTGGGTAGAGAGGAGGATTTATTAATTATTGATTATTAATTATTATTGTGTATTGTGGAGGTGGATGTGCTTTCTGCACATTATATAAGAAATTAAAATTATTTCTGGGACTTTTACCTGGTGTCTGGACGTGTTGTCTGCGGGTTTGGAGGAGCGACAGCACCCACTACTGTCACACCATGTTTCGATTTTCACTTTGATACCTACAGCTACATCCACATCTATATACCATGACTCTGTGCCAGTGAGATTTTTGGCATGAAAATTCCACACCATCTAAAGTTTAGAATCAAACATCTTTGAAATGAACAAGGGCAAGCCAAAATAACACTAAAAGAACAGGTGGACCACACACTGCATAATACGAACATATAGGGCTGTAATTTAGAAGCAGTAAATACCACACAACCACGTGTTTGCCGGAAAGCATAACTCTGGAAGACAGCTGAAAGAAAGAAAAAAAAACCTGTTCTTTCTGTACCAGCAATCTATGGTTCTTTGAAACAACGTCATTATACTGCTGGCTTTTTTTCCACCAACAACATGGAAGCAGCACATACAAGTTTTTCTTGATGGTTTTTCTAATTTACAGCAGGCAGACACAGTGAACTCAATGCATACCTGATATTGATCTGTACTCTTTTTTTACTGTGGCTTCCTTTCAGGAAGTAAATAGTACTGGACTTCTAGTACATCTTTCCTAGCTTGAGCTGCAGCGCATTGAATAGAGTTCAAACTCTAAGTGCAAAATGAAACAAAAAAGATAAGCTGAGGAGACACCGGTTTTAATGAAATGCACTAGGGCATGACTCTTAAGGGATAGTTTCTGGCACTGTTGGTTTTAACTTTGCTTTTAAAGGAATATTTGATTTTCAACTTCCACCTTCACTTCATTGTTATGTATTATTTATTTATTGCAATTTACACTGCACTTTTTGGACACTTTTGTTTTAATTATTTCAAATAAAACCATTGGAGCACTTTTTACATCTTCCCATTGTTTTGTGTAGTGTCCTTATTTGCCAGCTCATCACTCAGATATGTTGCAGACAGTTTTGGGTTCAAGAGGCTCCCGGTGGGATTCGGTAGCATGGAGCTGACCTGCACCATCACATTCACATACTACAAAAAGCTATATTTTTCAGGAGAAGAAACTGCTTTCAGCATGGGATGGAAATGTGCAAAAAGAAAATGATTAAGGTGACAACAGTAAGGGTTGTTCTAAACATTTTAATAATACATTAAATTGCAGAGGGAAGCTTATGGTTTATTTTGCACAACATCTGGTGTGGGCTATGCTCCAGTGGCCCTTAATGCAAAAAAAACGCCACTGTTCTGCACTCAGTATGGTATCAGCTGTGTAATCAGGCCTAGGTGGGTGTTAAAGTTGGAGCAATGTGAATATGGAGGTTGATATTGTTTACTCAGCCTCTTTAACTAAAACTGCTGTTGACATCAGTCAGCTATTATCTATATAAACATACACTCACCTAAAGGATTATTAGGAACACCATACTAATACGGTGTTTGACCCCCTTTCGCCTTCAGAACTGCCTTAATTCTACGTGGCATTGATTCAACAAGGTGCTGAAAGCATTCTTTAGAAATGTTGGCCCATATTGATAGGATAGCATCTTGCAGTTGATGAAGATTTGTGGGATGCACACCCAGGGCACAAAGCTCCCGTCGTACCACATCCCAAAGATGCTCTATTGGGTTGAGATCTGGTGACTGTGGGGGCCATTTTAGTACAGTGAACTCATTGTCATGTTCAAGAAACCAATTTGAAATGATTCGAGCTTTGTGACATGGTGCATTATCCTGCTGGAAGTAGCCATCAGAGGATGGGTACATGGTGGTCATGAAGGGATGGACATGGTCAGAAACAATGCTCAGGTAGCCCGTGGCATTTAAATGATGCCCAATTGGCACTAAGGGGCCTAAAGTGTGCCAAGAAAACATCCCCCACACCATTACACCACCACCACCACCAGCCTGCACAGTGGTAACAAGGCATGATGGATCCATGTTCTCATTCTGTTTACGCCAAATTCTGACTCTACCATTTGAATGTCTCAACAGAAATCGAGACTCACCAGACCAGGCAACATTTTTTCAGTGTTCAACTGTCCAATTTTGGTGAGCTTGTGCAAATTGTAGCCTCTTTTTCCTATTTGTAGTGGAGATGAGTGGTACCCGGTGGGGTCTTCTGCTGTTGTAGCCCATCCACCTCAAGGTTGTACGTGTTGTGGCTTCACAAATGCTTTGCTGCATACCTCGGTTGTAACGAGTGGTTATTTCAGTCAAAGTTGCTCTTGCTCAAAGTTGCTCTTCTATTCTCCTCTGACCTCTAGCATCAACAAGGCATTTTCGCCCACAGGACTGCCGCATACTGGATGTTTTTCCCTTTTCACACCATTCTTTGTAAACCCTAGAAATGGTTGCGCGTGAAAATCCCAGTAACTGAGCAGATTGTGAAATACTCAGACCGGCCCATCTGGCACCAACAACCATGCCACGCTCAAAATTGCTTAAATCACCTTTCTTTCCCATTCTGACATTCAGTTTGGAGTTCAGGAGATTGTCTCGACCAGGACCACACCCTTAAATGCATTGAAGCAACTGCCATGTGATTGGTTGATTAGATAATTGCATTAATGAGAAATTGAACAGGTGTTCCTAATAATCCTTTAGGTGAGTGTATGTAAATGTGTGTTTACCATGTAAAACATTGCAGCAGGACAATAAAGTATGACCCATCTGCACACCATGCAGTGACATGTTCCAGAAAACAACACACAGATCCATGGTACAGTTGTGAAACTGGGTCAAGTGTTACTTGTGCCCATCCTACCACGAAAATGAACTAATTGAAATTATACAATTGAAAAAATATGTATTTCAATAGTGGCCTTTGTATATAAAAGCACCAAGACTGCAGCAGCTCCATCATGTGCTGTGTGTTTTGTGTTTTTCAAGTTAAGGATATTACCTTAATGTGCCATAATGTGTCAATAAAAATTGTGAATTAGAAATGTCACATCCTGAGTGATGTCTTAGCAGTGAATATACTATGCAGAGGGGAAACCATTATATTGGAGACTGGGAACTTTGGAAGCCTTTGAGTCTGTTCTGCTACTTTTGCTGAAAGGAACTAGATACCCCAGAAAGAAGATCAGAAACCCTTGGACACTGAACTCAACTTAGAATGTAGGTCAGAAGTAAAAATGATCCTATGTGACTTCAGGAAGGACCAGGGAAAAACGGGGAACCCTACTCTCTCTGGTGGTACAAAAAATGTACAAATCCAAACCAAAGACATTTCAATATAGTTCTTCAAGAAGATAAAAAGTGTGCCCAACAGGCTGGTTCAGATATCCTTACAAAAAATTAAAATACCACTTTCATATTTTACCAAAAGTAATCAACATTCCTGCAATTATGCAAAACTTACTTTAAAGTCATACAGTCTATCCTGATTTGCCAAGTACCCCCATTAGTGTATTTACATGTAATGGTCTCAGAAGAGAGATAACATTTATGAAACAGGTGTTAATTCCAGCAGGATTCAAAGTGGGTTCAGGTATTATGAAGACAAACTTTAAAATGAGAATATGACTGTGTTGTGTTTTAGTATTTTAAAACATCATGCAATGGACTGCTTTTTCTATGTCTCTATATAATTTGCTTTAAATTATATCATACATGTGTCATACAGGTCTCTGCAAACATACAGTAGCTAAAGTTTTCCACAATCATATTTGCATCTTACCCCTTACCTAGAAATAAATGTATTAAAATAATTCACATTAACATGGTCCAAGTGTTTTGGCTGTTGTCATTTTGACAAGTTTTTCCCAAAAGTTCGCTGCAGTACAGTTTAAGGAATAGTCTGTTATTCAACATATGTGTGCTTCAGTTACATGTAACATGCTCCTTGTTTGTGTAAACCACTGTAGAATGATATACAAGCAAAGTAAATTAGTTGTTCACTTTATCCAAGTGTATGTTCATCTTTAGCAATACCTTACAACTTCTGTACTGCATCCAGTCTGAGGTTACTTCAGTTTTCTGTGAGGATATGCTGGACATAAGTACCAAAGAAAGACAATGCACTTGGCAGGCACTTAAAAGGAAACCAGTCCAGGAAGCTGTATGTTACAAAATAAAAACCTCCACAAGCTTAAAGAGTGCCCCAAAAAGAAATGTTTTCCTTGAGCATTGTCATGAGGGCTTCTGGCTCTTTAATTATGTAATTGAGCTGTGTTAAGCAAGTTGCCAGGGGTCAACAGAGGGTTCTCCTTTTCAATGGATGTTCATGACGCTAGAAGTAGATGTGAGAATTTTCCATGTAAGCAGTTCTACAATTAGGGAATAACATTTGTTATACCTATCAATGGCTCAGTGATTGTGGATTTGGAAGGCGAGCTGGTGCAAATATTAAGCTGTCGACTGGAGGAGAGGTGACAGCTCTCTGGGCGTGGGTGGGTACACACACATGCCAGAAAGGGAGACAGAATGTAAGTAATTCTTACTATTTTTTCATGGTGGTAAGTGGACATGCCAATCAGCTGCTTAGAAAGAGTTTCAATACCTGTGTAGTGGGGACCAGAAAGGCAGCAGTGCTGTTCCATTATATTTATTCCTTTACCAATTTGTGCTCACTGTTCTATTATTTCTATTGTGTTTATTGTTTGTACAGTAAATATCATTGTTCTTTTGTTACTTTAGTCTCTCATTTTTTTTCTGGGGTTTAGAAATGCCAGGAGAGCATCATCTGTGATTAGAAACCTTACTGTACTGTAACACATACAGTAACTGAACTGCTGTCTTCTTTAATACTTGACTGTTCAGAGTTGGACTTGCCTCATTACAGTACATCATCATCATCTAGGAATAGAATTCTAGGAAAAAACCCAGAAATGTGATTAAAAATACTAGCTATGCCTAGGCATACAAGGAACAAAAGAAAAAAGTGGGATATGCTAAGCAAAAAACTAGGCAATGCCTTCTGAAAAGGTTACCCCTTAAATATAAATGCCATTAAGGCACTATAAATAAAGCACTGTACTGCAGAGTAAATTGCTACAGTGAAGCAAAAGATTTAGAAAAACTTTGTTTTTATTTAAATAGTGCCTTTTTCTATATATTTTACCAATAAAGAAACACAATTTCTTGCTTTAATACATAGTTAAACATTTAAAGCACTAGTAGATTAAGAATTTTGCATAGTACAGTAATAAATTATTATTGATGAATGCTTTAACACACTAAGATACAGCATCTGAAACAGTAACTTTTTTTTTATCCAGTTATACCTGAATTTCCCCAGACTCATGTGTGGATTAGACTAACTAAGTCCCCAAAACCCTAAAACATGATTTCCTTTGAAAACAGAAAGTACACATTAAGAAGTAATTTTAGATTCAAATGCAATACATTTTAAAATGTCATGTAATTTTCTAACCCGCTTAACCCAGACCAGGGTTGCTGTGGGTGCTAGAGCCAATCTCACCTAATACAGGGCATAAAGTAGGAACAAACCCTGGACAGTGTATATGTCCATAACCGACTGTAAATGTTAAAATGGAAAGCTAACAATATTTAACTGCCTTGTTCTAAAAGAATTTAGGACATATACAATATGATATTACATAGCTGGCACATATTTAACATTTAAAAGGGAACCCACTCTGTCTAGCTCTAGACAACTTCACATACTTTTTTCTAGTATTCTTCTAGTACACCAAGTTCACTGTCCTTGTGTTCCTGCTTCATAGTATCATTGGGGTGAAAAGTTATCCTCCAATAGCCTTGCAAGTGACAAGTGGAAATTTCTTTGAATCAAACATTCCCATACAAAACAGAAATCTTCTTATACTAATTTATGATGTTGTATTTTTATATATGTTAAATCATACCTCCATTTACATGACACAGAATTTGTTGAGGGATACTGTATGTCTTCATATCCAAAGGTACATTAGAATTCTACAGTACCTAAACAGTAATATTTATGTAAATGAGCAGCCATCAATTTATCATGACCCAAATTATATTCTATGATTTATGTTTTGCTATTTATATTACAACCAAATACTTTTATCATTTAGACTTTTTATTTATTTTTTACTGTCTGGGCTCTTCAAAATTAAAACATCACTAGGAACCGTGATCAGTTACAAGGAGTTCTGTCATTGGTATGTCACATGCACCTTTAGTGCGCATCTACAGGTGAGGTTACTGGTAACTTTTAGCATATAACTGTGTGGGTTGCAATACTGCCATATGAGCTTTGATTTAGGTTTAAAAGGGCAAAATGCAGCATGTAAGCTGTCAAAAAAATAAACAAATAAACCAGGGAGATGGACTTTAGCACACTGCTGCCAGGATAGGCTACCTTGAACGGAATTAAGTAGGTTTGAAAATAGTATGTTATGTAGAGAGCATTAACATACTTGATTGAATAATAAAAAAAAAAAATTTCTGGTTCTCTGATTTTCTTACACATTCTCATTTATAGGTTGTTTTGTGCTTCAATTACAAGAAGGAATAAAATTCTATAAGCACACAATCTCTGCCAATAAATATTTAACAGTATCAGACTAATGACTCTTTCACTGCATTAATCTATTTGACTCTAACAAAATCTACTTGTAAAATGATTTTGATACTTTTGTAGCTGTCTTCTTTAAAATGTAAACTTTGCTGATCTGATATGGTTTTAAACAGAAAAATTTAGGAGGCAACCTAGATTCACAAATATAAGAGCATAATGTTCTTATGTTAATAATAATATTACAAATTAAGAGACCACTTAATTCATCAGCGTCATTTGGTTAGCTAATAGCTAAGTTGCCCATAACTCTCATTTAGATACTTCTTAAAATTTGTCAAAGTTTCTACTTGAACATCCAGACATCATAGATTGTGCTAGATTTCCACTACTTTATGTGGTCCCTTGCTTCCAATTTTATATGCACTCAATCTTCCCCGGTGTCCTCAAATATGGGATCTACTTTTTAATAGAATGAACACTTGAACAATGCCATTTCATCCATTTTCTGAATCTTGTTTGCCATAACAGCAAGCTAAAGTTACCTGGTATCATTGAACTAAAGTAAGGAAGAACTCCTGGTACATTCACAAACCTGGGCTACACTAGGGTCACCAATGAACACGATATAAATATTGTTTGGATATTGGAGGAATTAGAGGACTCAGCAAATAGTATCAGACACACATAGCATGCAAGCTTTCCACACCAATGAGGACATATAAAGAGAGAAATCAGACAATTATTACATTTACATTTTACATTGTACTGTATTCCAGATCAATAATGGCTACTTCCAAAAACTATAAACAATTAAAAGAAAAAAATAGTATTTGAATTTTTGTTCTTACAAAAATATACATATATTGCAATGTTTGTTTTTTTCTTTTCTCAAAGAGGCACACACCAAAGTCAGGACCTTCTCTGTTAGTAAAAAAGCTCAACTGCTATTTACAATGGTCTTTACAGATTTGTCTACAGCTGTGTCCTCTGAAATTAATTAAGCAAAACAATCAACTGATTAAATAAATCAACTGCCCAGTTAATTTAATCAATTTAACTGGCAGCAAAACAATCGTTCCACATGTTCTGTATCCAATTTAGAATGGACTCAATTAGCACATACTTTATCTTTATTATGCACCACAACGTAATATCAAATATGCAGTATAAAAAAGGATTCTTAGTTGCTGTATGTAGTGAACCAACTCATAGTTATTATCTATTAACCTTATCACTTAACAATGAATTCTTATGAAGTGGCAAATGCAACATACAAGGTGGTCTAATAAAACCTAAATTAAACAATATTAAAGCACTTTGCCAACAACACAGTTCAACTGACTGATACTCGTGACCATTCACTGTGGGCAGGATTGGCCTTCTGTTTCTAGCAAGAGACAAAGCATTTAACTCTGGGGTACCCAACCAAAATATACAAAAGAATAAAATATAAAAACAACACAACTTAGAATATCCATCAACTCATTACTTGGGAGGTACAATTATTTTTATTTGTTGTTCTATAGCTGGCATGAGCTTAGAAAATGAATTCTTTCATCTTCCCAAACTCTAGACAGCTTTTATTTCTAAAAAGAATGACGGGAATTAGGGCATAAGCCTAGAACGAAGGTGGCCGTGGAAAAAAAAAAAATTGCATTTGTTGAGCGGTATGATTGCAGACAAAACGGAGTCATAAAAGTGATAAAAAGGAACACTGAATAAAATAAATTCAGTTTGAAATCAAATGACTTCTTTTGGAGGTTAATGCAAAAGAGGTTACCATAAATAAAAGAATGGGGATTGTTTTTATTTATATATTTATTTTTACACATAATCAAAATATAAGGTACGAATATAAAAAAAGGCATGAAGAATGAGAAAGAAGCTGAAGAAAATGAAGGACTGGTTGAAGTGTGGAAGATATTGGGCAACAGAAGGGTGTGGGGTCTAACACACTGAATGTGATCTTGAAAAAAGAAAAGATGTCCATGAAATGGAAACCCAGTTATTAGATGCTAATACACAAGGAATACAGAGATACATTAGACTGCAAAAATTTCAGAGCTATTAATTAACTACCTGCATACTCTAAAGGAGAAATACAGAGAAGAAAAGAATATCAAGCAATGGATTTGGTGGACAATGAGTGCCAAGAGAATAAATCTGTATTTATCAGGTGTCTCAGAGTGGTAACTAGCTCAAAAAATTAAGAGTGACAAAATATTTGGTCCTATTCTTAGGAGTATTAACATTTAATCACATTTTTTAAATTTAGGAAACTATTCCTAACTTCACCAGGATTTTGGAGTGCTCTTTAGGAGTTGCCAGAAGATGGCATACAGTCAGAGATCAGCACCATGCATTCCAAGAAAGGCAAAATGCTAGACAACAATAAACATACAAAAAGATGTAAATTTGACAGTGATGGAATACTATCCACAACAAATATGTCACGTGATCGCTTCATCTACATGGACAAGCCATGTGCCACTAGCTAAAATGAAAGTGTTGTTAGAGTAAAGTATTTTGGCCACAACCAACCATTTTACCAATTTTGCACAACATTTGAATGCCCTTATAAGATGTGATATAATATGCACATGTATACAGTACATTTACCCATTAATCTATAGGAATTAATGTTAAAACAAGCTGCATTCAAACAAATCAGTTTTTTCAGGAGATGTTGGTGTGTTTGAAAGCACGTACAAAAAGAAAATTGCTGCTAGTGTGAATGGGCAAGAATATGTGAAGTGCAATCAACATCATAGTATCAACATACATGGATGCAAGTTGCATTGTAGTAGCCAGAATAACATCCAGAAGATGAGTAGAGGCTTGAGAGGTCACTGACACAAACATGTCACACAGGTATAGTAAAAATAAAAATGAGAAGTAAGGTATACGAGTGCTAGAAAATTTCATTATAAAAATGTCTCTCTTGGAGTCACCATTTTTAGATAACCCAATATAAAAAAACTATGTGTATGTGCTTTCTGCATTATTCATGGTTTTTCAACTGTAGACCTATTTTTCTTTTTTAATTTGCTTCATTTCTTATTAGCTTGTTTTTTCTTATTATTGCCACATACACATATCAACAGAATCAAATTTAGCAGTGACTATGTGTCTTTAATATAAAGACAAACAGTTAAAAATTACATTTTTTTTTTTTTTTTTTACTTACACCAGGTTGTTTACACTGAAGGTTCAGCAAAATTTTTAATCTCATTGTTTCACTACGGTCCTGATACATTGGACTACAATGGGGCCCAATGCAGGACAGCTGCAAATGATCTCAAAACGTCCATTAAAAAATCTTAAATTATCACTATTTCATAACCACCCCCCATGTCAGATATCAGATCTTTGCACACAATGTTCCAAACACATGACTTTTTGCTAAAACATTTTTAAATAAACCCCTTCCAGAAAGTCCTTTTGTGAATGACTGTAGACCATATTCAAACGGAATCAAGTTTTTGAAATGAAAACCTTCTTCTCCCACCAGTTACTTTGAAAGTGACTCTACGACTGTAATTTTCCAGCTGTGAACAAATCATGGAATGGTGGGGATGAGGATGTGTTAAGAGGCTCCTTCTTGTATCAACAACCTTAATGTCATGTGAAAGCACTCACATACATGTCAGGCTTTCAAGTCAAACACAAGTAAGATGTGGCAGTATGCTACTTTTGCTTGATGCAGGTCTTTATTTTATATAATTATGCTTATCACTATGCTAACACTGATATTATCCATTAATCCAACATCTATCAATGCACATAAAATATCACTGGCTAAATGTATAATAAATAAATAAATGTGTAATATCCCACAAAAGGAGATTATACAATGAAACAGTGTAACTGTGTACACTAATACATTTTTTTTCTTTTTTTAAATAAATATATTGGAGCTCTACTTTTTGGCCAAAGATCATTGCCATCCAACCCATTTGGTGATGTAGGCTTTGTTGTTAGACCGAAGTAGTGTTCAGTTGTTCAAAATGACAAACTATGATAACAGCAGACGTAATTTAAAAAACATTTCTCGCCTTCAAAGGAAAAAAAAGAAAAAAGGAAAAAAAAAAGAATGCAAATCATAAAACATTCCTTGAAAGACAAAAGAGTGAAGCTTGACTCATATCGAAAGATGACCCATAAGCTACTGTTGCAATTTATATGAAAGACGCATACTGACACAGCAAGAGCATCATTGACATTTGCAAACAAGATCAAGGAGAAAGAAAGTTGTCAGATGTTTGGAATAAATTTAGAAAAACAGACTGCATTAACAGTGCAAATACCCAGTGGGGGGAAAATAGTATAATGCATAGTATATAACTGCAAGAGTAAAGCCTTCACAAAAACTGGGAATTATTCATGGCTCAGTAAGCTTATCGGTACAAAACTGAGCTACAGATAGGAAGTAACACGTTATGATAAAAAACATTTTAGAAAGAAACTAGGTATTGTTAAACAAAAAATGTTCCTTAGATATCAGTGTGGTTTACATTTTTTTTTTATTTACGTAAATGATTACGTTAAGAATGTCATCAACAAACTGGGTTAAATTTGTAAATAACACTGGACTAAGAGGAATATTATTGTTGTGGTGTGCAAAATCAAGAAATTTTGGTCTATACTTTCATTATATTTTGCTCAAGACAAAAAATAAGATGAACTTAAATACAGGTCACTTGCATGGGCAGGTTAACATCAAAAGCATTGTTTTCCTGAATTGTACTAATATCAATCACAGTACCATTTGTTTGAACTGAGCAGGAATTCAGAAGGTGCCTCAAGCTGTATTGATGATATTTATCACCTGTGAAGGGAAGGGCACCAGAACTGGATTGGTTTACAGCTTGAGACAGGAGATTGTTAAAACATCAAAAACTTTATTGCTTCGGAAAACTGACATATTCAAATAGATTAAAGAGTCTGAGTGAATTAATTTATCATACTGACAGCCAACCAATCGGAATATCTAACAATCACCTGTTGCAAAACCCACACATAAAATTTGATAATAAATATGCCTCGTCTGAAGAGAAGAAGCAGAAGAAGGAGAAGGAGAAGAAGATCAGAAGAGGACATCAGCCACGTGCGACTGCTTTCATCTAATTGTTGGCAAAGCAACTTATGAACAACTTTGAGGGCAAAAACCGCAAGCCACCTAGGACCTGTGTGTGTGTGT
>JANRMT010062818.1:28124862-28146752 GCA_026402145.1 Polypterus bichir lapradei
ATATATATATATATATATATATATATATATATATATACATATATACATATATATATATATATACACATATACATACATATATACATATACATACACACACATATACAGTATATATCCAGACTGCTTTTCTCTACTGGTATTACTGCTCTTTAATAAATACCACATTGCTTTTAACTTTCTATACTTTGTCTTCATATCTAGAGTGATTGAGATAATATGGTAAAATTAATAAGAGCACCTGGAACACTACAGAAGTGCCATATGATCCAAACTGAAAGGTTTATCGAGCTGCAGATAAAGAGCTCTGTCCAGTAATAAACAGTGCGTTAATGTAAAACATTCACTGGTTGATAAATGGCTCATAGCCTGGGATGGTGAGCCTTTGTATGTTTGAATATATTCTTGGACTATCTGAGGTATATCTAAGACATTGCATGTTGTTCATGCCTATGATAAGTAAGCCTTTTGGAATACTGGGGAAAGCAGACTGTGCATGTGTTATTCATATGGTACTTGTGTGGTTAAAGTGCATATATATATATATATATATGCCTTTTATACAGTACTTTTGTGGTTGGGTCGGTGTATATGCGTATATATATGTATCTGTGTGCTAATCTTAAGGTGCGAAAGACCACCAACCTGGTAACGAACTTGATGAGTAAAATTACCCTTGAAGAAAACAGGTAAAGGGTAAGTAGAGGGAAATATCATGATAACATAATAATTGCAAATAGAAACGGAATGAATTCAGAGGGAATGGGTATGTGGGATATTAAGGTTTAATGTAAATAAATGCAAGGTTTATCACATACAACCAGGTTTATCACATACAAGACAAAAATGTGTAATTACACAAGGGGAACTTCAATTCAAAAGCTCAATCTTGTTTCAACATGCCACTCTTTTCATGTTTGAATCCCAGACACCCTCACCTCCATTTTAAAATGCAAGAATAGCCTAGGTTAGTTAAAACAAAATTTTATGTGGAAAAATTAATATATACCATGATTGTGAACTTTTCAACTTGAAAAATAAACTTATTGCTTAAGCCTTGAGCATGTCGATATGTTCACCTTCCTTCATGGGTACTTTGAATTTTTCTAAAAGTTAAAATAAAAACAATTTTATATAGGATGGTGAAAAATCTATGATTTTTTCCATTCTATATTATTTCTTTAAAAGCAAGGCAGTCATTCTTTAGATTTTTACTAAAGCCTTTTGGAACACTGTAAAATAGAAATTTTTGCAACATGTAATACACCAGTTCTTAGGAATTCTGCATTAATTTATATATACATACAAACATACACACACACATAAACACAACTCTCGTTGTAGTTATAGATGTAATTTTAAAAGGATACATTTTCCATTTCTACCAAAATCTTCTACACAAAAAAAACCTATGGAAACATGCTTTCCGAAAAGATTTAATATTACAGGTCAAAAATTGAAATCTTTCAATCACATACTTATTCACACCCTTAATTCTGATCAGTCTTCCTGTTCGTGCCACTGAGAAGCACCCCCAAAGCATGATGCAACCACCATCATGCTTCACATGAGGGATGGTTTTCGGCAGGTTATAAGTATTGCCTAATCACATAAATTTATGTAATTAATAACATCTAACATTACAACATGTGATTATAAAATTAATACTTAGATCATGAAGTAAATACATACTTAATCACAAAATTAATGTAGAATAAACACAAAGCAATTAAAAAAAATAATGGCAAAGTTTAATTTTAAACAATGACCTTAAAACTGAATTTTTAACAAAATACTACTGGAGCAAGTACAACCTGAATGTGAATGCGTTCCTAAATGGCAAGTTGAAAAAAAGGCAATTAAGAGAATGAGGCACTAAAATTTGTGTTAAATCTCCACAAATAGAATCCTCAATTGTTCATCACCATCAACGAATGAAAATTACACTCTACACAAGTGCTGTCTCTGTGAACGTCATTCTCAGAGCTACTTTTTTGACACCCCTTCAGACAGTTTCATGTCAAGAGATTTAATGATTCTGTGGTTAGAATCGTGATATACCTTGGAATTTTTTGGGTTACAAAAATGTGCTAGCACAGAAAAATGGTTGGAAAATACTGCTCTACGTACACTTTTGCTCCTGGCATGCTAAAAAAAAAAGATCTCTGTAGCTGCTATCTCGCTTAAAAACTGATACTGTGCATTACTCAGATGGTTAAGTTGCATTCTTTGCATAAATTAGCGAAGATACAGCAGACTGGAATAATGGGTAAGAATACTCATTATATTTCTATTTTGTAGAATTTTGTCATTCTATTAGGGCAGTCAGCATGGTCAACTGGCTGGCAGACTGGCAAGTGAATTACAGAGGTACTGTGCACTTATTTTGGTTTTAGTGCCACTCAAAGACAACTTACACTTAGCACATATGGGAAATCACATTGATTCAATCTTTTTACAGAATCATGAAAAAAAGTGTAATTTTTACCAACTTCTCTAGCATTGAAACAGGACTGCCATAAACCACCTCCCAACCCACTTTCCTCCCACTACCCTGCACCTATGTCAGTATGTATAAATCAGGAAAATGAACACGAGTGCTATATACTGATGTGGCATATCATTGTGAAATGGGTAATATAAAATGTTCATTTCATAGAATTTTTTAAGGTTGTATACGAATATGGTACTGGATGTGTTCATAATTCTTTAGGTACAGACTTGACAGTTTGTATTATTGTTTCATAATGTTAAAAAAAAATACATGAAAATACTGCCTTGACCAAAGCCCTTCCTGAGGCTTTTGCCTTGTGGCCAGTCCAGGATGGAACAATATTTTTTAATGCATTACACAGGCCACATTAATCTCAAAAATGAACAAATTAACTTTCACAGAAAATTGTTGGAATTTTCACAGCAGCCTATGATACCAAAGTGAGCTTGTGCACAAAGCAGCTGACTTAAAGCAGCTCTTTAAGCTGTACCGCACTAATGATATTAGCAGGGTTGTCAGTCAGGTTGGCAGTCAAAGTGTCACTGTCTAGCCTGTAGAGGTCTGTGCGTTCCTCCATGGATATGTCACCCCAGACCATCACTGACCCATCACCAAACCGGTCATGCTGAAAGATGTTACAGGCAGTATAATCCTCTCCAGGGCTTTTTCAGACCCTTTCACGTCTGACACATGTTCTTTGGGTGAACCTGCTCTCATCTGTGAAAAGAACAGGGTGCCAGTAGTGGACTTGCCAATTCTAGTATACTATGTCAAATGCCAATTGAGCTCCACGGTGCCGGGCAGTAAGCACAGGGTTCACTAGAGGATTTCGGGCTCTCAGGCCACCCTCATGAAGTCTGTTTCTGATTGTTTGGTCAGAGACATTCACACCAGTGGCCTGCTGGAGGTCATTCTATAGGGCTCTGGCAGTGCTTACCCTGTTCTTCCTTGCCCAAAGGAGCAGATACTGGTCCTGCTGATGGGTTAAGGACCTTCTACAGAACTGTCCAGCTCTCCTAGAGTAACTGCCTGTCTCCTGGAATCTCCTCCATGCCTTTGAGACTGTGCTGGGAGACACAGCAAACCTTTTGGCAACGGCATGTATTGATATGCCATACTGGAGAGGTTGGACTACCTGTGTAACCTCTGTAGGGTCCAGGCATCACCTCATGCTACCAGTAGTGATAATGACCGTAGCCAAATGCAAAACTTGTGAAAAAAACAGTCAGAAAAGATGAGGACGAAAAATATCAGTGGCCTCCACCTGTTAAACCATTCCTGTTTTGGGGGTGGTTTCATTGTTGCCCCTCTAGTGCACCTCTTGTTAATTTTATTAACACCAAAGCAGCTGAAACTGATTAACAACCCCCTCTGCTACTTAATTGACCAGATCAATATCCCAGAAGTTTTATTGACTTGATGCTATACTCTGATTAAAATGTGTTCCTTTAATTTTTTGAGCAGTATATTTTATGTTCCATTCATCTACTGCCTCTGTCAACAAGCCTCAGCACTAGATCCTCATTTTAAAAAGTTTCTTTTTTTGTCTGAGGAGGAAGTGTGAGGGCACATTTTCAAGACTGACTAATGCAATAATTACAAGTGGGTAACCATATGTTTAATGTGCACAATTATAGAAAGACACGAATTTTCCCACTGTATCTTTAAATTTCAACTAATTCAAGATTAATTTAAAAAGTACAACACGGAAATAAAATCGGCTAATACGTTACTGAATAACATTAATTATTTAAGAAGTAATATTTCATTATTTTGAATAAAATTATTTTATAAAGTAGATGCCACTGAATTGTATTAAAACAAGGAGCTCCCCATAATATTTGTGGACTCTGATGTGGCGATACATATGTTTGCTAAATTACAGTGAATTTTGTATGAGTACAGTGCTGTGAAAAAGTTTTTTCTATTTTTTTTTTTTAAAGAGCAATGATATTTTGTTTCACATCTTCCAAATACTGATCTTAAATACATCTTACTAATCAAGTACTGATTCTTAAATGTCATTCCATGCCTATGCATATGTTATGAAGTCACTATGTAGACACCCTTCAAATAAAGTGTTACTGAAATCTGTCACATTAATGTTCTTTGTGCATGGATAAGTAATCTCTAAAAAAGCCAGCACTTCAAATATACTAGTGCAAGCTAATTAAATAAAGACAAAAATCGACATTGACTGAAATCGGGGCATAATGAATCAAAATAATAACAGGACATTAGTGAAAATACCCAGCCCTAATATACACACACTCACACCCACACATTTTGCATGACCTTGAAGTGCCAAGCCTATCTTAATATTGTTCAGTAAAGTAACTTTTTAATGTGCAATCATTAAAAACAATTATTATAATCAATAGTGACAGCTCCAGATTAAAGTCAAAGATGCTTTTTATGTTCAGGTGGAAAAACGAGAAGTCTGTATGAACAACTGTTGTGGCAAGTGGTGGAGATTTATTTTGGTCAGTTTTTAAAGGGATGTGGGAGATGCTTAGCAGAGTTGGTTCACAGAAAGTGTGAATAATCTTTCAACATATTATTGGACAAAGCCAGTTTCACAAACACAAACAAGACACAAATCAAAACCAGTAATTATTTCCTAATTATATATTTTTGTTTGTTTGGTGTTCAAGTCCAATTTTGTAAATGTCATACATCACACATATGTTGTTCTGCCAGAAGATGGTGAAATTGGCAAGCCAAAAGAGCAAAGAAAAGGACCAAGAGATGAACACATTAGTCAAAAAAACAAAGCAGGCTCAAAACTTGAAGGACAAGATTTGCTTGACAAATACAGTATGTGAATGCAGAAATTAAGTCAAAATGTTCTAGCCAAAGTTATTGAGGTTAAAGATCTATTAACAGAAACATTCAAGAAAAGTTTTGAATTGTATCCACAAACTAGGACCCAGATAGTTGTACGTCACTAGCTTAAATAACATCAAGTGACATCATGCACTGAAATTTCTAGTAAATATGATCCTTAAAACTGAAAACAGAATTTTGACAACCAACCTACACTACAGTCAGTCATTTTCTAACCAGCTTAGTCCTGAACAGAGTCGCAAGGAGTTCCAGAGCCTAACCCAGTTAACACAGAGCACAAGGCAGGAACAAACCCTCGTCAGGGTCCCACTCCAACACAGGACACACACACACACACACACACACACACACACACACACACAACCACCAATTTACTATCACCAATCCACCTAACCTACATGACTTTGGACTGTGGAGGAAACCCACGCAGACACAAGGAGAACGTGCTGGGCCACAAACCCTGGCCTCCTTGCTGCCTGGCAGCGGTGTTACCATAGCACCACTGTGACACTGCCTACAAAACAGTGGCCCCCACAATAAAAATAAAAAAAAAAACAAGAAAAATGAAAAAAAAAAAAAAAACACGAAACAAGACACAAAGTTAAAGCAACACTAAAAACACAGTATAGCTCATTATCACTAAACAATATACAAAGGTACACTGGAAAAATATAATACACCAAAGAAAAAAATAAGTAACAAATTGCTGGAGTTCATAGTGCACACTATGTTGGCCTGCATAGTGTACCATCTGCAGCTATAATATGGGGGTGCCCATTGAAAAAACACTGAGATTGTGTTTAATAATGTGACTCTGACAATGATAATCACCATAATAATGATGAAATATAACACAGGAAAAAAATAAAAAATAAACAAATAAAAAGTTAAAGTTTTTGAAGATTAAAGAATGTGCTCAAAATCAGTGAACAAGTGTTCAAAATTATATTACAGTGGATGGTAGCCTTCACTTTAAACATAAGAAAAATAGATGGAAGTGGACTTAAGAAACAATTTCACACTGACACCATATAGTATCTTGGCACACTAAAAACAACGGATATACAGAATTAGCTAAATATAACAGTACTTCTTAAAGAGTTAGGGGATGAGAGTTTGACAGGCTAGGCTGTGATGTTCTGATTAAATCTTTACTTATGTTGCTATGTAACAAACATTATAAACAGAAGATGTGAAACATTGAACATCGGGAAACACGATTTGAAGGTTTATATTAACATGACATTTTTAATGACAAATTACATGTAAATATTGTAAAGAAGAGCAATGATTGTACGTCCCAGGTCTAAAGTGCAGTATGAACCAAGAATCACCTGAAGGAACTGAAAGTAATAAACAAAGAAAGATATCTGTGCAACTAAGCTAGGTATTCAAATGGTACTAGAAATGTTACTAAAACAGGATATTTAAGATTAAATAGAATTGTACTTAAAAACACTTTTACAAAGGATCAATGTGATCTGGAACAAACTACCAAGCCATGTTGTTATCCTGGTAGCATTTAAGACTGTCTGACTGAGTATTAACTTAAACATGACTGAATGCATAGTGATGTCTCTTTTATAAAATGTCTTATGTTTGGAAAAAGAAGACAATGTCATTGTTTTATCTCTTATTTCTAATAACAGTAAAAAAAAAAAAAAAAAAAAATCTGCTTACAAAAACAGTACAAATGCATGAAGTCCCATAAAACGACATCAAGTAAAAGATTGGAACATCAATGCATTTATTTAAAAAAAATCCACATTAAACATAATTCAGGCATTATGAATTATATCTGATTATAATAAATAAAATGGATTTATTACAGCTATAAGAATAAAATGCTGTCAAGGAAGAAAATATACTCAAAATACTGTATATATTTGCTTTCTTTTTGTAGATATACAATGATATATAACCAAAATAACAATAATTCTCTATTCTGGAACAGTATTTTGATTTTTCACATCTAGATTCGCTGCTTTCTGCCTGTAAGCTATAAAAAATGAAATTTATTGCAGTGGACAGATTAATGTAAGCTCAATTTAAATAAATCATTGCTAGGCAGTGTTAGCCACATCTTTCAGTTGGACATCCACCTTTTATTTATTAGCTATTTTTTTAGGTTTGTATTTTCTTATGCTGTTAAACAATGTCACTTAAGTCTCTTAAACACTTTATAGCTCTTGTAGAGGATCCCAATTCACAATCTCATTTTGGCTGTAACTGTTAACAACATTATCATCCAGTTCAATAACTCAAATATGATCTTACAAATCAGTGGCAGCAAGCCAAAGTCACTTCACCTGTCTGTTGGCATCCAACATGGTGACTGTGATTCTGCTGTCATTGCTCTTTGTTTGTTTAACAGTAAGGGGATTAAGTAAGGGGTGGGGGTTCTTGCATATGTTTCAAGCAAATCATGGAGAATTTAAGCAGGCTAAAATGAACACATTTATGTCAAAGAGCAATTACAGTACCATGAGGTTGGTAGACATACTGTATATCTCTCCTTTATCTTAACTTGTTAATCCTGCTAAAAATCAGCAAAAGGCAAATGGGTGTTTTGCTCTTTTTTAAGACGGAATGTTATGGATAAGTGGCATAATTATACTGCAAACTACAGCTAACCAAATGCAATTAATTTTTGCAACAATATGAAAAAATAAAAACGTACACAAAGAATTGCTTCCTACATAAGACAGAAAACGTAGGCTATACAGTATACTCAACTTTAAAAGTGAGATAAGACTTTGCTAGAGAGATTAAAAGGTGTGAAATCAGCATATATAAATTAACTTGGAGGTGGCCTCTCAAATGGACTTGAGTGAGGAATTTGGTCACCACTCTGTAGGGATTCCTGAATCTTGAGAAATGTATTGCAATGACTTGCCAGATGAATGAAAAGGAAAAGTAGTTATATAAAAAGGTGGGTAGCTGTTACTGCCTATGTCTCTTATTACACATTGGTTAGGATCTTTTTTATTTATGTAAACAAATTGGATAGGGACTGATCAAAATGTTTTGTGCCATATCAGTTAAGACATATGATACACCAGTGAAACTAAACAAGTTATTTTTTTTTAATATAATCCCTGTTAATATCCATATATTTCTTTTAATGTTTTCAAACCTTTTCTGTCCCACTCATAAAACATGTTCTCTTTCTTGTGCAATTAATCCTCTTGAACTGACGTTTTGGTATAATGTCTCACTTCAGTCAGACGAAATCCTGTCTGAAGAACAGGGGTTTTCTTAGAATGTATGGTTTTAGAGAGTATTCTTAGTATGAGAGAGAGCATTGCACTTTTCACTGACTGCTGTGATCACCAAAGCAAACTGACCTGTTATGGGGTCTTTTTGAAGCATGTAATGAACACAGTACATTCTTAACATCATAAAAATATGTATACAATCTAGCTTGTTCTGGTTTAGAATCTTAAATTTCTTTGGTATTAGAGAATCACCATGTTTTTATTGTCACAATACCTTTTCGGGCTCTAAATCAGAGTAATGGATCCATGCTTTACACCTGGTTATGAAACACTCCTTAAATATTTCCCTATAGAAATTTGTTAGTTACAACTCTCCTTAGAACATCAGATGTGATGATGCTTTACTTCAGGTGTCCACCCGAGTTTTAAAAAAAAAAAAAAGAAAGATCTTTAAATTAATAAAATGAATTACCACAAGATAACTCGACAACAAAAACAATTAATCTAGATACTACAAAAAAGCAAATTAGCTAAAAACAAAGAACAAAAATGAAAAAAAAAATCTAAATCTAGGGATGAAAACCTATAAAAAACCAAGACATAAACAGAACAAAAATGTGTCACAGTATAGGTCCTTAACCCTCTCTTATCCAATATGAAAAGCAAAAGATTTTTTTTAAATGTTCAGTGACCAATAGATGAACACATTGCCAATAAAGCAATAGACAGTAAGAACCAGTAGGAATAAACTGTATACCAAAATCCTAAATGCTAAGGATGCTTATCATAAAAAGATGTTCCCAAACTGTTCCTTAAGTTTTAGACAAGTACTGAGTGGCAAACCTTGAATACTAAACAGAAATCAAAGTCAAAAGATACACTGCCAAAAGTTCAACATTGAATTCAATATAGGGGCAGCCACATGTTTGAGAATAATCCACAATCTGAATATCCAAAAAGTACACAATACTGACCTTTACATAGAACAATGATGATGCCATGTACCACATACTTTTATGTAGCAGCAACCAAGGTGGCAAAAACACATCAAAGTTCACAGAATTGCAACACTTAAGATGTAACATAACATTAGACAATAATAATGCAAATCATTATTAACTAAGTTAAAACTAAATCAAAAGTAAAAAAAACCCAACAATTAGACCCTGCATGTTGCCAAACCCCTAAGTAAACCACAAACACAAAGTTAAATACAAATTTAAATGTAAAATAAAACAAACTCAGCTCAAGCAAAATACCCATGGTTCTGAGTTGCAGCAAGACAGAAACTGCTAACTGTGATGTCACATAAATGTTACAAAACAAAAGCATTATATGGAAAATTAAGAAACTCTACCTCTTGACATATTTTTCTGTACTATGTGTTTGTCTCTCTTTTGGATTGCATCCTGTCATTTATATCAATACATAATCCTTCACTTTACCAATGAATTGTATTGTTCCATTTTTAAAACTGGTGTCATTCACTTATCTTTATATTAAGTGCAGTACCTGGAAATCTAGATATCTTACTAACATATCTTATTAATTATCGGTAAGACCAAAGGTAAAGATGATAATTATCCAATTGACATTGTTGTACCATTCATTGTCTTTCCCAACAGTTGAACACGCTGGGGGGTGAAAGAACAGGTTCAAAAATGGGCATGAAATGTTTGAAATGTTTGAAATGTTACAAGTCTCTATAAAAGCTCATCCGAACACAACCAGGGAAGCTATACTATAACGCATAATCTAAAATGCTGTGATTACTATTGACAGAATAAACAGTGTTAACAGTGGGATGATCACCTTTTTATGCTGTCAACTGGCCTAAAGACAGCTAAGATGAAATATACTTAACATTGCTCTAGAAGTCTTCTCACTGGTCATTTATTGCAAATTCAAGTTAATTTAGAAATGTTTTATGCAAACAGCTGCTGAAATAACAAGCAAAATTATCTCCTTAATATGTCATTCAAAGCCTACTAGACAGAAGCTATCAGCATTCTCTCTGAAAGTAAACAAGAGTACAAATTATATAAATGGCATTAGATGGGCTACATAAAAAAAATAATAGACTTCATTATGAATGCAAAAGATATGATTTAATACATAACTGTAGTGGAAACATATTATCATAAATTGTTCAGGAACCATTTGGAATATTATTGAATACTAATATGCACAGATACAGTACATATCTCTAATTGTATATGTTTAGTGTTATTAGTTTTTCACTGTCCTTGTGATTTTATTCTGATGATGAACTTTCCAACTACTGCCATTCGAAAAAACATCATGCCATGTAAAATTTGATTTTGCAGTTCCTTCACTTTATTTATAATTCTACATTGCATAACTTCAAAATCAATTCCATTCAATATCTAATCCCTAAGTGCTGACTAAGTTTAGAGGCTCTTTAGTGCAGTGAAAGCCAATAACCAGATCCTTGGTTTTATTGATGTTAAGGTAGAGACAATTCTCTTTCCACCAAGAAACAAAATTATCTCCACCTGACTACAAAACCTTGTCTCATCCCCTTTGTCAAAACATCTCATAAGTGTATAATTACCTGAAAATGACTGCAAGTGACATGATCTGGTATTATATTTAAAGGCTGGTGTACAGGGTGAACAGAAAAGGAGTCAGGACTGTTCCGTGTGGTGCTCCAGTGTTGTTCACATCAACATTAGAGACACAGTCCTCCTTTTCCTAAATAGTGCCTACTTTTTTGTTTTTATTTTACATAGCCTACAGAGTGCTATTTATGCTGAGTGGTAATGTGGTGAATGTTGGTGAAGCATGCACAAAAGAGTTTCATCAAACTTTGTACACAAAAGCAAATTTGAATTAGTGTTGGATCAGTACAAAAAGTTTGACATTGTATAGATACCAGATTTCAGACCTCAGTATCTACTGAAACAGTGCTGAAGCAAATAACAGATAAAGTGCACACAATCTTGTAACTACCTGGTGTGCTGTACAAAAGAATGTTTAATCTGTTGTGCCGCATAATGGAACATCTCACTGCTGTTCTACAAGCTAAATAATGTGTAAATTTTAAAGCCCATTGAATGGGTTGGGGTGGTTTAGGGGGATTGTCCTGCAATGAGTCTACAGTGCACATCCCTGCTGGTCCCACCAAAGTTCCATGAGGCTCTATAGTGTTACTGACTGCATTAATGCTTTCCTCTTTAAAAAGCACTTGAGTCAGGGTCATAACATAGTTCGATTAAAGCAGGACCACACGGATGCAGGTAAATCTGTTTGTAACCAATTTTTTCCCCACAGTATTGTCAGAGTTGATCTGTTTATATTGTTTTCAAAAAATAATAAATAGATAAATAGATAAAGGGTGATCTTATGTACTCTTTTTCCGTGACAACATTTTTTCAGACTTAGAGCAGTCTGGCTGATATTTATAAAACTCCAAAAATTGTTAGGGATTTTGCCTTGATCATTACTTAAACAGAATAAACATACACATCCATCTTTTGCAGTTAGTGTTATGTGTGTGCAGTGCGAGGTTTGTTTGGGGAAAAAAAGCACATATGGCAGTTTGACTCAAGTTTGGAGGAGAAGGCAACAACATATGAGAAAAAAATGACCCAAAAAACAAAATTACACATTTGCAAACACGTAAAATAATAATAATGCCCATGTATTCAATAGGACACAACTACACTCTTAAAAATAAAGGTGCCAGAGTGGTTCTTTGGAGTAATGCCATAAGGAGAACCATTTTTAGTTCCCAAAAGACCCATCCACATGAAGGTTCCAGAAAGAACTGTTATTTATTTAGACAGGATCCATATGGAGAATAACCACAAATAGATGGCAACAGATTTGTGAAATACCAATAGCTAACAATTTTCAAAGGAATCCTGCTGCATGCGGCCAGTAACACAGGCTAAATACAGGTTTTCTTAATCTGTTAGTGTCCTGTAACCCACCAAATATTAAACATTGCAGGTTTGTTTGTATTAATTACAAACTTTTTCAAAGCACAAAGAACCAGCTTCATATGCAAAGAACCCATCCCCAGCAGAAAACAGACTGCATGGTGACACTTGCTTTATAATAGTCCTAATTTTGTTGTTTAACCAATGGTGACTTCTAACCTAGGAGAATACTTGTAGCACTAGTCTTCATTTCTACAATATGCAAAAAAAAAAAAAAAAAAACTGTTACGGACTCCGCAAGTCATTGAAGTAATTAAATATAAACTAAGACACTAAAAATGGTCAAACTGTTTGATTAGAAAAATGAAGGGAAGAGCCAATCTTAGAAAGTTAATTTTATATTCATACTATTGTCTGCTTAACTACAATAGAATATCAGTTTCTCATATTTACTTACATTATGGTATAATTTTTTACACCAAAGTTAACACCAAATAGAACTTTCTTAGCTTATAGTGGTAATACAGAGTGTTTTATTTCCTAAATGGCTTAATTGTCTCACTGCTAGAATGGATTATAGTTCATGCGACGTGACGCATGCTGCAGCGGAAACTCCTGCTATGCAAGCATTTTACTTGCGGTTATACTTTACGTAAACCTTGAGGAATCCACCAGGTGGAAGTGTGAGATATTATCATGGTGAGAACAGGTTCAGCTTCACTGTGTTGTGAATTGCCTGGAACACCCATTAAATTCCGATGACACCTTAACACAAATCTCTGAAAAGGAGGGATGTTTAATGATTAAATCCATCAAATCAAGGGATGTGTCCATTCCAGCAAGCATTGGGCATGAGGCAGAAACAATCCCTGGAGGAGGCATCAGCTCATCGCAAGGTGAATACAAGCACTCACATACACTACCGTCATTTTAGTGTCACCAAATCTGCATAACTTTGGAACAGGGGTCCTCAATCACAGTCCTGGAGGGCCGCAGGTTTTTGTTCTAACCCAGCTGCTTAATTAGAAAGCAATTCTTGCCAATAATTTAATTTCATGGCTTGTTACTGCTTTAATTCTGCCATGTCAAGTCATTCTCATATCCTAGATTTTCTTCCCCTTTCTAAGGATATCAACCAAATGATTTGAAGGCTAAAATGGACGAGCAATTCTCAGTCCTTCACTTTCCTTCCAAGTATTTAATTAAACCCAATATTGCATGATAAATACACACAGGTGTAAATGGTAACAAGCTAAATGGAGAAATGCTGATCTCTTTTGTTATCTGCATGTTATTGCTAATTAGAAGCAATTAAAAACCAAAAGGGGCCAGCAACCACCACTCAGTGGCCAGAGTCGGGAGGAGGAGGACGAAGCTAGACGGAAGGAGTGGTGGTGCCAGAAGGGAGTGTTGTGTTTTTGCTTGTGATATTTGGACTGTGTTGTGCCTGCGGTGTTCACAGGGAAGACGTGCCCCACAGGTGAAGAAAATAAAGGTTTTCTTTGTGTTTTTACACGTGCCTCCGTGTGAGTCTGTGCCGGGTCGGCGCAATATTGCACCTTATTACAAGATAAACATGTATAATCTAAACATGTAAGTGCAGAAGGTAGGTAGTTAAGTTTGATATAACTTGTAATACGTTTTATGTTTCATATTATACGATATGATATATGCAAATAGAATGCACATATGCCGATACGACATACCTTGTAAGTTGAAAAGTCTTTATCAACATCACTTCACTTTCAAAATAAATTACACATGAGCAGCCATTATGATCATGAGAAATGTACGACGACACAAGCACGATGTACACGAACACAAACGATTCAAACACTCAGCTGATAGTTACAAATTTTATTCATAAAAGGTGGCATGCCACCTTTAGCGTTTAACTAGATATTCAATATAAAAATTAAGATTCTCTAAAAATACAATTTTTGTTCTATTGGGATTTTCAGAGGTAATGTGGGAGTCTTGATTTGTCTGTTGAACTCGGGACAGATCAATGTTGCCATACTTCTCGATTTGATGTATTAAAATTGAATCATCATCTCATTAGTCACAACAAGCATCCACAGATCTATTTCTGAAATATGGGTTACAAATGGCAATAAAAAAGCCTATGTGTGTGTGCTTCGCCTTTTTTAATAATATCATTCATGAAATTGTGCTCTGAAAGTCTCCAGCCTCGAACTCGAAGCATTTCCAGACGTGACTTCTGCAGTTTCTTTACGACATATGTTTATGCTGTTCTTTAGCATCACCATTGCGAGCTGTTATCATATGCAGTTCTTAACTCACATTTTTCTCACGTTTGATTGTGCCTTTAAAAGTACTTAATTCATCTATCTGAATTCAAGTTCGATAGTACTACCATCTCTCACTCGGTACTACTGATACAGTAAAACAGCTTGTTCTTCTACACTTATTGACATTACAACTGTGAGAAAGTAGCTTTGACTCCAAACTTATTCTTTATTCAGACGAATGGAGAGTCACCAGCTAACCATGTGCGTCATGATATCCAACTACCTTGGGGTGGGGGAAAAAAAAATCACATCAATAGGGAGAGAAATGACTAATTAACCCCACACAGTTAACGTTTAGACTAAGAATTAGAAGCAAACCTCTAGAGTTATCAAATAGCAGAGATAACCTCACCACCACAAAAAAGTCAGAAAGGCAAATCAAAATAGACAATAATAATAATTTGGTAAAAGAGGAATACAACACTGACTAAATAATTAAGAAATCAACTGTATTAAACAAATTCAAAACTAAGCAGAGCAAAGCACCAGATATAAATTGGCTTTACTATGTAGAAAAACTGTACAAAATTCAAAGCAATTAGAATGGATTATTTAGATAACAGACATTAAAAACCACAGTTTATAAACTCTGCCAGTTTAAAACATATTCATCCGCTCACATTTCATTTTATATTAAAACTATTGCAACACTGTGAAAATGGCAAAACTGGGATGATAGGTATGTAAATATATTTTTATTTTCTAAAATTCTAAAATGAACCTTTTGATTGTTTGTTTTGCTGGCAAAGAATGTTTCTGAATAACTTCTGATTTCATAGCTCTTGCAAAACACCCCATACAACCACTTACTTTAAATTATTAAAGTACTATCTGTTACTTTGCAAGGTAGGCAGGACAGCAAGATAATTCAGCAAGAAAGTAAAACATGATAAAGAAGATGTTAAAACCAAAATGTAAATAATTAACACAGGCAATAAAAGGATGAAGTAAAAAAAAAAACAAAATCTGCAGTGAGTCACAGCTTTATGAACTTACTAGTACAGAAATATATATTTATATTACAGTTTATATTAAAACAATCTGAGCAATATTTGTTCAAGGCAGCAAAAAATGAAACAGTGATAATGATCATTGACAGATGAGCTTCAAAGCAAAGCAATAGTGAACTGTAAGACAGAATGCTATTATTCATGAGCATGGGGTGCTACCAACCCAGAAAGGGGTTATGACAAAGGTGGAACAGAAGTTTCTGTTGTTTGGCTGAGATGGCAGTGAATTTTAGACCTAGAGGAATATTTGAAAGGACAACCAGTTTGACCCTCACCAGTACCTCACTGTGATGGGAGGACATTATCAGGATCCCTAGAAGTGCTTATTGTGGGACATCAGGAAATAGTCATCCTTCACCCCTTGGTCTAGGTTTCTTAGAGTTTGTAGTTACTGGAAAGAGCTCTACTGGCAAAACTGAAAGACAGCCATAGTGTGGGAAGGTGTATTGAGAGAATGAACAAGGAGAACACTGGGGGTACATTGGTCAGGGGTTACTATTGTGTAGGTGAACCCTATGGGCATACAGATTTGTCATTTCACTGCTTTGTTGCACTTTGTTATTACCTGTTATCTCATCTACAGTGTCTGTGTAACAAACTGCTTTTATTTAGTACTTTAGAGTCCTGCGTATGTTTTTGAGCACCCTCTACCGTCAACACTCTCTCATCCTTAGGTGCAGGACAACATGCTATTAGATGAAGACTCATGAACACTGCATGGGACAAACCTATGGCAGTTTCTCCATAATGGATGAAACAAGACTGAATGCAAAAATATTTAAATTGTACTAAAAAAAAAACAGATGGTCAAGAGGTCAACTTCAGTGTTTAATATGGTGATATTTTAGTTTAGGGACTACAAAATGCATCTAATACTCATTTAAACTTATGTAACAAGACCTTAATAAAAAAAAAATAAATAAAAAAAAAAAAAAGACTTCTTTTATCGCTTATAACATAGCAAAAAACAACAAAGCAACAGTAAAGATGTTATTCCTCAGTGCAATATGGCCTACTAAAATAACTTTACATTGGAATGGTAGGAAGTAGCTTAAGTGAGAGATATGCCACTTAATATTGCCTAATTCATTATTAGACTTGTGAATCCTTCATACTCATAAGCAATTTTACCAGCATATTAAATGTCACACTGTATCAGAATAGTCGCTTAACTGATGTGTGTTATGAACACAAAAAAGCCTTTAAGACCTTGAAACATAATAGTAAATGAGTAATAGATACATTCCCAAAGTACTTAAATTAAAGTGTTACCTATAATATAAAAGAATGATTTTAATTTTTACAGATTCAGGAACCATTATAGGTTATAAGCAAATCTGAACAAAAGCAATTGTGCAAACAAGATAAAGGAAGTTTAAAATTATATGTAAAGTGCAAAATATTTAAATTTAACAGAAAATAAAAATAATTTAAATGCATATATAAAAGGACTGATTAGTGTAAATGAAGACTATGATTGTTGTATATGTGGCTTATGTAACAAGACCTTAACAAATGCTTCTTTTAGTAACACTTATAAAAAATGAGTAGATAGGTTATTCATTTGCAATGTGGCATATTGACATGACAGTAAATTGTTAAATCTTGTTAATATGAAGGATTCATAGATCTGCGATATCAAGAGAAATGTGTCTCAGTTAAGCCACCTCAGACCATTGAAAAGTGAGGTTTTGTTAGCAGCCCATATTGTAGGGATGAATAAACACTTTACTGATGCTTTGTAAGTGTTATAAAGACCCAAAGAAGTGTTTGTTAAGGTCTTGTTACATGATTAAATGAGTAATGCGTGTATTTTTGCAGTACCTAAACTAAAGTGTTGCCAAAAAAACATACAGTATATATTAAGCATAGCAATTAAAGGATATGTTCATACCTCAAAATATGCTCAAAAACAATAGATTCTCAAAGTGAAAGTGGTGTGTGCCACATTCACAATACAAGCTACAGGAAACCATGCTCCTAGAGAGCTGAAAAGTTATCATGGAAGGACAATCATTGATATGAGGTACAGAGTTAGTTTTCTTTTAAAGCAGGCAAATCTCAAGAATAGTTTAATTGTTTGTTAACATTAAAAACAGAAGCATTTTGTAATTTTAAGCTTTTTTTCATGTTTGTACCCAAGTAACCTTAAGTCCTATTTGTAAGGTGCAAGAACAGACAGGACAAATGTATAAAAAAAATTTTACTTTATATCATAATTTTATGTGGCAAATTGATATATACCATAATTGCAAAGAAAAATCTTTGACTTGAAAAATACAGAACATATCCTTTAAGTTTTCTTATTCCTGCTGTGAAAGATGAAAATGAGGAATGCATTTTCAAAATACATAATTGATGGAGCGCTCAAACTTCAAGTATTTATTTTAAAACATATAGGTCATGTTCCTATGTAAAGTGTAAGATAATCCATTCATTGACACAGTTTAGAATTTGATTAGTCCAGTGCAGAGTTTTGTGATTTGAAATCATAAAAATGGTGAAAAATGGGAGTTAGGCCTCTAAAATGCTCCACAAAATACAAGCCAGAGCCCTCAAAGGCCTACCCAGAATAAGCCCAACCTAATCCAGCTTACTCCAACAGCTACCTGCGGTCTTCCAGCCTAGCAGGCCTCAAAAATGGGAAGCTGGCTTAAAAATTCAAAAAGACTATCAGAATTCCAAAAAGGTAGATAAATCCATTAAAACTCTGCCATGTAAATATAATCCCCAACTGTAATCTTTAAAAGGTATGAGTTTAGCTACAAAAATAGAACAAACAACAAAAAGGATCAAAATTGCAGAGAGGGTGCACCTAAATACAGCCCAAGGGCAGAATCCAATACAGAGCACAATAATCAAATAGAACCAGAAAATCCAAAGGGAAAAAACAATACTTACAAAGAACTCTAATACTCAACTACTGACTCTAACTTCTGACAGAAATAAATAGCCAGAAGAGCACCTGCAGCTGTGACATCATGGTGGCCCGCCTCCTGAGGCTCCACCCTCAAAACCCAGAGAATAAAGACACATTTAAGGGGATAGAACACAAATAACAAATGATATGTGCAACTAGCAGAAATAACATAACATAAAATAATAATAACTCAAAATTATCAAAAACAAAAATAAAACATAACATGAATACAAATTCAGGGTGATACATAATAGAATCACAGCACTGGGTGAAAGGAAAGTCAAGGAAAGATTTTAGACATAGTGGACTGTAAGATGATTGTGCAACACAATGATTTTCACATTCAAAAAAGGCACATGACTTCTGGTCATTATTTCATATAAGACAGTGCTTTAGAAGATGGAGGTTTGGATTCTACTCTTTAAATTTTTTGAAAAATGAAAAAATTAAAAGTCTGGATTTATGCATGCCACCCTTCAGTTGTTCATGAGAAATGTAAGGATTTACTTCATGAGGTAGAAGCACTTAATATCAATATACAAGAAAAGTTGCATCATGAAATATCAAAATGTGCGCATCAGTTTAAATGTTTAAAGTCTACATATTCTCCGTTTTAATAAAAATGTGTCATTTTTTCACCCTCTGTTACTGGTCCATTGAATGCTAGATCCCTAGTTTAGGATTAAAAATTATAAATAAATCATATTTTTAATCACTCATCTTGAAATAGTCTAAAGGAATACTTGGCTTGTTTAAGTTTGAAATTTGTCATTTTTAATCTTCTGAGAGTGGCTCTTACAAGACAAGGACCACTCAAAGAATTAGATATCAAAAATACTATCATATTCATGATCAGTCATCTTGAAAAAGGATAAAGCAACAATTCACATGCCTATAATGCCCATCCCCATTTTTTCCAAACTCCCCTGGCATGCCATTAAGGGGAGAACAACCTTGAATAGGTTGATGTGGCATGTATAACTTCAAGTCCTACTGATCATTTTAACTTAAGAAATCTACTGGTTTACTCTTTATCATAAGGGTGTAATTTCCTACACAAAGTATGGTTCAAAATATATTTCACTGGCAATAGAAGATACTTGGTTATGATCATGTTGATATGTTAAATGAAATAAAATAGCTTAATAAGACAATAGTAATATAAGTTAAATAATTAAAGATACCACTAGCTGTCAGCAGAAAGTTGTTTGGTACGTAAAAGCAAGTGGAAGTGAAAGGAGGTGACACACAGTAAGGGTTGGCTTGTGGGAAGTGGCAATGAAAGTAGAGAAAGTTGGTGATCAGTTGGTGAATAAGAAAAAAGCAAAGCCCAGAAATATAGTGAATTGTGTTTGTCTGTATTGTTTGCATTTCTTCTACATGCTCCTTGAAAATATATTGTTTTTCTGATGGTGCATAACCAGTAATTCGGGATGCAAATACAGTAAATGCAAATTCTTGACCAAAGACAAATTTCAGTAGATGCTAAACTGAACACTGAATGATGAATACCTTTCTCATGTATTGTTTGCCAATCCTTTTTTTTGCCTTTGCATAAGGCCTAATTTGAACCAATTTTGTTTATGATTTATGGTTTTAAATGAAATTAAAAAATAAAACTGCAGGTTGATGAAAAATCTTTTTTATTATTTAAGTCATTGTTTTCAAAGAGGGCATATAAAAAGAAAAAAAATGTAAAACAGATAAAGGAATGAATGAATAAAGACCACCAGTAACAAAATATAGTTTAGTAAACAAAAAATGACCTACAGAAGACGTGGATGGTATGGTATAATTAAAAACTCTTGAAAGTTTTGTTATAAAATATATTTGTGAATATTTTTCAGACAGAACCATATTTTTTAACAAATAACAAATGTACTACTAATAAATTGTGCACAGAAATGTGCCTCTAATCCATCCAAACACCTATTAACGCTCTGCTACTTAGATTCAGTAGAAGCATTTAATCTTTTTTCAAAAAATTATAAAAGAACTTCAGCTAATATCTAAACTAATAAAAGGCAAAGCCCTCACTCACTCACTCACTCACTGACTCATCACTAATTCTCCAACTTCCCGTGTAGGTAGAAGGCTGAAATGTGGCAGGCTTATTCCTTACAGCTCACTTACAAAAGTTAAGCAGGTTTCATTTCGAAATTCTACACGTAACGGTCATAACGGTCGATAACGGTCGACAACGTCCGCCATGTTGAACTTTCTTATTTATGGCACCATCTTCACGAAATTTGGTAGGCAGCTTGCCTGCGCTAACCAAAACCGATGTATGTACTTATTTCGATGGTATGACGCCATTGTCGGCCGCCATATTGAACTTTCCAACGTCACTAATTTTCCAACTTCCCGTGTAGGTAGAAGGCTGGCCCCATCTTCACGAAATTTGGTAGGTGGCTTCCCTGCGCTAACCAAAATCGATGTACGTACTTATTTCGGTGGTATGACGCCACTGTCAGCCGCCATATTGAATTTTCCAAACATCACTAATTCTCCAACTTCCCGTGTAGGTAGAAGGCTGAAATTTGGCAGGCTCATTCCTTACAGCTTACTTACAAAAGTTAAGCAGGTTTCATTTCGAAATTCTACGCGTAACGGTCATAACGGTCAACAATGTCCGCCATGTTGAACTTTCTTATTCATGGCCCCATCTTCACGAAATTTGGTAGGCGGCTTCCCTGCGCTAACCAAAACCAATGTACATACTTATTTCGGTGGTATGACACCACTGTCAGCCGCCATATTGAACTTTCCAACGTCACTAATTTTCACAATGTCCGCCATGTTGAACTTTCTTATTTATGGCCCCATCTTCACGAAATTTGGTAGGTGGCTTCCCTACGCTAACCAAAACCGATGTATGTACTTATTTCGGTGGTATGACGCCACTGTCAGCCGCCATATTGAACTTTCCAACGTCACTAATTCTCCAACTTCCCGTGTAGGTAAAAGGCTGAAATTTGGCAGGCTCATTCCTTACAGCTTACTTACAAACGTTAAGCAGGTTTCATTTCGAAATTCTACGCGTAACGGTCATAACGGTTGACAATGTTCGCCATGTTTAACTTTCTTATTTATGGCCCCATCTTCACGAAATTTGGTAGGTGGCTTCCCTGCGCTAACCAAAACCGATGTACATACTTATTTCAGTGGTATGATGCCACTGTCGGCC
>JANRMT010062818.1:28147152-28230018 GCA_026402145.1 Polypterus bichir lapradei
ACAAAAGTTAAGCAGGTTTCATTTCAAAATTCTACGCGTAACGGTCATAATGGTCAACAACGTCCGCCATGTTGAACTTTCTTATTCATAGGTAGAAGGCTGAAATTTGGTACTTATTTCGGTGATATGATGCCACTGTCGGCTGCCATATTGAACTTTTCAACAGTCTTTGTTACTTATGGGCCCATCTTCAAGAAATTTGGTACGCGGGTTCCCAACGCTAACTGAATCCTACTTACGTACATATATACGTCCATAGCCTGCAGCTCGGTCACCGTGTGAGGCGGCGTTGGGTTCCTCATCCCAACGCCTCCCACGTTGTTGGCTGCCTGCCTATATAAGGCCGTCTGTCGCTCCAGTCTCTACATTCCCTTCCTTGCTTCGCCACGGTATTCACGTCTCCCTGCTGATAACTACAGCCTTTTTATTTAATCCACGGCTTCTCCACTGTTTTATTGTTCATTTATTATGATTATAGTTATTGTATAGGTATTTTAGACTTACTTTACATTGTTCAGGTACCCATTTCCTTTATCATTCCAACCGTACCCCCATTAACATGTCTATCGAGGTGATCACCATCGATCAAAGAACTGTCACTTACCAAGTGGTTTCCATGCCCGGAGATGGCACCTGCCTTTTGCATTCTCTTTGTTACATATTGCACGGCCATATCAGGCTCACTATTGATATCCGGAGGAACATTGTGTCTTATGTATTGAATGACTGGGACAGGTTCAAGGTGTGGACTGATGAAAGTACAGGAGATAATTATACTACACAGGAGCACTAGAAAAGTGAAATGCTTAAGTGTACCGAAATGGCCAAATATTTTACACCTTTGGACAACTGCCAATGCCTCTTAAACATCTTAGCTTCACAGGTGACGATTTCAGTAGTGGACACTTTGATGTTTAGAAATGTTTAAACTCTCAAAAGCTGGATGTGAAGTTATCAATGAAACTGGTTGTATACTTACAACGCTTGACAGATGCCGAATGCCTCTTCAACACAAGTCCTACAAATACTGTCGTAACTGAAACAAACCATGAAACTCAAACCGATTATGACAGCAGCAATCCAAGCTGTGAGATTTGAAACAAGATTACTGTTCACATGGCCAACTGTACGTTGCATGCTCAAGAGTAAGCTCAGCGCACAGCTACAGCTTAGTCATATTGCAACTGGAGGGCCGAACTGACAACGTGGCATACAAAGAGATCCTTAACAAATAATTATTGGTATATTTTCCCTCAGTTTAAAAAGGTTTAATTTTCTTCTTAATAAAAATTTTAAGGCAGTACTTCACCGCTGCGAAGCGCGGGTATTTTGCTATCTAATATATAAAGGAGAGTCGATGTATGTTTGTTAGTCCGCCCTACAAATCTGCACTGAGTGTCCGATCGCCACCAAACTGGGCATGGGGCTCCTTTGTGACCAGGAGGAGGTCATGGGGTATGTTTGGTTGGAAAAAATGTTCGGGGTGAAGCACAGGGCACATTTTCAGTCCGATCGCCACCAAACTAGGCATGGGGCTCCTTTGTGACCAGGAGGAGGTCATGGGGTATGTTTGGTTGGGAAAAATGTCTGATGCAAGAGCGGATGAAACATCTCAAGAAAGGGAAACCAGGCTGCCTGCCAACAGGCGAAGGGCTGCTGATGCAACACGTGGACAAATGTAGCACGATTTAAAAAATATGTCTTTCACATATAACCGACAGGTTGCATATCATGAGCATCCTGTCGCTGTTATTGGCCGAATGGATCATACATGTGTTCATTGTAGAACTCTAAAATGGAAAGGAGAGTCACCGGGATTGTGTTGCTCAAATGGGAAGGTGAAACTGACTAATGAGTAGAGTTTCTGAAGAGAATCACATCTTGAAATGCCAGCAACTTTTTCATCAATACATATTATTGAAGCAAATATCATAACAGGTTGCGCAAGATGTGAAAATGTTTTCATACCAAGAACACCGCCGATTCCGAATGATTTACCCTTTGATTTCAAACAGCTACAATTTCCTGTTCGTTTGGCTTTTGCCATGTCAATTATTAAGGTTCAAGGGCAATCACTGCAAGTTGCAGGCATCAATTTGGAAAATCCATGCTTTTCACACGGACAACTCTATGTAGTATGTTCTAGAGTGGGAAATCCTCAGAATTTGTTCATTTTCGCACCACAAGGGAAAAAAAAATGATAGTGTATCCAAGGGCTCTGGTGCAACAAAAGAAAAGGGAAGTTAAACTAATGCTAAAATGTAACAAATTACAACATAGTTTAAACAGAGTTTTATGACTGTATATGAGGATTATTTACATCTCTTTGACTGATCCAGACAACCCAAGTACAGATCCGCATTACATGGAAAAACTCATCAAAACCTTCAAAAAACGTTGTTGGACAGCTATCTTATCAAAAGATCTTGACTACACATTGTTGTCCTCTCCCACTTAATTAATTTTAGCCTGGAGAGGTCTATTAACTTTTTAACTTTAAGATGACCCACTTAAAGATTTTCCAATGCCATATCTGTCCTGGTGTTAATATAAACAGGGAATTCCAGTTTTTGTATTACATCTTGCGAGAAGAAGGCGCCTGAGCTGCTTTGAAAGCTTGCATATTGTAATCTATTTAGTTAGCCAATAAAAGGTATCATTTTGTTTGATTTCTCCTTCCAATCATATAAAAAATTCCTAATGACACATGAGTAGCAACCCAATGCATTTCATGGGCCTTAAGGAAATGGTATCCAAAAGATTGGCAGAAACATGACAAAATGATTCATGTTGCATGCAGCAAAATAAATTAAAACTACAGTATACCAGTTAAGCAGAGTTCTTTATACACTGTATACTTCAGAACAGTAAACGAGAAGATGACAGACAGACAGAAAGAAATGTTTTGTGTTCCCGGGGGAAATTTTTTTTTTTTTTTTTTTTACAGAAGTTCATTAAATAATTAAATGCATAAATAGATAGATAAAAAAATATATATGCAATCACACACACACTATGGTCTAAACACATACCAGAATGAGTTAAGAGGAAGAAGATTTAAGAAGAAAGAAAACTTCTGACTTGGAAGTCACAGTCACAGTGAGGCATTATGCAGGAGTATTGTTATTAGTATAAAGGACCCTCAGTTGTGTTTGACACACTTCTTATGAATAATTTGTTGGCTGAAAGTATTCCATGTTAATGTATCAGAAAGAAGATGTACAACACTATTCATAATGGTGCTCAGTTTTGTTTTAATTCTCTTTTCCCTCCCTGGCTACAATCTCTAGGGGATCCAGAGTTTGCCCCATAACTAAGCCTACTTCCCACATTAAATTAACACACTCATCTAAGAAAAAAACACCTGCTCTGCCCTTTCTTATATAGCTCCTCTGTGTTATGGAACCAGTCCATCCTGTCATTAATGTGGACCCCAAGAACTTGTAGGAGTGCACCACCTCAACATCCACTCCCTGAATAGTGACCAGACATGCAGGCTCTTTAGTTCAGTGAAAGTCAATAACCAGGTCTTTGGTTTTGCTGAAGATGCAGATAACTCTCTTTCCATCAAGAAACAAAGTTCTCCACCGGACTCCTATAGTCTGTCTAATCCACCTTATCACATAAACTAAATAAACATCAGACACAGTGTATTTGGATAACATGGTTTACTTACCTCATGTTTTGAAAAGATACGCACACCTTCCATTTGGTGAAAAACTGGATAGTGACTGCTGTCAATCTCATCTCGTCTGTAAACATCACCAGCAACCAGAAAAGCATCAAGGCCAGAAAGAATTAAGTCTCGCTGGTGAGCGGATGTGTGTGATCTTAAAATGTGCTTCTCGTTTACATAATAGTTATCACCTTTTCTTCTGCTTGCATGATCCAGGGGAATCAAAAGACTGTCAAAATTCTGTTCTACAGTCACCACAGGAGAAAGACAATCATGAACAGAAAAGAGTGGTGTTCCAAAGCGTCCGACGTACTGCTTATAGAAGTGGTCTTTAATACGTTCTTTAATAATCCACAAAGGGTGATGTTTTTGGTTGTGTAGATTTTTACCCACTTTTGACAAGATTCTGTTGGTTACATTAGTATAGTTGTCTCGAGAGTAAAGTCGACCAAGAACTTGCACTGAGTCTGATGAAACAGAGTGCTGTGCAGGGCCTGACATAAAACTCCTGAATCCTTCATATTTAGAAATTCTAGAAGGACTTGTGTAATTGTAACTTTGTGGTATTTTAAAAATCCGAAAGACTGATTGTAATTTCATGATTGCTTCTTCAAATACCTACAGACACAAAAAGAAAAAAAATTACAGTTTAAGAAAGCAGTTAAACAAGCACTAAGTTACACAAATTGTAAACAATGGAGGGGAACGCTTTATAAATAAAACCATGATTTCTATTAGGCAAACAACATACACAATGAAGTGATAAACAAAGAAAGCAACATTGTATAAGAAGAAATACAAAACACTAAATCCTTCTGCTTTTTCTATTCCTACCTACACAGGTAAGCCCCTGACTACCAGTCAGATTAGCTTACTCACTTGCCTAACACTGTCACAAAATAATGTAACTTGCTGCCTCTCTCCCTCTCAACCGTGGCTTTTATTCCACCCACCAGTTAAGTGTTTATCCCTACTCAACATTAAATGAAACTTTGGTAGTGATGAGTTACATTTTTTTTCTCAAAAAAACATAAAAATGTTGCATTTTTTGCCTTGAAAAATGGCATTTTTATTAAATCTCATCTTTCTACTGTAAAATGTGCAAAACACTAAAATTACAATGTCAGAAGTGTAGAAAGTATAATAATGATACAAATAATAATAATAGTAATATGAACAGCACACTGCACATGTGTGAGTGATGCAAGCATCACTTTGGGACTCAGAATCACTTTCTTGTTTACTGACTGTTTCAATTTCCACCTGAGGACAGATTCACCTTCTTATCACTGCTGATGAGAGGTGTTCCTTATGAGACTAGAAGAAGATGCATCTACACCATTGCACAGGGAACCATACACAAGAGAAGTCTATACCATTAACTCAGTCTGAGGTTGACTTTCCTTTGTCACTTTTTATATTAAAAGGACATTTTCTTTCTGGATCTCATTTATTATTTTGGAAGGCAAGGCATTCTTCACATCTATTGCATTACCTTCCCTCTAGTTCCATGGGACAGACAACACAGACAATTCTTCTCAGGTCACCCTTCTCTATCCTTCTTTAGAAGGTCCCTGCCTCTAGCTTCTCTGGCACACCTTGGAGACCTACAGATCCATCAGACACCAGGCAGAGTTCTTCTTGCTGTAATAATATACAATACATCACGTCATCTGTGTCAGTGCTTACACTCCTCCATTTCATCCAGCCTTGCTGGGCCTCTATACTATGCTGCGCTATCATTTCCTGTTTCCCATTTCAGGTCTGGCTGCCCAGTTGTACCTGAAAATGTTTTAATTCTTGGAGGTGAGCTATAGTATCATTAAAGGTAAAGAAACATATATGAGTATAAAAGATTGTAGACACTAAATATACAGTGTCAGATGGGTAGAGAAGGTTTGTCCCTTAAGGGATGGCTGCTTAGTCTTTATTGTTGTTGCCCATAGCCTTTTATACCTCTTTCCTCTACTACACACATTCTGGTCCTTCAGTTTATCAACATTTCATACTGGATAAAGATAAGAATAAACAAATGAATCAACAATTAACTTACACAATTCAGTGATACAGCAATTAGGGAAGATATGTCACAACTACTGGATTCTTAAAAATGGCAGTCCACAAATCCTATGATAAAAAATATAAATGAACTGATGTAAAAATGCCAAAAGGCTAGGACTTTGGCAGGCTAGTATTTTTTTTTAACATTATTTGTCTTTTTGATAATGTGAGTTTGCAATAAAAATACAAAATAAATCACATTAAAGATCATTTCTACCTGTACAAAGTATTTGAATGTTATTTAAACACAATGGATGTTGGTAAATTAATGTTATCCAGCTTACGAAATATACTCACAAATACAAACTTGATGGGTTTAATCATATCTTGACTGGATAAAGTAGGTTTGAATTTGGAAGGATTATACCCTGGACTGATATGAAGCAATTCTACTTCAGATTTAAAGACTAAACTTTGACTTCTTAACTCTCTACTCTGTTTCTATTAATCCTTTTTATTTCTGTGTATCATTTTTCTATACTAAACTGTTTCTAAAGACATTATTTTCCAGTCATACTTTCATCCACCCATCCATCCTACAATTGGATTTCAAGAAGCTGAAGCTTATCCCAACAGCATGAAATTAAAGGTGCAAATGAACCCCAGATGTGGTATCAATGCATCACAGGGAACCCTTTTTGTAAATACTCAAGGGAAGAGAAAAACCATTAAAAATTAATGAGTTGAAAAATAAAAGAAATAATTAAACGAATTAAGGAATAGAAAACAAGAGAAGAAAAACTAAATTTTAAAGTGCAAGAAAAAGAATAAAAAGCAAAGGCAGTATTTATAAAAATATCAAGATCACATGACAATAAACTTGACAAAATGATAATCAAAAATGAATCACTGACTAAACAGCACAATTTAGCAGATCTTTAGAAAATATTCTTATTTATACACTTGTCCTACTAATAGAAAAATGCTTGAATTTCTCAAGTTGTTTTTAAAATCTGTGGATTGTCTAAAAATGACGTGTCAACTTAAGTAAGAACAATGACAGTTATGGTTCACCCAGCTTAGTTTATGACTCTCAACATGCAGGACTTTCTCTAAACTATTGCACTAGATACTACTTAATGTAACTGAATAGAAACAATATGACTGCTCCACAATCAACATTTAAACCACAGATCCTGCACTTTGCATTTTTTTTATAAACTCCACTGAGCCTTTGATGATGATGTTTACAGATCACACTGTAGAATCCTCAAGGGAAAAAATGTCGATCCCAGTATAGTCAGTGGAGTAACAGTTGCTCAGAAACAATTTGGCTTGGCAGGCTTCAGCATAAACAAGATAAACCACTTCTGCTTCAGCATTGTATATCAAGCAAAAAATTACTAATCCCAATCAAACACATAAAGGCTAAATTCAAAAGTTAGGTATAAAAAAATAAGAAATTTCAAAACTAAATGGTCAAAGAATGCAAATCTAAATGAAAAACATAAAGGGAAGCAGAAGAACACAACACAAGGTTAATGTCACTGCACTGAGGCAGTGGCTCTAAGAATCTTAAATAAGTAACAGGTGTGATAGGGATCCAAATTGATGTATCTGCAGCCTGTGATGTAATTAGGGTTCTTGTCCATAGTCCATCAAACACAATCAGACACTTGACATTATGAATAACAGAGGGGGTGTAATTAAACTAAAAAAACAAGCAAAAATTAGATACCTTACAATGATGAAACAAAGAATAAAACTAAAACAGAACATTTTAGAAAAAAATAAGACACACAAAAAGCTGTAACAAAGCCCTGGCTCACACTGTAGATTATGTGCTTTACTCATTAAGTCAAGCACTTCAGTTTTGTTTAGTTCCTGTTCCCTCAGTTTGACCTACACAAAGTCAAAGTAATATGAATTACAGAGAGAGACACAAATAGACCCCGTGCCAATGGGAGATAAACACTAGGAAGAACAAGAAATATACAGTGATAAATACAAGCCCCATGCCACAGCATACTCTCCCAAACACTCCTGTGTCTTAACTATATAACTGTATTCAACACCATTAAGACACAAAACAATTACAACAGATGTAAATTGTGTGTGGAAAACAAATCCCAATGAATATTTGAACTGCTGAATAGACACTTGAATAATTAAATGCAGAGAACAGAACAGGAGGATAACTAAGTAAGTAAGCTAAGTAAGAGTAAACCTGTAAATGTCCTGAACTCCATGAGTCAGTTTTTCTTCAGCCTAGCTAGATATCCTTTCCTTCTGCTGCAAAGTGATGAATTATAAGCCATGGATGACACCTTGATGAAGACAAAAATGACAAGAACACCAAACTGGAGAATCTTGTTAAAAGATGCTGTGGCTGCCAACTCCCAATTTTTTCCCATGCCCATAAAAAGCTGTTTTTAAGTTTAACTTCTTAGGCTGAACAGAAAGTCTCTCCACTGCTAATATCCTGATTGGTCTATAAACCAATGCAGTCCTTAAAGAAGTACTTTTAAAGCACAAACTAGCAACAAAGGGTGTTGATAAACAATAAAAGATGTATGGACATGTAGATTGTTACAAAGCAAAAAGCAAAACCCCAAGCTGAAACCCACCTAGTATGATGATATATTCTGAGCTGAAAATAGTAGGGTAAAGACACTTCTGATTAATGATAATTGAAGACAATTCTAAAAAGCTGAATAAACCAATTGCTAATGGATTAATACAATCAGACAGTTTTTCTGATGGTAATGGTAGACAGAGACAAACACTTTCAAGCATTGTCATCTTCAAATGACCATGAATGCTATCCCTTAATGCAGATGAAATTCTCCTTCATCATGAAAAAAAAGCCTTAAACAAAACTGACATTTACATTTTGTAAGACAGCACCCATCACTGCATACAATTAGAGGAATCAGCACAATGAAAGAGATGTTGACTTTTTCAAATAAATTGGATGTCATACAAGTTGTGGGGCTTCAGGCATAGGTAAAAAGAACACAAAAACATAAATAAGTCTCCTATTTCTACCTTTATAATGAAATAAAAACAACTGACATTGTGTTTTCTTCATTTAAAGTAGTTTGGACTGAACAGATACCACACATACAAGAAATAAACACTTGATTTATTTCAATGATTGACTCAAAAGCAAACTAACAAATTTAAAAATATTTTAACTAAGGGCAAAATGGCAGTGCAGTGATTGGTGCTGCTACCGCACAGGTTCAATATTCTGCAGTGATACGCAGTGATTGTCTTGGGAGTCTGCAGAGCCCGCATAGGTCTTTCTCTGGGTTCTATGATTTTCCTCCAACATTCCCTGATTATTATAAATAATTTGTGACACCTCATGTGTGTGTGTGTGTGTGTGTGTGTGTATATTAAGTGTGATGGTGCAGGTCCGGCTCCATGCTCCCTCTTCTCATTTGGGAGCCTCTTGAACCTGAAACTGTCGATAATCATGACTGGGATGAGCTGTACAAATTAGGAGGCCACATGAAGCAAGGGGAAGGTGCAAAAGTGTCAGTGCTTTTATTAAAAACAATCCAAAAGTGTTAAGTTCAGTGTTCCATCAAAAATAAATAATCCAATAAAAAAACAAAGGTGAAGTTAAGGTTAAAATCACTCTAACTAAATCCATTAAAAACAAGGTCAAAAACAACTGGCAGGAACAGTCCTTTTAAAAATCGGTGCCCTCATCTTTTAACACTGGCAGTTCCTCTGCTTATCCCCTTGCAGAAAAGGAGTCACCATAACAGCAAAACGCAGCTAGCCTTCCTCAGGTCTGGTTGCTCACCGTCCCAAGACTACAAACAGGTTGCCTATCTGAACTAAGACTCAAGTCCTCAGCGGCCATGGCGCTCCCGTTGCCTTCCCGGTCTTATACGGCGAGTTGCTCCTTTTATGCACATTGCTTTGGCTCTCTGAGTTGCTCAGCCACAGCGATCATTCTTTCAACCCCTGAGCGTCAGCCTCTCGCACCGCTCAAGTGGCTCTCCTTCCCAGCTGCCCGTTTTCTTATCCTCGAGCTTGCTCTCCTCACTCCCACACCGGTTCCTTCTGCCTCCTGCCTTCTTCTCCCTTTAACCTCCACTCATTTTCCTTGCTTTTTCTCTCCTCACACTCGCACTATCCCTTTAAATTTGGGGATGTAGCACAGCTGTGTTGATTTGCTGCTCCCAGAACCACTTAGTATAGAACCGCCCGCTCCCACATCACACCTAGGAACTGCTCTCGCCACACTACCACACCCTCCTCTACCAAGACGCAAGTGCAGCGATTATTTATTTAAAAAGGTGCCAATCAGCTGCGGACCTCACTTTACCACAGTTCCTGCCTTGCACCCAGTGCTGCTAAGATGAGGTCTTACCCACTTATAATCCTGCATTGGGTTTAGCAGGTTGTATAATTCGATTTATTTTTCCTAAGTATCATCCTCAAAGACAACAGCTTAGACAGCCAGTATGAAGAAACAAACTCTTATATTTAATTATGAAGCAGGCAGTATATTGCATTCAACGAAAGCATGCATTAGAGAGGAAGCATAAATAAGGAAAACATTAAAAAAATCTGGGTCCTTCCAGCATATCATAGATCTAACATCAAATGCCTACTTCTTTTTTTTTTTTTTTTTTGAAAACTGATGGTATTATATGAGTGACAAATATGGACAGGACAGAGCCATCTCCTGCTGATTACCATATGCTAGGTTACATTTGTTGGCTCATCTAATGCACTTAATTGAGCAACTGATTCATTGCTACACATTTTCTTTAGGAGGGTTTCCCGCACAATTGTAATAATTTCTCCAGTATGGTTCTTTCATGTACTATTTTCCTGCCAATAAGCTTATAATGAATGTTTTCCTCAGGACACTGTTTAAGAACTGAGCTTTATCGTCCACTAGGAAAGTGAATCAGCTATCACTTTAACCAGTTATGCACAAGGTGTCCCGCCAGCGAAAACACCACCATATTTCAAAGTTGTGTATGTATGTTGCTATAAACCCATAACTCAATCAAAAGCAATGAAGGTATTTTTTACATATCCAAGGATGTTTTCTTTTAAATAAATCACAAGTTTACATGTTGTCTGCTCTCTTTCGTTAGTAGAATATGTGATCTGCACAAATATATGTCAAGGTGAGCAGCACATCACAGCTGAATGAATTTGCTTTTATTAAAGATCCCATTAATGTCACTCCACTTATATTGAAAGACTCCTTGGCATTGGATACCTGAGTTTCAGACCTTTTCAATGATGTATAGTTGTCTGTGATTGGTTACTTGTACTACATGTCTTACCCATGTGTAAAAGAAGGGAAACATATTGCTTATGTGACAGCTTATCTTTATTTATTTTTACACATTGTTGCACACAAATTTCTGTGAGAGTGAACACAGATTGTTTGGTTGATGTGAAATAAGACTTGAAGTTTGTACTTGGGAAATGTCTTCTTCTTCGAAAAAGAAAACATACTGCTGAGTATTTCCTAGAAACGTTACAGAATGCTAGTGATACAGAATATGAAGACCTTGAGTCACAGTTTTCACTCTACTGAGAAGAATGCGTTTGCTGAAGGACTCATTGCTAGCAAGTACTGCTTAGTATACTGTGTCGCTGCATGTACTTTTACAGTTTCAATTACTTCAGTTGGGTTCAATTACCATATCTGGATGCTGTCTGCTGCACATTTTCTCCATGTGAGTTTTCTGAGCCAAACCATCTGCCCACTTTTGATTTTATTTACAGTTTTTAAAAGTGCTAGTTTCTGCCTTCCTCATGGGTTGGTTGGGGAGAGTAAAGTGGGGGAAATAAGTATTTGATCCCCTGCTGAATTTGTAAGTTTGCTCATTTACAAAGAAATGAACAGTCTCTAATTTTTATGGCATTTTTATTTTAATGGCAAGCTCTCCAACTTAAGTTTGCCAGTGAACATCTGGGCCTGTACATGTGCTTTCTTGAGTAGGGAGACCTTGCGGGCACTGCAACATATCAATCCATTACAGCATAGTGTGTTACCAATGGTGTTCTTGGTGGCTGCGGCCCCAACTGCCTTCAGATCATTAACAATCTCCTCCTGTGTAGTTTGGGCTGATCCTTCACCTTTGTCAGGATCATCCTCACCCCATGAGACAAGATCTTGCATGGATATCCAGACCAAGAGTGACTGATGGTCATTTTATGTTTCTTCTATCTCCAAATAATCACACCAACAGTTGTCACCTTCTCACCAAGCTTCTTGCTGGATGTCCTGTAGCCCATTCCAGCCTTGTGCAGGTCTACAGTCTTGTTCCTGATGCCCTTTGACAGCTGTTTGGTCTTGCCAATGGTGGTGGAGAGGTTGGAATGGAAGAAATTGATTCTGTGGACAGGTGTGCTTTATACACATAGCGAGTTGAGATCAGGAGTATCTGTAATTGATTGATTGATTGTAATCTGTGTGCCATGTGGGCACACAGCCAACCTGTGGGAGCCAGTATTCTTGCTGGGTTGTAGGGGATCAAATACTTATTTCTCTCAATGATATTCAAATCAATTTATAACTTTTATGTAATGTGTTTTTTCTGGATTTGTGGTTGATATTCTGTCTGTCTTCATTAAAACGAAACTATTATAAAAATTAGAGACTGTTCATTTCTTTGTAAGTGAGCTAACTTACAAATTCAGCAGGGGATCAAATACTTACTTCCCCCACTGTAGTTGGAGGGATGAGGACAGTACGATTTGAGTCAATGGTTCGGTTTACTGTTTTTACCGTGAACAAATCTCATGTGCTTGCAACAGTCACCTGTAACCCAAAAGTGGCTGGGAAACACTGGTTTAGGTGAATGTGTAATGTGTGCGACTCCAACTGAGGGGCTCCATCCAAAGTTCTTTTCTGGCCTGTGCCAGCACTGGAAGAAGCTGGTATGAAAAAAGTTTGTATGTACTTAGTTTATTCCAGAGGTTATATACAAGAATAAAGCAGTAACATCAATAAAATAAACAAATTAAAACCCATTAAACGTCTGTGGGGCAAGTGCAACAGAAGACAGGAGAAGATGGGTGAATAGCAGTGCAAAAACCCTAATCCATTGAACAAAATGTGTCTAGTTGTAAACATGAAATTGCTTCAAGAACTAGCATGAAAAATAACTTTGTAAGAAAAGTTTTGGGTGAGTACTTAATTATATGTACATAGTTACAAATTGTTTATTTTGTGCTCTAGACTGATATAGTGTGTATATTTGTATGCTTAAAAATTATATATATATATATACAGTGGTACCTCGGTATACGTCCTTAATCCATTCCACATCCTTGGACTTATACCAAACAGGACGTATACCAAACAAAATTTTCCCATAAGAAATAATGGGAAAATGATTAATCCGTTCCCATGGAAAAAAATTCTATTGTTATTGACATATTATACATTGATGGGGTTGTATAAAATTTAAACACTGCTAATACTAAAATGCATAAATACAAAAGCAATTAGATGAAATAAATGGAAATTTAACCTTACTTTACTTTTTAATAACATCTTTGTTTTTCACAATTGTACATACCGTCGTTCTCGGCATACGATATGCAGCAGCCATGTCCCGGATACGCATGCCACCATCATACTTTTCAACAATCAATTCAAATTTACGTGAAAAAACACAAAATCACATTGTGACAATGCAGGTTTGCTGTATGCTCCCATCTGCTGTCCGGGAGCCCGTGAACCCTACACCGTCAGTAAAGTTGCCGATGAGCTTAGCAGTGAGGCACAACAAAGCAAAGGGATGGTGAAAAAGTGCAAAGTGCTTTTATTAAAACAATCAACAAAACAAACTGTTCAAATTAAAGTGCAGTGTTCAAAGTTCCAATAAATAAATCCATAAAATCAGAAGTGAAATGTGGAGGTTAAAAACAATAGAAAAAGTCTTCTAAAAACAGTGTGGGTAAAATACAGCAGGAAGCATTCTTTATATAAAAAAAAAAAAAAAAACCAACAAGAAGCCCGGTGCCTTTTTACCTGGCGGCCCTCCTGCTTCCCTCGTCTGGGCTTCTCAATAGGGGAGTCGCCCTACTTGCAGCTGACCTTCACTCTACCTACTTCAGCTGTTCAGTTCACCTCTCCGATCCCTGGCTCCGGTAGGCTCCTCCTGACAGCGACCAGGGCGCCCACGCTGGGGAATACACTCGCCCAAGTCCCGACTCCTGCTGCCTTACGCGGAGAGTCATCCTGCTTCCAGTCAATCCCACTCCATGATCACTCAGCGGGAGTGATCACTACTGCTATTCCCCGGGTGTCGGCCCAACACCCAGGCTCCATGTTCAGCTGCAATGCGAGCCTACACACACACACACACACACAATCTCACTCTCTCTCTCTCTCTCTCTACTGCAACCTCCGTCTGTCCGTTCGTTCTTTTTCCTCCCCTTCTAGCCGACTCGCGCTCCTATTTATCAAGAAGGCATGGCCGTTGTGGCAAGTTTGCAGCCCCAGGAACAATCACGAATACGGATGGTCTCTCACCTGTGCACTTAGGTGAGAATCGCCCTGAGAACCGCTTCAGCCACACAACCACCAATGCCCCCTCACCAAGCCGCGAGTGCGGTGATTATTATTTTAAAACTGGCCTTTGACAGGAGCTGTGGACCCGCTATACTACACACGTGAAAATTCACAGAGCGTTATAGCGTGGATTGTTCACTGAATGCTAGCAACTGGCGCACTGACGCTCGTGGACAGTCTTTGCTTTGTCTCGAGAGAGGTAAACAAGGGTAGCATGCAGTATTCTAGTACGCGAGTCATATACCAAGCAAAATTTTTCGCATCCAATCAGGACGTATACCAAGTAGGACTTATTCCAAAGTGGATGTATACCGAGGTACCACTGTAACTGCAACTGAAAAACTTATTTTAAGAGACTGTTTATGTGCAAGAGACTAAATGTTTCTAGAAAGGAGGGCATCTATAACTATAAAACTTTGCAATGCTAAGGGGAATGACCTCTAAATTTGGTACAATGACAGCTGACAGACTGGGGCAGAAAAGAAAGTGGATTCCAGGGCTGTACATCATAAAATGACTTAGTTATATACTATAAAATCCTTTTTTTTTTTTAGAAAAATCCATAAACCATAAAATTTGTTTGTGTTTTACTTAGTATTGGAGTAAATAAATGTTTATTATCATATAAATACTTTATTTTTTAAATTTGAAGTGTTGTACAGTAACCCCTCCTCGATTGCGGGGGTTGCGTTCCAGAACCCCCCGCGATAGATTAAAATCTGTGAAGTAGAAACCATATATTTGTATGGTAGTTTTTTTATATATTTTAAGCCCTTATAAACTCTCCTACACTGTTAACATTATTAGAGCCCTCTAGACATGAAATAACACCCTTTAGTCAAAAGTTTCAACTGTGCTCCATGACAAGACAGAGATGACAGTTCTTTCTCACAATTAAAAGAATGCAATTATATTTTCTTTTCAAAGGAATGTGTGTCAGGAGCAGAGAATGTCAGAGAGAGAGAGAGAGAGAGAGAGAGAGAGAGAGAGAGAGAGAGAGCCAGAGAAAAGCAAACAATCAAAATATCAATACGTGCTTTTGGGCTTTTAAGTATGCCGAAGCACCGCAATAAAGCAGCATTTTTCTTACAGGAGCGTCTGTATCCTCTAGGCAAACAGCCTCTGTGCAAACAGCCCCTCTGCTCACACCCCCTCCGTCAGGTGCAGAGAATGTCAGAGAGAGTGAGAGAGACAGAGTAAAGCAAACAATCAAGCACAGCGCGGGAAGCATATCGTATATCATTGAGGAGTTTTATTTAATACGTAATACGTGCTCTGATTGGGTAGCTTCTAAGCCATCCGCCAATAGCGTCCCTTGTATAAAATCAACTGGGCAAACAAACTGAGGAAGCATGTACCATAAATTAAAAGACCCATTGTCCACAGAAATCCGCGAACCAGTGAAAAATCTGTGATATATATTTAGATATGCTTACATTTAAAATCCGTGATGGAGTTAAGCCGCGAAAGGCGAAGCGTGATATAGCGAGGGATCACTGTACTAACTATTTTTCAGCCATTTGCAGCTTCTTTATTACATAAGCAGAATAATACCTATTATGGGTATGAAATTTAGGCGCAGTAATGCCAAAAAACCCTTAGTGCATAATGTTAAAAAGGACAGCAGAATATTTGAACAGCAAATCCAAGAACTCCTTTTCATAGTCAGCATATATATTAAATATTTTGATTAAGCACTCCAAGATATAACTAATCTACAATCTTTCTAACCATTAACTGTGTTATCTATGATACAGTAGTTAGTGCTTATTGAACCTAATAAGACTACACAAATTGTAATTAAAAAAAATAACACACTAAATATCATCATTGAGCAGGCCTTTAGAAAATACTGCTGCTTATAAATATGAAGATTTTCCTACTAACAGTCCCTAGATATTTCAAGTTCATTTGTAAATCTGTAGAATTTGCAAAAGCAATGTATCGGTTTTTTAAGGAACAATGAAATAAATAAACAGAAACAACTGCACAAACTGAAGAATTCTTGGCTATTGCAGCATCTCAAGGAGGCCATCTGTTTTGTTTTTTAAAATCATTCAATTAATATATATAGTGCATCTGGAAAGTATTCACAGCGCATCACTTTTTCCACATCTTGCTATGTTACAGCCTTTTTCCAAAATGGATTAAATTCATTATTTTCCTCAGAATTCTTCACACAACACCCCATAATGACAACGTGAAAAAAAGTTTACTTGAGGTTTTTGCAAATTTATGAATACTTTCTGGATGCACTGTAAAACATATATGAAGAGAAACATCCATGGGAATACTTTATGTTAACAGTACCTTAAAAATTCACTTAATTTCTTGTCAGTTTTTTATGCTACCACAACATTCTAGACCAAGGTTCCTTAATTATGTATGGTCCAGAATGGCCGCAGTGGTTTTTGTTACAACCAGTTTTGTAATTAAAAGCCAGGTCTTGCAGATAAATAAACTTGGTATTGCAATGTATATGGCTTTCATTCTTCCCAGACAAATCTTTATTCTATTGTAGATTTTTTATTTTCTGAATCTAAACATATTTGGGCCCAGCCAATACTTGGATGGGAGACTACCTAGGAAAAGCTTGGGTTGCTGCTGGAAGAGATATTGAGGAGACCAACCAGGGGCACTTACCCTGTGGTCTGTGTATGGATTCCAATACTACAGTGTGGTGATGTAGACACTGTCCTGTATAAACTATCACCCTTTAGCTGAGATGTAAAACCAAGCTCCTGACTTAACACAACTTTACTCATTTTCACTCTACAGGTTGCTAATGATCATTACATGCAGGCCTTTGTCTAAACTACTGTATTAGACACTTCTTGATATAACTGAGATTAAAGAGACATTACAATGGAATATGAACATCCCACAATGAGAATTTAAACCACAAAGCCTGCACTTTGCAATATTCTTTTTAAATATATACACCACTGAGCCTCCATGATGTTTGTAGATCATGCTCAATAACCATTTAAGACAAAAATGTCAGTCCCTGTGTAGTCAATGACCTTTCAGTGGACTAATGGTTGCTCAGGAACAATCTGACTTGGCAGGCTTCGGTATTTTCAAAATTACAATGAAGACAAAAAACAAAATATTTCTGCTTCAGCTTCCTAGGAAGCGTGGGCTACATGCATCAGAATAACAAGTATATTTAAGCAAAAAGTATAAAAATGATCAAAATTATATAGCATAGAAAAGATGCCAATCCAGTAGAAACCATTGTGTTTACAGTGTGCTTTGCCCTTCTGATTCCAGTCTACACAAAAAAATTATCTGCATATTCAAATTTGAGTGCATCCTAAATGTAGACACAGTGGCCACTTTATTAAGTACCTAGTACCGATAAGGATATTACAGTATTTTGCCTTTAAAACAAACTGAATTCTTTGAGGCATGAATTCAGTAAGGTGCTGAAAACTTCTGTTAAGGATTTGTCTGTGTAGCGTGTGGCCGGGGCTCTTGCCCGGCTGGGACACATCCACCCTGGGAGAAATGGGGGAGCAAGTGTGGCCAGATTGTTACCTCCCCCGGGACGCTAGATGGCAACCCCCCTGGGTTGCAGCAGTGCCTCAGACTCCCACAGGGCTGCATGGGAGTTGGTGTGTGGTGCAGCCCTGTTGGGATCCGCAGGCACCGCCAGGAGGTGCTGCAGCAGGAGCTGCTGAGCCCTTATGGGCAGTTCTTCCGGAAGTGCTGCCGGAAATGAGTAACCAAGCACCTGAAGCACTTCCGGGTACATTATAAAAGGAGCCATCAGCCACTACTCGGGGAGCCAGAGTCAGGAGGAGTAGTGACGAAGCTTGATCCGAGAAGTGAAGGTGGAGAAAGATAAAGAGTAAAGGAAGGGATTAATTGTTTGTGCTGTACTTGTGCCGGGACTGTGTTATACTTGAGGTGAATGGAGAAGGCGTTTCCCACAAGGGAAAAAGAAAATAAAATCAACAGTGTGCATTGAACTTGTGTCCCACGCTTGTCTGTGTAGGGTTCGGCTGGTGGTGGACCACAGTCTGATACTGACTCTGGAGCATCTCACATTGCCTGGATATTTTTATTTTATTTTTAATCTTTGGATTTCGTAGAGACTGTTTTTTGTAAATATAGAAGTTGAGCACATGATTTAGAGATACAGAACTATAACTTTCATGTTTAACACTAAAAATCATACCACATCTGACATGTCTTGATCTATTTATTATTTGGTCTAACAATAAGTAAATAATTTAACCATGTCTGCATACAATATAAAATGATCTCTAATTACATGATTGGCTGTTTGGAGGAGCAGGTTATCTGAATTAACAATTAGGTGTACTGAGTAAGATGTCCACAGACGGTACACTAGGAACTCTGGAATTAACATCTGTCGGACAAAGAAATCAGACAAAAGAAGGTCTCCTTTAATCTTTTCTGTATAAAATTATTTAACTTGATGGTACAACAGTAAATTTAAACACTTAGAGGGTGAATGAATTGCAATTTACAATACTATTATGTCACAAATGTGATTACATTCTTAAAATACTGCAATTTTAATTATTAAGGTAATATTTAGGGAACATATGTTGTCAAAATGACATTATTACACATGAAACAAAGTACTGGTACCTACTAACTCTCATTAACAATGCATTCTCAAAACCTCTTAATCCAATCCAGGGTCACAGGGTGGGGAGTTGTTGGAGGCAATAAAGGGGTGATTGCTATTTGTAAGAAAAAAAAAAAAAAAAAAAAATATAGCAGTTCAAAGTAGCCTGTTGATACAAAGTTAAGTAGTGCTACCTAACAGCCCTTGGAAAATGGGTTGGATGAGAGTTTGCATATTCTCACTTTTGCAGTATGGGTTTTTCTCTAGACCAAGTTCCTCTCACACACAACAAAAAAATGAATATTGGGTTAAATGGTGAATCTGCCTTGGCCCAGTTGGCATGTGTGCATGAGTGTGCATGAGGTGGACTTACCTAATGCGTAGGATTATTTCTCGATGTTGCCAGGATAGGATTGGTTAAGGTGTTATCATGCAATGAGCAAAATGGCTTTATAAAACAAACAGGGAAAACTTCTATTTTTAGGTGAAAAAATAAGGAATCCATACAAATAATATGAATTAAAATTACTATACATCAATCATTCATTGAGTTAACTTTGTCAGTGTCATTTGCTGTCATGCATGTATGCTACTAATCAAATGTCAGGACACATTCAGAAATGTTTGTATTTTTGTTAGAAATGAATACTTTTTTAATTAAAAAAAATCCTAAAATTGAATTAAAAATACAACCAATATGTTACTAGTGCTTCTAATGGCTATTCCCATCTGAAATGATTGATGACTGTATTTTATCATTTACATATCACTGCAAAGCCCCATTTTCCTCACTCATTCCTTAAGCATCCTAATAGTAATCTCAATTAACTTATCCTTAATTAGTCATACATAAAGGTTCACTGATTCTTAAAGAAATTGCATTAGGTCTCTGTTTCTCAAACTATAGATACAGAAGTACTTATCCACTTATACAGTTGCCCACCTGAGCCTTCCTTTTCTTTTTTCTATTGTGATTAGGTCCAGTTTGCCCTCTTCTCTCAAGACACCAATAGAAATCTTTGTATGAAATCTTCAGTTTCTTAGCAATCTGTCACCTGTCACCAATCTGTACCTTCATTCTGAAAAAAAATGTTTAATACTAGCCAGCTTTGAACCAAGAAATGAATTTTAGGAATGTCTGCACCTTGCAACCCAAATGAAGAGAATCAAAGGTTTTGGTGGGGCTAATACTGTTTCACGGGTTTCTTTCATAACAATTAGTATTTATACATGACTAATTAAGGGTAAACTAAGGGAGTTTACCATTAGAGCACTGAATAAATGGCTGCTAAATGTGGTGCTTTGTAGTCATAGGTGAATAATAAACTAAAAATCTGCTATTTCAATCAGTAATAGCCATCATAAACAGTAGTAATGTTTTAGCTAGATATTTAAACCAATTTAAAGATATAATGATAAAAGTATGAATTTCTACTAAAAACATGAAAGTTTCTGGGTGTGTCCAGACTATTAAAAGGTAGTGCAGGTGCTGATATTTCACCATTAAAAATATGGAAAACCAAAAAAAAAACTACATGCATAAATAAACAAGCAAACATATAAATAAATACTTGTAATGGTCCAGTACGTTGTTGTTAAACATTTATAGTGCAACTGCCACTATGCATTTTGTGGACGTTTATAATTCCATCTGGAAAGAGAACCTGAGAAGAACCTAAGAGAAACAAGGAACTGGGAAGATGGCACGAGGCATAATAAAGTTCTGCAGAAAATATACAGACAAGAAAGAGTGCCATACTTTAAACAGAACAGGTAGCAGCCAACCCTCAAGCATGTCAGAGAGAAATTGGTGTTGTGGCCTGGGTGGAAGCATGCGACATTCTCCCAGTACTCATCAGCTCCTTATGCAACTACCAACAGGGACTCATTTAAAATGCCAAAGAAGAAACATTAGATGTGCAAACACATTTTGGTGGGTAGATGGTGAATGGCTCTAAATTGAAATGTGAAATCCCTTTTTTAAACCAGGTACATGGGGAGATATTTTGGAGGTGGACAAAGTACTGGCTCAAAGTAATGGGCATCAGCAGTCACTAGAAGGACTTCTAGTATAATGATCCATGCAAATGAGAAGCTACTCCTGACTGCAGAAGTACAGTATGTCCAAGCTTTAGTCAGAAATTACCTTGGAAAAGAGTATAATGCTGTCTTATCACTGTTGCTTGCTTCAGCCAGAGTGTATCCCTGGTTTTAATTTTATTTTACTTTCTTGTGTCCTTTTTGTTGTTTTTGATTTTTTTTTGTTTGTTTGTTTTAATTAAGTAAATTGTGTTAACATTATTCTTTTCTTGTTGTTGTTTTCTTGTATTGCTTGAACTTTGTCCTTTTGTGGTTCATAGATTGACATTTAGAAATTTCATTATAGCAAGTGCTGGTTTCTGGATTTTTTTTATTCTGTCTAGGGTTTAGGATTACAGATATAATTTGTTTGTTCTATTTCACCTGTTTAGGCAAACCTTTTGTCTTTCTCCTTTTTTATGGGACCATTTTTGATCTTTTGATTATTTAAATATAAATTCTTAATTTAAAAAGATTCCTTGTTGAATTGCTATCCCTAGCCAGAAGGCTATAGTTTTGCTTTCCCTAGAGAGGCATTTTTTTATATATTTTAAGATATTAAAGTTATTTCTTGAATGTCTGAAGCCAACATCCATTTTTGAGTCTGCATAGGCCAAAACCTGCCAGTAGAGTTTGGGGTCTGGATGCTTGGGGTGAGGCCTATTTCTAGGCGGGCTAGTGAAGGCTCTGGCCTGTTTTAAGTCTTTTTTGTGGCATTACATCCTTTCTTCTTTTTTGAGTGCACTGAATCATAACAATGATCAGAAGCCAAGGTTGTGGCAGGAGAGAGGAAGAGAGGCTAGGATTGAAGAGAGTGATTTAGGAGGTAAAGGAGGAAAAGGAAATGAGTATTGAATTATTTAAGGCCAAGAGGGTGAGAGGTTTGAACTTATATAAGCATGCCCAGGAGGGCTATAAAAAAGCATATTTTTTTCTGCTGTTAAGTTGTGACTTTCTTCGTTTTACATATTGCCTTCCTTTCTGTGTGTGCGCGTGTGTGTGTGTGTGTGTGTGTGTGTTATTGCTATAAAAACACATTTTTTTACATGATTGGGCTTCCTCGGATTCTGATCATGGTAAAATTATGAGGTTTTCAGAAATATAAAACCTATTATGGAAGCATTAGGCATTACTAGAAACCAGCTTTTGACTCAATGTTAGTGCATTGTTGGCTTCCTTCTAAGAATGCACTATCACAAAAGAAAAAAGCAGACTTCCAGTAAGAACAGTGTAATATTGTACATGAAACTATAGGCTATGTATCTTCAGTTTTCTCATAACTTTACTAGCTATTTTTGCCATTAAGCGAGTTGATATACAGTTAATACTCTCTTTACTTAAGCATTTCATCGATTTCTTTAGACCTAAAACCAGACATTATATCACAAGGTAATTGCAGCAGGTTACAAAGATTTCTTCCATAAAAGTTGAAGAGGAAGAAGATTGATAGCCAATATAAATGTTGAGAGATAAAATGGAACATATACTTTGTGGCAGGAAGGAAATCCAGCAAAACATAAAGATGAGCAGATAAGTGAGGTGGAGTGGGTTACATGTGGAGTGCTTGTAGGACATTAGTGAATGTGGCGCTTCTTCCATGAGTAGAAATTTTATTTTCTCAGTGGGACGGTAAGACTTTTTCAGCTTGTTTACTTGTATTTTTGGGATTCTATCACTGTCATTACATATACCCTTTGTGGCTGTGATGAGCTCTTGCAGCTACTGGCTGTCTACTTATCAAACTAAAGGCAACTTTAATAAACAATTGATTTTAATGTAGCTAAAATAGGTCCATGCAAAAGATTTTTAAAATGTTATTTATTTAAATACCAAAAAATAATAAAGTACAGTAAAAAAAATATTAAAACCTAATGTGACACCCTTAATTGGTTTCAAAATTAACATGATTTGAAGTTCTTAAAGAAGTAGCATAAGTAGATATATATTTTGAGGTATGCTGAATCATACCATGCTTTGCATATGTTGTATGGGAGTGGGATGTGGTGGGAATCAGTATGTAGAGCAAACATCCATTATTTTGTGATCATCTGACTAGTTTACAATTACCAGAGAGGCCTATGAGATGCAAGAGGAATACTAAAGAACATGGATATCTCAGCTTAGGAATTTGAATAGGACATCAACCATTCCCGAGCTCACACCCCGCTACTTGTCCTCCCTGAAACAACCATAACAAGACTCAAACTCAAATCTTTGTTTACAGAATGATTTCTCAGCCAAATGTACTAAAACAGAACTCCTTTAGACCAATAGGCAATTAGACATCCATTTATAAGCATGATTCTTATGCAACAACAGGGGCATAAATGTGTGTCTCTGGACTGAAAGCAAGTCCATTGTGTAGCACAGTCTTACACTCCCACACACTTATATTTGGCAATTTAGAGTCAACAATTCAAGGATTTAACCACCAAAGCATCAACATAAATAGAGAAGAAAAAGTATATCTAGTGTCTACAACTGTACTGATGTAGATTTAGTACACATTCTTCATGTGATATATTTTGAGACAGTCACCATCACAGTGTTCTCCCTAGCGACTTTTAGCCGGGCACTCCGCCTGGCTAATTTAGTTGAGCACCCGGCTATCATCTTGCATGACATTGTGAGATGACAGCCGCACATCTACAGGCACAGGCAGATCTAATGATCTGCAGAGATGGCAAGGGACGAGCAGGCGGGTAAATATTGCTAAAACTAATAGTGGGGACGAGGCGGAGCAGAGATCACAAGCAGAGTATGGGGAGGTGGGGTTTTCGCGAGGGGTGTACATGGTAATAGCAGGAGTGGAGCAGCTTAATACAGTAGTAAGGAGTATGGCGAGGTGGGCGGGTGAGAGGGGGCTGTACATGCTAATAGCGAGAGCGGAGAGGCAGTTCACAAGCAAAGAGGATGTGGAGGTGGGTGGGCAATATGAGGACTGATAAAATAAAAAAAAAAGTCTAGTGGAACCAGCCTGTCAGATATCAGAAAAAGGGCGTCAGGAAGTGAGGTCTCTGTTCTCAGCGTCAGTGCTAAGCGTACAGCAGCTCTCTTCTTGTTCAGTACATAACTATGTAACATATTGGATTGCTAACTGTGAAATAATGCAAAGAGTACGCGACATGTATTTTGCCCTAATTTGGGCTCATCAGGCGTACACACTCCACTGCACCCCTCACCAGGGATCGAACCTCGGACATCAGCGTTAGAGGCAAAGGCTCTTTACGTTGCGCCACGGCGTGTGGTTCATTTACTTGACAGCCTGGAGATCGGGGTAATTACATACATAGCATTTGAAGTCTGAATCACAATCTGATTGTATGGGTGGTTACCTTCCAGGCAGCCACACACGTTACCTGGTAGGTAACCACCCATACAATCAGATTGTGATTCAGACTTTGAATGCTATGTGTGTGTGTGTGTGTATATTATATATATATATACACAGTAATCCCTCCTCGATCGCAGGGGTTGCGTTCCAGACCCCCCCGCGATAGGTGAAAATCCGCGAAGTAGAAATCATATGTTTGTATGGTTATTTTTATATATTTTAAGCCCTTATAAACTCTCCCGCACTGTTTATAAATATTCCCCGCAGAGTTATACAGCATAATCCCTTTGTATTCTCTTAGATATTAGGTAAGATTCATTGAAATTATGTATATAAACACACTGTTTATATACAGTAAAACCTAAATATTATTTTAAAGATATTGAGTGTCTCCAATATCACAGATGTTACAGCCATTACGATAGACAGGTCACCAGCAATAAATACGTACAATGCAAGAAAAATAGTATACAGTAAATGTGTGTACAGTGATACTAAACGTACGTACATGTACTAAGCACTGTAAGAAGAAAATTAATTATGGTTACTCATCAACAATGACACGATGACTTGTCCGATAACAATGAGTTTAATTTTACTGCACAACAAAGGAGAGTGTTACAGCCCTTGTAAAGGAGCCACTTCAGGCGATTGTGTAGCACTGCCGTTGTTCTTCTTCTGGCAGTCTTCAATCCAAATCCCTAAAGCAGATTCCATCCAGACTACTGCCTTATTACATCCACTTACAACTCGTTTTGCACCCTGGTTAAAAGGACGCTGCAGCCGTAGATCTTATATTCCTTTCCTACTTTTTAAATAAAAAGAATCGTAGCCTTCAACAAATCCAAAACGTTTACCTTTTCGGCAATCGTTAACATCTTCTTCTTGCGCTTGGGCACGGCCCCTGAAGCAGTAGCAGATTGTTTTGGTGCCATAATGAAGGGCTTGACTATGCACAAAGATAAACACTAAAGAGCACAACTCTTTACACAGCGAAACACGTTGATACTGAATGAGCGAGACGAGACTTCCTGGTTAACACTGCATTCAGCACGCAGGAGCTCAACTGCGTGCTCTGATTGGTTAGCTTCTCAGTCAGGAGAACTTAACTGCGTGCTCTGATTGGTTAGCTTCTCACCCATCCGCCAATAGCGTCCCTTGTATGAAATCAACTGGGCAAACCAACTGAGGAAGCATATACAGGAAGTAAAAAGACACATTGTCCGCAGAACCCGCGAAGCAGCGAAAAATCTGCGTTATATATTTAGTTATGCTTTCATATAAAATCCGCGATAGAGTGAAGCCGCGAAAGTCGAAGCACGATATAGCGAGGGATTACTGTATATATATACACTAGCAAAATACCCGCGCTTCGCAGCGGCGAAGTACTGCATTAAAATTTTTATTAAGAAGAAAATGAAACCTTTTTAAACTGAGGGAAAATATGCCAATAATTATTTGCTAAGGATCTCTTTGTATACCACATTGTCAGTTCGGCCCTCCGGTTGTAACATGACCAAGCTGTGCGCTGAGCTTACTCTTGAGCATGTAACTTACAGTTGGCAATGTGAACAGTAATCTTGTCTCAAATCTCACAGCTTGGATTGCTGCTGTCATAATCGGTTTGAGTTTCATGGTTTGTTTCAATTACGACAGTTTTTGCAGGATTTGTTGTGTTGAAGTGACATTTGGCATCTGTCAAGCGTTGTAAGCACACAACCGGTTTCATCGATAAAATCACATCCAGCTTTTGAGAGTTTAAACATTCATAAACATCAAAGTGTCCACTACTGAAATCGTCACCTGTGAATCTAAGATGTTTAAGAGGCATTGGTGGTTGTCGAAAGGTGTAAAATATTTGGCCATTTCGGTACACTTGAAAGCGACAACCGAACAATTCAGCGGTAGCCATCAACTCACATGCAAAACCATAGGTGAAGGGCTTAAGCATTTCACTCTTATAGTGCTCCTGTGTAGTATAATTATCTCCTGTACCGTCATCAGTCCACACCTTGAACCTGTCCCAGTCATTCAATACATAAGACAGAATGTTCCTCCGGATATCAAGAGTGAGCCTGATATGGCCGTGCAATATGTAAGAAAGAGAATGGAAAAGGTAGGTGCTATCTCCGGGCATGGAAACCACTCGGTAAGTGACAGTTCTTTGATCGATAGTGATCATCTCGATAGACATGGTAATGGGGGTTGGAATGATAAAGGAAATGGATACCTGAGCAATGTAAAGTAAGTGTAAAATACCTATACAATAACTATAATTGTAATAAACAAACAATAAAACAGCGGAGAAGCCGTGGATTAAACAAAAAGGCTGTAGTTATCAGTAGGGAGACGTGAATCCCGTGGCGAAGCAAGGAAGGGAATGTAGAGACCGGAGCGACGGACGGTCTTATATAGGCAGGCAGCCAACAACATGGGAGGCGTTGGGATGGGGGACCCAACGCCACTTCACATGGTGACCAAGGTGCAGGCTATGGACATATATATGTATGTAAGTAGGATTCAGTTAGCATTGGGAACCCGTGTACCAAATTTCTTGAAGATGGGCCCATAAGTAACAAAGACTGTTGAAATGTTCAATACGGCGGCCGACAGTGGCATCATACCACCGAAATAAGTATGTACATTGGTTTCGGTTAGTGCAGGGAAGCCGCCTACCAAATTTCGAGACGATGGGGCCATAAATGAGAAAGTTCAACATGGCGGACGTTGTTGACCGTTATGACCATTTACGCGTAGAATTTCGAAATGAAACCTGCTTAACTTTTGTAAGTAAGCTGTAAGGAATGAGCCTGCCAAATTTCAGCCTTCTACCTACACGGGAAGTTGGAGAATTAATGACGTTGGAAAGTTCAATATGGCGGCCGACAGTGGTGTCATACCAACGAAATAAGTACGGACATCGGTTTCCGTTAAAAGTTCAATATTGCGGCCGACAGTGGCATCATACCACCGAAATAAGTACCAAATTTCAGCCTTCTACCTACACGGGAAGTTGGAGAATTAGTGACATTGGAAAGTTCAATATGGCGGCTGACAGTGGCGTCATACCACCGAAATAAGTATGTACATTGGTTTCGGTTAGCGCAGGGAAGCCGCCTACCAAATTTCATGAAGATGGGGCCATGAATAAGAAAGTTCAATATGGCGGACGTTGTTGACCGTTATGACCGTTACGCGTAGAATTTCGAAATGAAACCTGCTTAACTTTTGTAAGTAAGCTGTAAGGAATGGGCCTGCCAAATTTCAGCCTTCTACCTACACGGGAAGTTGGAGAATTAGTGACATTTGGAAAATTCAATATGGCGGCCGACAGTGGCATCATACCACCGAAATATGTACATACATCGGTTTTGGTTAGCGCAGGGAAGCCACCTACCAAATTTCGTGAAGATGGGGCCATAAATAAGAAAGTTCAACATGGCGGACGTTGTCGTCTGTTATCGACCGTTATGACCGTTACGTGCAGAATTTCGAAATCAAACCTGCTTAACTTTTGTAAGTAAGCTGTAAGGAATAAGCCTGCCAAATTTCAGCTTTCTACCTACATGGGAAGTTGAAGAATTAGTGATGAGTCAGTGAGTGAGTGAGTCAGTGAGTGAGTCAGTCAGTGAGGGCTTTGCCTTTTATTAGTATAGACAATTATATGCTGTACAGTTGTTTAAGCATTAGGTGTGTTCTGTGTGCAAAAATCCTTGTAGCACTCACTGTGGTTCCTGTTTAAAGTGACCACATCTGCCGTTCTTATATTTGCTCATATTTGGACCTACGTCCATATTGCAAAATGTGTGCAGAAACCCTTGCAGCACATACTGTGTCATGAGCAAACGTTTTATCAGTGAATTGCTGAGGGTTTTGTACGGAAGCATATTGGGACCACAGTGAAGAAAAAAAAAATATGGACAAAGTGAAGAAAAAAAAACTGTATGTCGAGAATAAAGTCGACATGTTGACTTAATTCTCGACATTTCCAGTTTATTTTCACCGTTTATGTCGAGATTAAAGTCGATATGTTGCTACATAACTTATGACAGGGTTTGAGAAAATGTATTAAATTAAATATTCATTTTAAGATGAAGTTTAGTTTACGATGTTCTACTTTAATGACAAACTACGAGAATAAAGTCAACATGTCGACTTTAATCTCGAGATAAACAGCGAGAATAAACTAGAAATGTCACGAATAAAGTGAAAATGTCAACTTTATTCTCAACGTAAGTGTTGAGATTAAAGTGGAAATGTCAAGAATGCGTACCTGTTGTAGTGCAAGTGTGACTTGAATATCCAACAGGCTCTCACTTACCCACTCAAAAGTCTTATTCATAGGTACTTTTCATTTTTTTCAAACGTTTTACCAACATGAGCAAAAAAAGTGTTCAGAAAACAACACTGCTCAGTTATTTCAGAAAAGAGACGTCACAAACTAATGAAGGTGCAGCGTCAACGCCTGATATGGCAATTTCAGACAAAGACATTGCAGAGGCTGGTCCATCAGGGGTAATCTCTTCAGCACACACTTTGCAAATTAATAAATCTAAGCACTGCTTATCCGGCATAAACAAACAATGGTTTAAAGATTTGAATTGGCTAATGGTCAAAGAAAATGGTATGTGGTGCTCATTGTGCATGAAATATTCAAACAAACACCCCCCAAGGAGGGGATACCTTGGGTAAACGTGCCATGCACAAGACTTCAAAAAGAAAGTTTGCTGGACCATGAAAAAAGTAAAACGCACATTGAGTCTTCTGCTGACCTTTTAGGAAAGCGTGTACTAGAACAAACTGGAAATCGGGCAAATTGAAAGATCTGTATCTGTGTTAAATAACTTACAGAGAGATGTCTTTGTGGGAGCTCTAAGATCCATGCATTGGTTAGCAAAAAATGAGTTGCCACATACAACGTTGTTTGAAAAGCTGTTGGAACACTGTAAAGAAATGGGTTGTTCCTTTTTACAACATCTCAGTGTTGGTAAAAATGCACATTACAACTCTGAAAGAATAATGCAAGAGCTGCTGGATGTCTTTGCATAAGAAATAAAATCTAACATACTGAAAAATATACACACAGAAAAGTTTTTCAGTATTCTGTGTGATGAAACCACAGACATCTCAGATGTAAAACAATTAATTATTTACATTAAATATGTTTGCCAGGTCACTAAAGAGGTCAGAATTAGTTTTGTATCAACCCGCAATATGATTGATGGCAAGGTGGAGACTATAACCAACACACTGAGTGAGACTATGGACACTCTAGGCTTGAAAACTGCTAATCTGGTTGGACTAGGGTCAGATGGAGATGCTGTTATGATTGGGAAGCAAAAAAGTTGTGGCAAAACTGCTTAAAGATAAAACATCTGGACTCTTGGTCAACTGCCACTGTGTAAACTGCCAATTGGCCCTTCAAATGCCCAAGCAGCAGCTGCTGTACCTTATTTAACAAAACTGAACGACATCTTAAGGCAGCTATTCTATTTCTTCCAAAATTCTTCAGTTAGGATGGCTGGTTTAACAGAAATTCAAAATATTCTGAACATTCCCCAGATTAAGCTAAAAATGGCCAGTGACATTTGATGGCTGTCTCATGACTTTGCAGTACAGTCACTACGACAGTGTATGATGAGTGATCTCCTTGGAGTGCCCAGATCCTGGGGACTTTGATTATGGGAAAGCTGCAGACAACTGGGCTTCTTGGAAGAAAAGAAGAATAAATATTCACACATTCTGCATATGCAAGTTGGCTTTGAAGAATATTTTTTAATTTTTCTTCATTAGGTTTCCCATACTTTTTTTCATCACTTTCACTTTTCTTCCAGACAGCCACAATACTTGTGCCTCTTGGTTTATGTCATAACAATTGTTATTTAAATTTTTTTTTTCCGGCTGGAAAAAAATTCTGGGGAGAACACTATCATCACATAGCTCAATGTTGTAATCGAGACAGTAGAAGCGTGGATCTTTGCACACTTTTTTATGCTTTCTGTTATTTGTACATGAGAGGGTAGAATGTCAGTGGCCTAATTTGCATGACTGACCACCCCATTGTGTTATTGTAGACTACCACAGAAAAAGGCATATTGACTTCCACATTTCCCCAAACACAAACATTGACAGATGGTGCATTGCAAACGGTGCTCAGGGGCCCAACAACTTGCTTATTTTTGCACTTGATCACAATCATTTTGCCTTTTTGTCACACAGCTAATGTCGCAACACAGTGAAGCTTCATGCAGCCAAAATCACATGGGATATCACAGTGGTTCAGTCATGCAGTGCTGTATGAATCAGTTTTACTACTGGTGTCAACCTCTTATGACAAATTCAAGATTGTTGTCACTATTGCTCGATTGAAGAAATGGTTCAGTTTCAGTTTGTTTAAAACTGCCTCTACAGCTTTTCATTTGCCATTGTGTGTTTCAATGTCACCGTTCACTCACTAATATTGATGAGTTACCAAAGAGCTGCCACAAAGTAGCAGAAAGCATAGAAATATTCATGTTATTTTGCAGCATGATGTTAGTTCTTGAAGGTCATTTGAAAACAATTTGTCATTTTTTTATTTTATTTTTTTATTTATGCAACGTGAATCATGAGTTACAAGAGTACAATGGTTGCATTTGTAATGTCACTGGAAACATTCGGTATAAACATGGCCATGGCACAAGTCAAGATTTTCCTTCAGTTGAATAAAAAAAATAAAGAACCTTCAGAGTTAGTTAGCTTCCATTCAGAATAGGCTGTATGCTATATTTGTTTCAGTTTTGATCTATACATTGCGACTAAGATTTTAGGTTTGCCCCAGTGCTTTGGTTACTCCGTATATATTTTGCCTACCAGTTTTGACCCTGCCTGGAACAGACAATAATTCTGGTTCATATCACAGGTCTACAAAAAAAATTCTTTTTTCAGGTGCCAAGGTTTTTTGAATGGATTTAGGGTATTTTGAGGGTGCTGAATTCAAAAATCCCATTACTTTTGCTGAATTTGAGATAATGGACATCCATAAAAATAATGCATTCCCCCAATGTGACTTGTGTGTGATAACAAATGCAATAGCTTTTGGTCTGTCTTTTGACTCTTTAACGGTGTCTTAGGTAATGAAATATCTCATATAATTATTTTATATTTCAATTTGTAGGCCTACAATGCTATAAAAGCGACTTTTTGAAGCCAGAATTCAACTGTGAATTTGCAGAGGAAAGACATCAGCTACAGTATAAGTTTGTCAACCAAGTCTTGGTTTATACCCAAAAAGTTCTGCCTTATTAAGTATATAAATACATGTAAAAATTATGACTTCATCAAGAAGAGCCTGCATCAACAATCCTGATGTATTGTATTCTGCTATATCTGTGGAGAGTACATGGTTGAAAAACAGAGAAGAAATATCACAAACTTTGTGCATCGAGTATACCTGGCTTATTTTGGAGTACAGCTTGGAGACCAGGATAAGTCCTGGGCTCCACATATGGTTTGCAAAACGTGTGGAGCACCTACGACAGTGGACAAAAGGTGAAAGAAAAACTTTAAACTTTGGCGTGCCAATAGTACAGAGAGAACCGAAAAACCACCATGATGATTGTTATTTTTGTGTTGTAAAGATTAAAGGCTTTAAATCATTACAAGAAAGCTCGGTGGGATTATCCTGATTTGGAATCAGCAAGACGACCTATTCCACATGGCAATGACGTTCCAATACCAGTGTTTACCAGACTACCAAACCAGCCACTGTCAGACTCTGAAGAGAGGCATGGATTGCAGTGGAAGTGAATTTGAGGGAAGCTCTTCCGACGCCTCAACCATTAAGCCAAAAAGAACTCAATGACCTGATTCGAGACTTACATCTGTCCAAGCAACCATCTGAACTTTTAGCGTCCAGACTTAATGAACGGAATCTTATAAAGGCGGAAGTTAAAATTACAGCCTATTGGAAAAGAGAAGAGAGGCTTCACCCATATTTCAAACAAGAGGAAGAACTTGTATACTGCAATGAAATCCCAGGAATTGTACTTCAAATGGGACTAACAGAATATCGACCAGAAGACTGGTGGCTTTTTATAGACAGCTCCATTAGAAGCTTGAAATGTGTTCTCTTGCACAATGGTAACCGTTATGCATCTCTTCCCATTGCTCACTCAACAAAACTTAAAGAAGAATATGAAAATGTAAAAATCGTATTACAGAAAATCCGTTATCATGAACATCAGTGGTCGATTTGTGTTGATCTGAAGATGGTGAACTTCTTGCTTGGGCAGCAATCTGGATACACAAAATACCCATGCTTCATGTGCCTCTGGGATAGCAGGGCAAAGCAAGATCATTTGACAAAAGTGTCATGGCCTACAAGGGAAGAAATGATTGCTGGCGCTGCGAATATCATCAACAAGCCGCTGGTGGACAAGAACAAAATCATTCTCCCACCGCTTCATATTAAGCTAGGATTGATAAAACAATTTGTTAGGGCTTTGGACAAAACGGGTAATTGCTTCAAGTACATTTGTAGATCATTCCGTGGACTGAGCATGGAAAAACTAAAAGCTGGAATCTTTGATGGTCCTCAGATTTGTAAACACATGAACGATTCCAATTTTACCAAATGCATGAATGACACTGAGGCTTTGGCCTGGAAGAGTTTTGTCTCTGTTGTGAAGAACTACTTGGGTAATCAAAGAGCAGAAAATTCTGAAAAATTGGTGCAAGATATGCTTGCTAACTTCAGAAATTTGGGAGTTAATATGAGCATAAAGATGCACATATCTCCATAGCCATTTAAACAGATTTCCAGATAACCTTGGAGACTTCAGCGAGGAACAAGGCGAGAGGTTCCACCAGGATATGAAGGTGATGGAGGAGAGATTTCAAGGCAGATGGGACATACACATGATGGTAGACTACTGTTGGAGTCTCCAACGTGATTGTCCTGATGACACACATAAAAGGAAATCGCATAAACAGCATTTTTTGAAGCATTGACATTGATAACAATTAATAACTAATTAATATTGTATTAATTACTCAAATCATACATACCTTTTTTCCTGTCACTGTAAGATCTTTTTAATTTCTTTTTTGTATGATGTTAGACTGTTTACTTACTAGTTGTAACTAAAATAAAAATATTCTTGCAATTCTGAATGCTTTTCAAATGTGTTGTATTAATTAACTATTAAATATCTCAGAAACTAGAGCCAATCTGGCAAAACCAAAGTCATATTCTTAATCGGCATCATAAACTTAATATAAAACCGTTCAGACATCGTTGGCACCAAAATCACTGTATACCAGTGACGTTATCTCCTGTTTGTTTTGCCACTCACAATAAATCCTGACACTCTGTCTCACCACATTAATCAGGCTGATATTTATCAAGTTTATGTCAGATAATGTAGCTTTGGTAGAGTGGTAGCACAGAGCTGTCATTCCAGTCTCAAAGCACTTGGGTCTGCATGGAGTTTGGACATTTTCCCCAATGTATTTATGGACTGATTAGCATCAGTCCATATCACTGGGTTTACTCATTTAAGAACAATTTCCTTGGTTCTTTTAATACCATATAGATGAGCAACTCAGCTATTAAATTAGATAATTGGTTTGTGGTGATTCCATCTGTTTAATTGAGGTTTGTCTCACTTCTATTTTTTATGTTTTTTCCATTATTTCAGCATTTTTGCAATCATTAATGTGTATACCACGCCACAGAAACTGTATAATTCTGTGTATTGAATGGTCCTGTGAACTAAATATCAAAATATGGATGGCTGTTATGCAAAAATAAGGTGAAGCATCCAAAAACAAGGTAGGAAACAGGCCATAAACCTATCTGGTCTGCCCAACAGACGTAACCATGACTCCAGCCAGACCCTAAGGCAACCTGCATGCTTGGCTGGAACTGGCCCAAAAATTTGAAGCCAGCAAAACAACAATAAAAATCTCCAAAATCTATAACAAATGTCCCAAAGATAGACATATATCTACCAACCGTCAACTTGTATTTGAAGGGCAAACAATTTTTTTTATATCAGATAAGGGTTTATTAACAATAATTTCAAAATATTAAGTAAAGCTCAAAAGACAAGAAAATAAGTGCAAAGGAGTTGCCTAAATGGCAATCCAAAGCACACAGATCCTAATACGCAGTCCAGTTATTACAACCCTTGAAACAAAGTGAAAAGTTAAAAAAAAAAAATAGAAATCCAAAAATAAAAAGCAATACCCACAATTAACTCCCAAAACAACTAATGATCTTTACTTCTGGGGTGTCTCTGTCAGTTTAAATAGCCTGAGGGAGGACATGGAATAGAACTTGGAATAGCAGAACATTTAAACATACAGAACATAATTATAATGTTACATTAAAAAAACAATAGAAATCATATAGATGTAAAATACCTCAAAATTAATAAAAACAACAAAAAAAATCTAAAATACACATAATTTCCACTCAATACATAACAATGGCTTGGTTCTTTCAAAAATGAAATACTTTTATAAAACAAAAAGCAATTCAGTATAATCAGTTAAGATTTATTGTTATGTGTAAAAAGTACAATGAAACTCCTATGTGCACTGTTCCAAATGACTTCATAGACTATATAAAATAACAATATAGACCATAATAGGTGAAAATTGGGTGCCATTTGTGAAAATAAATTATATGATTTGAGTATGTATTTTGTAGCTTTGGACATTCTGTGTGTTGAGGTCATGGCTGTGTCAAAACTTTACCCATGGTACCCACTGTAAATTAGATAAGTATCCTTACCTCACTAAACAGTACCAAGAATCTTTGATAAAATGTATTACTTCCAGTTTACTTTTATTATTAACGGAATGACTCAGGAATATGGAAGGCTTGTTTTCTTAAATCAGAAACTTTGCTGCTTAAAAGTGGAGATATTTGGTAAGTCTTAGTGCTTTTACTTTCGTATTTTAGTGAAGGCTAGATTTTTTTTTTAATTTCTTGAAAGTACTTCACTTTAAAATGCAATTTCATGTGGCAAATTAATATATACCATGATTGTAAAGTCATAACTTCAACTTGAAAAATGCTATACTTATCCTCTAATCTAATCTACATTTTTTTTAGAGTGAGGGAGAAAAAGACCTCCATTGCTGGTAAGGGAAGGCCATTGAATTTCTACATCAATAATGACTAGGTCAAACTTCAAATTCAGTCTTCTGGAACAGTAAGGAAGTCACAATTATCACTGTACCTGCTTGTCTCAATGTATGTCACAGTATAAAAAATGCTTAGATGTATAAAGTATAAGCAGTAATAATAGATGCACGAGCAGATGCAGGATTAGTTGAAAAGAGGGTCAATATGAATACTAGCCATCCAAATGTAGTCATAATCCCAGGTGATAGCCATGCACTAAAATAAAGAAGCATCAAATAGCACCATAGAAACATTAAGAATGAATTAACTTTAAAGAAGGTTTTTAGAAAATAATAACTGAAATTGAAATGACTAATAAAAAACTGCAATTTCTTTTTTTAATCATGTCTTTATTAAAAGATTTTTTTAAAAAACATACTGCCTTCATTTCAGGTAATTCTTACCATCTTCAAACATATTTTGGGCATTTACAGTCTACAATGAACTCCCACTTGCAGTGTTTCACAATTGCTCCATCTTGTGGTAATTTAGCACAAATGTAGAGATAAAAAAGCCAGCAATATTTTTAAATACACAATTTAGACTGGGCTCAGAATGTCATCTATAATGAAATCCTGTCTGGGTCAGTGCATCATTAAACTGGAACATATTTAAGCCAGCATAGCAAAAAACTAAATTAGCCTTCTGGAGTCAAGAACATTCAAAAATTAGAAAAGTTAAGGCTGTGTAAAGTTATGGCTTGTAAAGGTTTTGCTATCAGAATATCCTTGAGATATTTGTTTGGCTGATATTAAACTTAGCTGTAAAATTAAAAAATGTAAGTCTTTCCTTAAAGTGCCTGCTAGAACACAGGTAGCTTAAAATTTAACTTTTGTTCATATACATGTTCAGTGTGTTATATTGTGTCTAAGTCATTGCTGTCTCCTCACAGTTGAATTATCTTATAAAATCATAAGCCCTATGAGCACTCCCACTTTATAAATAAACAAGCACTGGTAACATATAATTCAAATTTGTGAGACTCAAAGATAAAGGTTAAATACATTACCATAAACAAATACAAAAAAATACAATATTTTATTATCAACTTTTGTAAACTGTTACTTATTTGATTCATAAATGTTGAGAAATTATATGATAGAGTAAGTTAGAATACTGTTTTCAAAATGGGATGTAAAGAAAGCATACTGCAGCTTCATATGCTGTATTCGGGTCATAGAGCGATAAGAGTTAGGAAGGGTTAGGAAGGCAGCAGGTCTGAAATATGAGTGTTGTGAAGAATGATGAAAATAAGTTACATGGAAAGGAAAAGGAATGTCCTGTAGTGGAGAAGCACCAAACCACTCAACCTATGCTGTCAAATTAGGAAAAGGAAAAAATTTTGGATTGTACATGAACTGAGACATGAAGGCCTCATGAAGGAAATAAATAATGTAAAGTTCCTACAGAGAAGATGAATAGGAAGGAGAAAACGATGCTGTAATGGATGTGGATGGAAAGCCGAAATATGGATGACAGGGTAAGACCATAGACAATGACAATGTGCTCCTTGAGCCACAGTATGGAAGTACTGTTCCACACCTGTTCCTACTCAGATTTCACAGGGTATCCTGACATTTGTAGTTTGGACAGGTGACCCAACTGGGAACCTCTGGGGCTGCAGCCTCATTGTCGTTAGAGCGCTATCTGATCCAGAAGTGGTTCCAGGCTACACTTCTGGTGTGCCAAAAGCAGTCACAGGGTGGGGCTTCAGAAGATGCCTCATTGCCATTGTAAGGAGAATTTAGATATAGGAGAGAAATGATGACAAGTACTCACCTGGAGGAGGAGCTAAATATTGAGGTTTAAAAGGAACTGATAAATAATGCATTATTACTGTATAATCCCAGACTTGTGCAGTTTTGCCCAATAACTTATCACAATGCCAATGTTACACAATAGTCAGAAAGGAAGGAAATACTGGTGTCATGAAATTAGGAATACGTAAACATAAAAATGTTCTGCAGCACAAAAGCCCAGAAGAGTACAAAAGGCACAGAAGGAGTTACTCTTCTAAAAATAGGCAATCCAGACACAAAAAGCTCCAATACATAAATCACACACAGGGAAAAGAACAAAGAGGTTAAAAATTCAGATAATCCACAACACACAATAATAATAATCACAAGAACTCACCAACACCAATGTATACAATATAAACAAAGGGCTGAGGGGAGACCCCTAATAGTGATGTGGAAGTGGCACTACCTTGAGGAGTCACCCACAAAATACATAGAACATAATAGAAGAAACAGACTTTTAGAAGCAAAACAATCAACAATATTACCATAAATAAAAGAAAAAAAAAATAACAAAAAATTAACTTGAACCCTGGCTGAAACCTGACTTGGCAAATGAGAAAAGTAGCTAAACAAAGAACTAAGAGGAAGATGAGAATACTTGAGGACACAAACAGAGATATAAGATAAGTAAATTTAAAGTTCAGAGCCATGACATTGAAGCAGAAATCTGGACATATTTTATCAAAGTACCTGAATAAGATATTGAGACAGATTAATTATTATCTAATCAAAAGAGTTTGATAGAATGAGTGGTCCTGTCTTTACCACTTATTTTGTTTTTAGTTTGCCTTCGTCCTGTCTTAGCTCCCACACCTTTGGTGATTTCAAGCCAAGCTGCTTCAATATCATCTCTTTAAAAAATATCAGAATTTCTTCATTTGTTGCATTTTACTTGGCCATTAGTTTTAATTAAATATCTATATGAAAAATGCCTGGTAATCTTGCTTCCCAGGTTATTAAAGAATATATAGTGTCACAAACCAGAAAATGGCATACTGCTTAATGTTTCTCTGTAGTAGAGTGAAGTTTAATTGCTTATATTTGAGGCTAAGTACATAATCAAAGAAAAGTGCAGAGAGGGATATTAACATTTCGTTAGCACTAATGTGCACTGCTTCATAACAGGGTAATATGAATGTATCTTTAATCTTCTGACCTATGGCAGTTATAAAATAACATTATTATCCTAGCCTTGACAAGTCTCTTGTCTTTTACAAGCTTACAATATTGGTTTCAAGAAGTGCATTTTAACATTTCAGAAATTTGGATCAGAATGCACTCTTTTTGGGAAAAACTAATGACCTGAATATAATATTTATGTGTTTAATTTTGTAGGGCCTCTTCTTCAGATGTTCAGTTCCATTCAATTAAGTTTATTTTGTGTAGCGCTCTTTACTGAGAGTGGGCAGAAACCAGTGTAACAACTTCAGAGGTAAAATGCAATTGCAAGTTTTAAAAATATTAATTATACAACGTATACACATAAAGATATAATTTTTTTAAATACACAGTAAAACAATACAATTTAAAATCTGATTAACATAACCTAACAATTTGCAGTATGTCCATATGCAGTTTTTACCACGATTTAGAATTCAGGAAGCTTCAAGGCCAGCTTAGTTCACTTTTCAGGTAGGAATAGAAGGTAGTGCATCTCCCTGGACATGTGACAGCAAGGAGTCCAGATACAGGTAATACTACCCAATCAAGCATGGTTGGGAAAGAGGAGTGAGAACTCTCTCGTCCAGTTTTGTCCACATAAAAAAAAATGTAAAACAAAAGCAAGTCAGAGTAAACTGGCTGAGTGATTATTCCATGTACCCAAGTAGAAGTTAATCCTTCTATGAGGAAAAATATTAAATACTCACAATGACTAACTGAATTTGTTTTTCCATAAGTTTAAGTAGAACAACTGAGTAAGAAAAATCAAACCAGCATCTTTAGCCCTGGCTTACTGCATGCTCCTTAGGAGTAATAACGTCCATAATTAATGACCATTTAAAAACAGAATATGAACAGCATTTTATTTTCAAATCACAAAGATCAATTTCCACTTTATTGATCTTTTTTGATAGCTAACCACGTAAGTCAAAAACTACTTTTTTTTTTCAAATGGTCCAATCGTTAAATTCACTGGAAACTATAAGCACTGAAACTGGTCTTATCCATTCATGTGGGGTTATTTCAGTGTTCATAGAAGAGCACAAACTGAGTTTGGCATTTGTGAGCTGAAATTGTAAGTGGTGCAGAGATTCATCAGACTACCCGCCCAAAAGAAGTGGTGTTTTGCCACAATAAATTGTGTAGGTGGGAACAGGCTTAACAAGTGTCAATGATGAATCACAGGTGCTCATTCACATCGACTCCTGAAAGAAGCACTGAAGTAAGCATACAATGTAACTGTAGATTAGTCACAGCTTGTTCTGTATGTCTATGGCATAAAAATTGAATAAAAGTAATAAACTGTATTTTTACCAGAATATCACTTCCAACTTAATATGCATCACAGGGAAACACCATTATAAACAGCTACAAAAATTTTACACTAAATAAAATAATGTGCAGGGATAAAAAATGGTCTAAACAAAATTATTCTGTTACTGCAGGGTATCTCTAGAGCTCTGTGCTGAAACTGTACATCATTTTGCTATATCATCCTAGGAGAATCTGCCAGCAGGTGTTTATTCCTACACCACACTTCCATAAGCATCACCTCATGCTGAACTAGTAATGAAGAGTTTTTACAGAGTTGAGCAACATCCAAGTTTAGAAAATATCCTTCACCCCAAAATAATAAAGCATTGTTATAATAACATTACATATTGACATTTAATAACTTCTCACAAGCTTTTAGCAAGCAAATTAAGATAAAAAAGACCACAACAGTTTATTTGTATTGAAAAATGACTGCTAATACAAAGATACAGTCAAATAGCACGACAAACAGAATTTATTTCCAACAGTGTAGAGGACGTACGCATGTAGCCAGAATGGTTTGGAAACTTTTGTAAAATTTTAATAAAGATTTAGTCTGTCAAAAACATTACATAGTAAAAAAAAAATTAAATACCTGGCCATAAAATAAGAGTGATGTGTCAGTGTACCATACGTGTAAGGTTTCTTAATGGCTCAATGTTTGTTACTTGTCTTACACAAAATTTAAAAGGGGTTATAGGATAAATTCATTTTATGTCTAAAAACTGACAGCTGAAAGGCATGAATCAAGGCTTGGTTGTAATTGATGGCAGCACAATTAAAAGGAATCAGATGGCTTCCTTAAAACCCTGATGCAGCTGAAATTTTGAGAACATTTCTTCTCATTTTTGTTTTGCTGCAAGACATCAAACATTTGTTTCATAACATAACACAAAATTGCATAACATTTTCAAACCCACTTATTTCAATTCAGGTTGGCTGGAGGCTGCAGCCTATCCCAGCAGCATCAGTTGAACAACAAAGAAATAACATGTGCGAAACCTAAATTTCACTATTCCGTTACACAGCTATATAAAATAAAATGTGGCAGGCACTGCACATCTTGTATGGAAGACAGACTTATAATATGCCTGGCACTCTCCCTGTTTTATAATTGTCTCAAAGCATTCAGGCAGATGCCTTAAAATTCTCAAAACACATCTTCAGCATAATCAAAATATGTTTAAATTCTACAAAAGAGCTTATAACAAGGGTTATGAAGAGCTCTGAGATTAAAGCAAGTGATTTACAGTAAAACTGCTTCTGGAAGATTTCATTGAAGTTTTGAGACATCAGAGACAACATCTGGGTCATAACAGCTGCTACCCCCATCAAAATTCTAATATAAAAAATACATATACAAATACTTTAAAATGCTAAAATTACTGTTCTTCCTTGAAATTATGTGTTCCTGGTAGCAACCTTGTACCTTGGAGTCACTTAAAGTTCTGCTGGGCAACTTCAACGCTCACATGGGTAATGATGGACATATCTGGAGACACATGATTGAGAAGAACAGCCACACTGATTTAAACCCGAGCGGTGTTTTGTTCTTGGACTTCTGTGCTAGGCATGGTGTAGTTTATAACTAACACCATGTTCAAAAATAAGGTGGCTGATAAGGCCACGTTTATACTTCACGTGATGCGATACATGCTCCAGTGGACGCTACTGCTACGCAATCGTTGTATTGTTTATACTTGCTTGCATACTTTGTGTAAATCTGGAAGATTCCACCAGGTGGCATTGTGAGATATCATCACAGTGTGAAAACATTTGGCTTCCCTGTGTTGTGAATTGCCTGAAACATCCATTAAATTCCGAAGACACCTTGCCACAATATCTCTGAAAAGGATGTTTAATGATTATATCCATCAATCCAGGGATATGCCCATTCCAGCAAGCATTGGACGCCAGACAGAAACAATCCCTGGACGGATCATCAGTTCATTGCAGGGTGAATAGAAGCACATACATACACAGCCATCATTTTAACATCACCAAATCCCCAAACTTTCATGTCCTTGGAAGGAAACTAGAGCACACTTTGGAAACCTACCAGGAAAACATGGAAACTCCAAGCAGGGAACACCAGGGATGTGATTACCTACTGCAACGCAGTAGCACTACCGCTCTGCCAATGTGCTGCCCCCATATGTGTAATTAACAGTATTCACTATTTAAATGAAGTTAATGATTAATCTGTAAAATGTAATATACATACTTTAGTGCATTTCATCATGAAAGTGATATCAAGTATAACTCTAAGGATTCTAAATGTGCATAGAGCTGTAATATCCTAAATTTAATGTGTTCTGTGTACCAATTGCTGCTTGCCGCTGTTGTCAGTTCAGGAGGAAGCCCTTGAAGCACGATTAACAACTAGGTTGGTTTTAAGATGACGTTTACGATGGTTTCCTTTAATGATAAAATAAACTACAAGATTAAAGTGGACATTTCGAGATTAAAGCTGAAATTTCTACTTTAATCACAAAAAAGACCTTTTCACTGTGTCCTTAATTATTTTCCTCCGTGGCTCAAATACGCTGTTATACATTGTGATGCTGTTGTGAAGGTGCAAAAAAAAAAAAAAAAAAAAAGGATGGCACAGAAGATGGTATGTGATACTTTTAAAATGTATTGTGTCATTACGTTGGGGAATATGCACGCTTAAATATAAAGGCACCATGAATGCATTTGCATGTAGGCATTTGGCTTCACTATATCAAAGCATTCATCAGACATCAATGCAAGCACATCGATCCTGTAGGATCTGCAAAGCAGCTTTCTGTCACATGTAGATAGTAAACAGAGACTCTGACGTCACTTTTTGACTTGATCACACTGCGCCCCCTGACTTTTTGTTGGTACTTCAACTCACACAAGCGCACCGTTGCTCAGAGGATACATCAAATGAATGCCTGGAACATGTGGCAGCCATGATGCGTGCGCGTATGCGTTCTGAGCGTGAAGAATAAACTGTCCCTTAGCGTACTTGGTATCAGAGCACCCTAAGCCAAATATCAACCTCAAAATCAGATGGCCATATATTCTGGATACTTGGGTGAAGGCAGGAGCAGACCTGTCAAATGATCACCACCTGGTGGCGAGTTGGGTCAGATGGTCGGGGAAGTGCCTAGAAAAACCTGGAAAGCCCAAGCGAGTAGTGAGGGTGGAATGGGACGGTCTGGTTGAGGACCCTGTCCAGAAGACTTTAAACTGTAACCTCTGAAAGAGTTTTGACAGTATTCCAGAATCAAAATGGGCCTTGTTCAAAGCCTCCAATGTGAAAGTGGATGCAAAGAGCTGCGGTCTGAAGGTCACAGGTGCCTCTCAAGTTGGCAACCCAAGGACCCAATGGTGGACACCAGAGGTGAGGGATTCCATTAGGCTGAAAAAGGAGGCTTACCGTGTATGCTTAGCATGGGAGACACCCTAAGCAGCAGAGAGGTACCGACAGGCCAAAAGGGCTGCAGCCTTGGTGGTCAGGGAAGCAAAAACCCAGGTGAGGAAGGAGTTTGGAGAGATCATGGAAAATGACTATCAATCAGGCTCAAATAGGTTCTGGCAAACTAACAGGTGACTCGGAAAGGGAAGGCAGGGCTTTACGCAGGCTGTTCTCAGCAAGGGTGGAGAAGTGCTGACCCAGACTGAGGATGTTGTCTGGCAGTGGAAGGAACACTTTGAAAAGCACATTAACCTGATGGACACACCTTCTGTGGAGATGGCAGAGCCAGAAGCTCATTGGGGATCAATGCCCATTTCAATGAAGGAGGTCACTGAGATAGTTAAGAAAATCCACATTGGCAAAACCCCGAGGTGTATGAGATCCACCCAGAAATGCTGAATGCTCTGGACATTGTTGGACTGTAATGGCTGACAGTTGATCTTTTCAATGTTATGTGGTTATTGGGTGCTGTGCCAGATCTAAACACTTGCATGAAGAGTTACATGTGTACTGAAGAGACTTGAGCTGCAGGTAGAAGTTCCCTTCCCATTTAACTTATAGTGCCAAGCAGAGTTGTACTGCGGTGCAGCAGTCTACCCAGCGAAAGCGCTGTGAAGAAGCTGTCTGTTGTTATGGTTCTGCCTTTGTCTAGTCTGATACTGGTCACAGGGCATCGTATCTTTGATTGCCGGTACAACAAATAGATCTGACCAGGCATCAACTACAGCACCAACTGTGGTCAACACTGCTCTTGTGAAAAGAAAGAAGATAAACCCCATCAACTCAAGAGGGAGAGACAAATTCAGTGTACCACATGAATGTCATTGACAGAATAAAACTGAATAATAAAAAAGCACTAACTTTTACAAGTAGCCAAAATTTACACTGGGTGTTACAGACTCAAATCAAATGTATGTTTTTATTATATTACAGTAATAATATTAGCAACTCACTACTTAAAACGAGGAGCAGCCAGACTCAAAACCCGCAATCTTTTGGTTATAAGGCAGCAGTTCTTACTGATCCACAATATAACAAGACATATCGATTATCTGTCGATTGATATTTGAGCTTGGGTTTTTAAATCATTGACAGCAAAATGTAAATTGAATGATTTTTTTCTTTGGTTATATTCTTGAATAAAAGCACATGTGTTGATTTGATATTTAGACTAAAGTTTTCATACATGATGCACCTCACATCATTATTACTATAACATGGAAAAAGTTTCTGTTTCAGGTATGTGTTCAGCATTTCTTACCTCACATTTTCCTGACATCCCACATTTACCCAGATCGTTGCAGACACAGAACACATATGAAATGAATGTACAGTAATCCCTCGCTATATCGTGCTTCGACTTTTGCGGATTCACTCTATCGCAGATTTTAAATGTAAGCATATCTAAATATATATCATGGATTTTTCGCTGGTTCGCAGATTTCTGCGGACAATGGGTCTTTTAATTTATGGTACATGCTTCCTCAGTTTGTTTGCCCAGTTGATTTCATACAAGGGACGCTATTGGCGGATGGCTTAGAAGCTACCCAATCAGAGAATGTATTACATATTAACTAAAACTCCTCAATGATATCAGATATGCATCCCGCACGGTGCTTGATTGTTTGCTTCTCTCTGCCTCTATCTCACCCTCTCTGACATTCTCTGCGCCTGACGGAGGGGGTGTGAGGAGAGGGGCTGTTTGCACAGAGGCTGTTTGCCTAGTGGATACGGACGCTCCTCTAAGAAATGCCGCTTTATCGCAGTGCTTCGGCATATTTAAAAGCACAAAAGCACACGTATTGATTTTTTGATTGTTTTCTTTAATCTCGCGCTCTCTCTCTCTCTCTGACGTTCTCTGCGCCTGACGGAGGAGATGTGAGCAGAGGCGCTGTTTGCACAGAGACTGTTTGCTTAGAAGATAATGACGCTCCTCTAAAAAATGCCGCTTTATTGCGGTGCTTCGGAATGCTTAAAAGCACACGTATTGATTTTTTGATTGTTTGCTTATCTTTGTGAGCGCTCTCTCTCTCTCACTCTGAAATTCTCTGCTCCTGATGCGGGCACTCCTTTGAAGAGAAGATATATTTGCATTCTTTTAATTGTGAGAAAGAAAAAAAGATGATCTCTGTCTTGTCATGGAGCACAGTTTAAACTTTTGACTAAAGGGTGTTATTTCATGTCTAGAGGGCTCTAATAATGTTAACAGTGTGGGAGAGTTTATAAGGGCTTAAAATATATAAAAATAACCATACAAACATATGGCCTCTACTTTGCGGATTTTCATCTATCGCAGGGGGTTCTGGAACGCAACCCCCGCGATCGAGGAGGGATTACTGTATTCCAAATAACAATATATTATTTACCCTATACAACTCCAGGCACCTCACACCCAGATAAAGAGATTTGAGGTGGGAGAACTTCAGCTGTACCGATAGGGGGATGGGATAGTAGGCTACTTGCTGCTTGTGCTGATTGACACATTTGTAAAACAAAAGATGTTGCTAAGGAGGTGCAAAGGAATTTAAGGTGGCCCAGGATTAAAACTTTTTTGTACGCTTCAGGAATTCTAGTGCGGCCATTCAACCCCTGTATAATCACAGTGAGAACTGTGTCTGTATACTCCGAAAAACACCAGCATCATTTCCAGTGTGGGACTCTATCAGGGCTTTACCATGTCTCCTGTTCTGTTTGTGATTTTCCTGGAGAGGATATCACTTTGTAGGCAAGGGGGCTGAGATGGGGAGGAGGTCCAGTCAAGTGGCTTTAGAATCACATCACTGCTTTTTGCAGAAGACTTGTTCCTGTTGGCTTCATCAGGCTATGAATTTCAGCACACATTGGGACAGCTTGAGACTCAGTGTGAAGCAGCAGGGATGAGGATCAGCACCACCAACTCTGAGGACATTTTCCTCAATATGAAAAAGGTTGACTATCCTCTCTGAATGGGACGTGAGTTACTGCCACAGGTGGAGGAGTTTAAGTACTTCGGGATCTTATTCACAAATGAGGGGAAAAGGGATAGTGAGATTGACAGATGGATCGGGGTGGCGAGCACAGTTATGCGGTCGCTATACTGATCTGTAGTGGTGAAGAAGGAGCCGAGTCAGAAGGTGAAGTTCTCAATTTACCTATAGATCTACACCCTTACCCTCACCAGGGTCATGAGCTTTGGGTAATGACCAAAGGAATGAAATCATGGGTGCAAGTGGCCGAAATGGGCTTCTCAACAGGGTGTCTGGGCTCTCCCTTAGAGGCAGGGTGAGAAACGCACATATCCGGGAGAGGCTCAACTTTTATTCCAATTTATAAAAAGGGTGGCAGACAGATTCTACACAATCATTATTGTGAGCACAGTTATTTAGAAAGCAGAGTTACTTAACCTTACATATAAATAAACATTACCAGATAAGGATCTGTCTATAAACATTACCAGATAAGGATCTGTTTGACTATTCTAGAAAATATTGAAGCCTTTATTGAATAAACTTTTAATGGACAGATTCAATCAAAATCTGTTCAACTATTCTAAAAAATATAGTTTTCTTGTATAAACCTATGACTGTACACTTCCAGAGGAATTTTTCCATTTTTTATATAATTACTTCTCTTCAATTTGTCATATATAGGTGGAGGGGAGAACTGGACATATCAAATGTGGAAAAATACTATTATGTATTGCATTAAATGTGGAATGTAACACTGAAAAACTTTGTTAACTAAAAAATAAAATAAAGAGATTCAAATAAAATAATGATAAGGTAGACAGGGGAATTTATCACATCACAACATTCCACCACCGATCTTTAAGAAGACTGCAAAGAATTTTTCTGTACAATCCAAAGCAAGGTATAAATCAAAACAATTAAATCAAAAAACACTGAATTCTTTCAATTGTCCTATCCAATTGTCCTACTAATTGCCTAAAATAATATTGTTTTTAATAAATACAGAAAATAGCATAAGAAAAATGCAGTGCTAGCACCATTTTGAAAGTTTTCAAAATAAACAAGATTACACAATTTATTATAATCCTCTGCAAGACTAATTAAAATGATTTTGCCATGTATTTCAGTTGTACAAAACCAGCTTCTGAAAATAAATAGAAGTCTGGTTGTGGGAAAATAAATTACTGTAGAATTTTTTACACCCTCATGATGCAGACACCATTCATAATAATAGTACACATGACAAAGTTGAACTTGAATAAGACACATTATACACCATTGATACATGGACACATTAGTCTTCTGGAACAGTAATGCTGAATGCATTAAGTATGTTTAATGTTCTTGGACCCAAAAAAAAATACCACATATTTGAGTGTGATGGCCTGGTGGCACTGTGGTTAACATTGCTGCCTCACAGCTTCAACAGATTTGCAAGTGGCGTCAAGACTCTAAGATTAAATACCCATCAAAAAGGTAAGGTGGCATTGTAAACCACAATCTATTTTTCAAAGTATAGACTCATCAGTATCTGAAAGTGTAGACCTTATGGCCTGCAAAAGCAGAAAAGATGTTGGAAAATCCAGGTGTGCATCTTAACCAGACCAAGTTACAGGGGAGTAATTCTCTGTCTGCTGCTCCTAACACCCTGCTGTACTGTTCATGACCTACAGAAAATTAAATGATTTTGATGTCTTCACCTTTATTGGGATCCAGCTACATTTTCTGTCACTGACATTTATGTGCTGCTCCAAGGGGATTCAGACCCCTTGGGGCAGTACAGAAGCCAAGGGAACAACTCTCCAAGATAATTAGAGCAAGTGTGAGACCAAGTCACTGGGTTGCAAGAATTCTTTAAAGTTCAAGCCACTTTCTAACTCAATGCCATTTAATCTTCTGCAGATCTGAAGCATGCATACAAAATGGCACCTATAATAAAAATTCCCTTTTCCTCAGTTCTTCTCTCTGTCATCTGCTGGGATGCTGAATGAAGTAATTAGATTGACTCTAGCAGTTGCTGATTGCTTTCAGCCAGCAGGTTGCTCTTTGACCTAAAAGAAGGAAGGCTCACTAAGCAAATGATCAATAGACTGGATGAGACTGTCTAAACCTGTTTTCACCTGCATCTTGTCACATGAAAGCAGTTTAGAAATGTTGAGAATGGAGCAGAAAATGTTACACTACAAAGGAAAAAGTCTTTTAGATTTAAATGATTTTTGTAATCAATAATTTCAGAATTGCAGAAATATATTTTCTTACTATAATTATATCAATGTTTGCTATAAGACAAGCAATACTAGAATTGGAAAATGACAATATTCAAGATACTTTTTTACCAAGAAAAAAGAACTCTTGATATTTTAGTTATATACAACTGTTTACATCAAACATTTCTTTAGTTCAGAGTATCTCAGTGACTATATACCATTCTATGTATATATTCTTCCATGTAGTGTGTAGTAGTTGTTTGTTGTAGTGTGTAAGCCATTATGGATACAATGAGAAGTAAAACACCTTTTATGAGGTAACTGAACAGATTACAACATGCAAGCTTTTAAGTTATTAATAAGAGGTGTCGCTTTGCTTGACTACTGGTAGGACACAAGAACAAGGTAAATTGGGACCAGGAGACAAAAACAAAACCAAAATGCTGAACCAGGAAAACAAATGATTGTCAGTCAGTCATTTTCCAACCCACTATATCCTAACACAAGGTCACGGGAGTCTGCTGGAGCCAATCCCAGCCAGCACAGGGTGCAAGGCAGGAACAAATCCTGGGCAGGGCTCCAGCCCACTGCAGACTAATGATTGTACAACTCAAAACTCAAAACTAAGAAATTTGAAGCCAGAGAGAGTTGATAATCTAAAAGTCAGACAAAACAGAACTAGTGGAAGGTTTTATTTTTATTTATAAACATGAACAACTGATAACATGCAGTACTGGTTTAAAGACGCTGCATAGCAATGCTGTTTGAAAAATTGCTGCACCTATAATTCAAACAAAATTGCACTGCAAAATAATGATAATTTTAAAATAAGTCATAAAATTGAGAAATAAAAGGGAAACTAGAAAGTGTGACATTCAAAATCCCAGAAAAAAAAAAAAACTACAGCAGATTCTGATTTAAATTTACATTTCTCTTTACTTATGTGTAAGTCTTCCAGCCTGTTACTTAAATATGATTCAGAAAAGTTTAAACACAGGGGATACAACCCTCTGAATGATGCAAAGTCAAAACATGCTGTAATGTTCAAGGTAAATACAAGCTTTTCTTCTTATCAGACTATTAAATGTTTTTCTGAGTCTTCAACTTTCCTTCTAGAAAACTGTTCTCAGAATCCAATGGTTAGGAAATAATACAGTAATCCCTCCTCCATCGCGGGGGTTGCGTTCCAGACCCCCCCGCGATAGGTGAAAATCCGCGAAGTAGAAACCATATGTTTGTATGGTTATTTTTATATATTTTAAGCCCTTATAAACTCTCCCGCACTGTTTATAAATATTCCCCGCAGAGTTATACAGCATAATCCCTTTGTATTCTCTTAGATATTAGGTAAGATTCATTGAAATTATGTATATAAACACACTGTTTATATACAGTAAAACCTAAATATTATTTTAAAGATATTGAGTGTCTCCGATATCACATATGTTACAGCCATTACGATAGACAGGCCACCAGCAATAAATACGTACAATGCAAGAAAAATAGTATACAGTAAATGTGTGTACAGTGACACTAAACGTACGTACATGTACTAAGCACTGTAAGAAGAAAATTAATTATGGTTACTCACCAACAATGACACGATGACTTGTCCGATAACAATGAGTTTAATTTTACTGCACAACAAAGGAGAGTGTTACAGCCCTTGTAAAGGAGCCACTTCAGGCGATTGTGTAGCACTGCCGTTGTTCTTCTTCTGGCAGTCTTCAATCCAAATCCCTAAAGCAGATTCCATCCAGACTACTGCCTTATTACATCCACTTACAACTCGTTTTGCACCCTGGTTAAAAGGACGCTGCAGCCGTAGATCTTATATTCCTTTCCTACTTTTTAAATAAAAAGAATCGTAGCCTTCAACAAATCCAAAACGTTTACCTTTTCGGCAATCGTTAACATCTTCTTCTTGCGCTTGGGCACGGCACCTGAAGCAGTAGCAGATTGTTTTGGAGCCATAATGAAGGGCTTGACTATGCACAAAGATAAACACTAAAGAGCACAACTCTTTACACAGCGAAGCACGTTGATGCTGAATGAGCGAGATGAAACTTCCTGGTTAACACTGCATAGCTCCTGCGTGCTCTGATTGGTTAGCTTCTCAGTCAGGAGAACTTAACTGCGTGCTCTGATTGGTTAGCTTTTCAGCCATCCGCCAATAGCGTCCCTTGTATGAAATCAACTGGGCAAACCAACTGAGGAAGCATATACAGGAAGTAAAAAGACACATTGTCCGCAGAACCCGCGAAGCAGCGAAAAATCCGCGTTATATATTTAGTTATGCTTTCATATAAAATCCGCGATAGAGTGAAGCCGCGAAAGTCGAAGCGCGATATAGCGAGGGATTACTGTATAACTGTGACATACCTTCTATGTTTGGTAAATTTTTTAATATCTTTTAAATTCTCTTATACTGTTTCTTAACTATCAGTGCTGGATTTTAGCAATGCTATTATGGATTTGCATTAAAGCTTAATTTATTTTTATGATATAAAACCACTGCGCCACCGTGCCGTCTTTTATGATATAATTTTTAAGAAATTAATAAACTACGACACATCCAAAAAAAGGTTTACTGAACCTGATCTCATGCAACATCAGAATTTCCACACAGGTAAATTCCACTTAAATAATTTTATTACTTCTAAAAACAAAAGGCTACACCAAAGCATATTTAGGTATGTTGGAGATTATTGGGGGGGGGGGGAATACTAAATAAAGATCACATTTATTTAAAAAATGCAAATTTATCAGATGTCGAAATTTCTTATCAAACTTTATTTCTCCAGAATTCTAGATATAGGAATAATTGAGCAGTAAATGGGTTGAATTAAAAGAAAATTAAATTTTAGATCAGTGAAAAAATAACAAAATTTAGCCTTATAACAATTGTATGAAAACTGTAAGGCACTGAACATGTGAAGTCCATTAACATTCCTATATACAGTATTTCCAACTGAAAGCAGCTTACAATAAACAATTAAGCATGTATTCTCTCACAGTAAAAAATGGAAGTCAATATGAATCACTGTGCCCTTAGCCAGACTTAATGTATTTAAAGCGAAACAAGCAAAATTACAAATAATATTGCATATACACTTAAATTTAATTATTTCAATTTACTCCTGAATATTTCCTCTTTAAAAGTGAAATATGCAATAAAGATTACAAATAATACAATTTGGTCAAGGTCATACAATATGCATCCGTGAATTCTCAACCTACCCAGTGATTAAATGCATATTTTTACATCTTTACTGAGGGTGTTCATTGTGTGATGGGTGCAACAACATGCAATATCAGTGCATGCTCCCAACCTCTTTGTCTCTCTCAGTCTTCGTCGCATGTTATACCACTAAATAACTATTTCAACATAACACAAGCTGTACTTTTGCTCTGTCCTTGCCATTTGTATCACAATCAGCCTCTTCGTGCACCACAGAAAGTGTGAACCACAGCGCAGTCCTTATTGCATGCCCCGTGGCTCAGATCACCTACCTGCATATCAACTGCAGTTCCTTTTCTAAACCATGGGTGTCAAACTCCAGGCATGGAGGGCTGCAGGTTTTTATTCTAACCCTTTCCTATCAGTGGCCAGGTCTCAATGCTAATTAACTTCTTTTCCTTTCATTTTAATAGCCCTATTTTTAAGGATTCGGTCCTCTGAATTGATTCTTTTCTTTATTAAATGACAGCCAAACAGAAATGAGACGTGAAACGAGCTGACAGATGATCAGCTAAATTGGGGCTTCAAACTCCAACTAATTTCTTAATGAGAAGCCAATTCTTGTTGGTAATTAAACCCGTTATTAAATTCCACAGCTTGTTGCTGCTCTCATTCTGAGACAGTAGACATTTCCAAAACTGTTGATTTTCTGTTTTTTTTTTCCAAAGAACATCATCAAAACATTTTGGTGACCTGAGAGATCAACCTTACCAAGACCTTCATCTTTCTTTATTTTCAGATATTGTGTGATGGGCACAGGTGAGCTGGTCATGTAGCGGTATGTTTCGTATCTCATTATTGTTTGACTACTAATTAAGGAAAAAGAAACAACTAAGGGGCACGAGTCAAATTAATTAAAACTAAGGCAAAAGAAGTTAATTAGCAGACAAAACTGGTCACTAATTAAGAAGATGGTTAGAATAAAAAACCTGCAGCCACTGCAGCTCTCCAGGACCAGAGTTTGACATCCCAGTTAAACCGATCCTATGTTCATATTAATTAGAGCAGCTACACCTTTTCTACATATGTAGATTATTTATTTTGGCGATTTCCCATTAGATAAATGCAACTTTATTTGTCCACAGGGGGAAAGCTGGCTTTTTACAGAAGCTCTTTAAATAATTAAATATACAAACATATGGATAAGGAAGTAAATAAATAAATATAACTAAGGAACTAGTTATTGACTTTTCCAATACCAAACAGCCTCAACATCTGTTCACTATTTAAGGAGAGGATGTAGAGGTGGTCCACTCCTACAAGTACTTGGGGGTCCACAGCTATTAAAAAGCATACAATTAATGTAATCGAATAATTCATTTAATTACATATGCTATATGAATTTGACTCACTGTTACAAAAATGTGATAACTTCCCTAAGGAAGTTCCTTAGGGAATATTGGGTATTTTTTTATGCTAGGAAACAATCTCATGCTCACCGAATATTAACTTGTGCACAAGATACTGTCTCGAGAATTTAATCAATGTTGCTGTAGGCTTTACAACAAAATAGTTCTTTAGAGTTCGATGTATGATTTAAATGCTTTTTATTGATAATGTATCAGTGACAAATGGCAATAAGAAACGTTATGTTGTGTAACTGTGTAACAGAACTATGATGCACCTGAAAATATTTATGTGCTCACACGACAGTACTAGCTACTGTGCCACTGCAAATATCTGGTTTGCATATGAAAGTATCTGGTGTATACAACAAAAACAAACAAACACAAATGTCTCCTCAGGGTCTCTTGTAATAATGAACTCTTTGATAAATTAACAAAAAATGTAAAATGTACCAACTTTCAAATTAAAACACTAGTAGAATATATGACTACAGAGTGACAAATTTGCCTCAACACTTTGTATAATAAGGTTAAAGTGTTTCACATCATGCATTCACCCACATAACAACGGCAATGAATTATGATTTTTGAACATTCTAGCAGTAATCTCTCCCTGTTGTTATTTTGTATATTTAAATAATTTTAATATGTTATTTTTTTAATGGCTATTCTGGGTTTTAAGATACCTTTTTTACCTGGACAGTGGGTACTGCCATTTTGTGTGTTTAGGCGTGGCCATGGCTAAGTAGTTTACTGTCACAATTTCAATTACCAGTAAGGTGGCTTGCAGATCATTTGATTTATTAAGTCACTGCTCCCCCTCTCTACTGTATAAAATGGCAGTATTCTATTCACTGTGCCTAAGTATGTGGCTAAACTGACAAACTGCATGGAACCAATCTAAAATATAATTGCAGAAATCATCATAACAGGCTGTTACTAACCATTCCCATTCCCTTTCTCTACTCAGTGTACTCTCAGAACATTTTCAAAGACCACTTTACAAAATAAAGTCTACTGAACTTAACAGCAGTCCAGACCCTTCACTGTATATACAGCATCACTCAAGTGTTAGCATTGGTATGGGAGACGTGGTAAATTCTGCTGTTACACAATCCAAAAATTATGTAATTGCTTAGTGTCCTCCAGGCTAAGAGTGGTTATGCTTAGGCTCGACTTGGTACCAGCTGTATTCTCTGCTGCAATACATTACTCTATGATGACCCGATGACTTTGAAACAAGCATTCCCAACTAGGCTTAAAGTCTGACCTCCTACTAGAGTTAAAGTGATATAGCTGGGAGATGAACTGAGAAAAGAAGTCACATAGCAAGCAGCAGACTTCAGTCAGCACTACAGAAAGACTAGTAGGGAAATGAGAATGCGAGATTTTGAAAGTGTTTTTAAAGTGAGCACCTCCAGGCAGGCATTCCTGTATTTTCAATGAAAGTTTACTTTTAGCCTCTGTGTTTAGACATTCCTGTATTTTCAATGAAAGTTTACTTTTAGCCTCTGTGTTTACCTATTCACACTTTTTTGTTCAAGATTAACACAGAGACAAAATACCCAACTCTGTCACAATTGGCACATAACTTGCTGGCCTCTGAGATTTGCTTAAGACCACAACCCCTGGTGGAGATAAAAATAAAAATGTAGCTTTGACAAACCCAACACAGCTTATTTAGTTCTTTTGAACACTGAAGAGAAACAATGGAAACAAATTGTCCTTTAAGGGCCACTAATGCTAAAAGGTAATGTATATAATGTTGTTACAATGCAAGAAGAAAGCATCTTTCCTATACCTAGTAGGCAGTAAATGATAAGAACAGTTGAGGAGAAGATTCAGATACTATGAAACTATTGTCTAATGTTTTAGACAGGTCCTATAAAAAGAGTTAAAAGCCTACAAAAGTTAAGGCATCAGTACAACAGAATCTGTTGTCTGTCAGCAGCTGTGACAAACCACTGGTAAGGAAGCCAAGAAGAAGATTTGAGAAGAGTAAGTGGAATGTTAGATCAAGAAACGAGTTGAGCAAAAGTATAATTCCTCTGCCCTGTCCATCCACACTCATCATTATTCATCTTGGTTTTTACAAACATTATTTGCATCAGGAACTTTGAATGTTGGCAGTATGACTGGAAAGGGGCAGATATGATGGAGAGAAGGAAAGTTGATATATTGTGTGTGCAAGAGACTAAATGGAAGGGGAGTAAGGCCAGGTGGATCAGAGGTGGATTCAAATTGTTCTATCATAGTGTGGATGGGAGAAATGGGATAGGGGTTATTCTGAAGGAACAGTATGCCACGAGTGTTTCGGATGTGAAAATAGTGTCAGACAGAGTAATGATTATGAAGTTGGAAATTGTAGGTGTGATGATGAATGTTGTTAGTGCATATGCCCCGCAAGTTGGGTGTGCGATGGATGAGAAAGATGATTTTTTGGAGTGTGTTGGATCAAGTGATGAGCACTGTACCCAAGAGACAGAAAGTGGTGATTGAAGCGGATTTCAATGGACATGTTGGTGAAGGGAACAGAGGAGACAAGGAGGTGATGGGTAGGTATAGTGTCAAGGAGAGGAATAAAGAAGGTCAGATGATAGTGGATTTTGCGAGAAGGATGGACATGGCTGTGGTGAAAACGAAACCTGGAAGTGGAATGAGGAGGTACAGGAGAGTATACAGAAGAAGAGGATGGCAAAGAAGAAGTGGGATAGTCAGAGAGATGCAGAAAGTAGACGAGAGTACAAGGAGATAAGGTGCTAGGTGAAGAGAGAGGTGGCGAAGGCTAAAGAAAAGGCATATGATGAGTTGTATGAGAGGTTGGACACTAAGGAGGGAGAAAAGGACCTATACCGATTGGCTAGACAGAAGGACTAAGCTGGGAAAGATTTGGAGCAGGTTAGGGAGATAAAGGATGAAGATGGAAACATACTCACAAGCGAGGAGAGTGTGTTGAGCAGATGGAAAGAGTACTTTGAGAGGCTGATAAATGAAGAGAACGAGAGAAGAGAGAGAAGAGGTTGGACAATATAGAGATAGTGAATCAGGAAGTGCAACGGATTAGCAAGGAAGAAGTAAGGACAGCTGTGAAGAGGATGAAAAATGGAAAGGCTTTTGGTCCAGATGACATACCTGTGGAAGCATGGAGGTGTTTAGGAGAGATGGCAGTGGAGTTTTTAACCAGATTGTTTAATGGAACCTTGGAAAGGATGAGAGGATGCCTGAGGAGTGGAGAAGAAGTGTACTGGTGCCGATATTTAAGAATAAGGGGGATGTGCAGGACTGTAGTAACTACAGGGGGATAAACTTGATGAGCCACAGCATGAAGTTATGGAAATCAGTAGTGGAAGCTAGGTTATGAAGTGAGATGACGATTAGTGAGCAGCAGTATGGTTTCATGCTAAGAAAGAGCACCACAGATGCGATGTTTACTCTGAGGATGTTGATGGAGAAGTATAGAGAAGGCCAGAAGGAGTTGCATTGCGTCTTTGTGGACCAGGAGAAAGCAAATGACAGGGTACCTCGAGAGGAGCTCTGGTATTGTATGAAGAATTCGGGAGAGGCAGAGAAGTACATAAGAATTGTACAGGATATGTACGAGGGAAGAGTGATAGTGGTGAGGTCTGCAGTAGGAGTGACGGATGCATTCAAGGGGGAGGTGGGATTGCATCAGGGATCGGCTCTGAGCCCTCTCTGATTTGCAATGGTGATGGACAGGTTGACAGACGAGATTAGACAAGAGACCCCCGTGGACTATGATGTTTGCTGATGACACTGTGATCTGTAGCGATAGTAGGGAGCAGGTTGAGGGGACCCTGGAGAGGTGGAGATATGCTCTAGAGAGGAGAGGAATGAAGGTCAGTAGGATCAAGACAGAATACACGTGTGTAAATGAGAGGGAGGTCAGTGCAATGGTGAGGATGCAGGGAGTAGAGTTAGCGAAGGTGAATGACTTTAAATACTTGGGATTAACAGTACAGAGTAATGGGGATTGTGGAAAAGAGGTGAAAAAGAGAGTGCAGGCAGGGTGAAATGGTGGAGATGAGTGTCAGGAGTAATTTGTAACAGACGGGTATCAGCAAGAGTGAAAGGGAAGGTCTACAGGACAGTAGTGAGACCAGCTATGTTATATGGGTTGGAGATGGTGGCACTGACCAGAAAGCAGGAGACAGAGCTGGAGGTAGTAGAGTTAAAGATGCTAAGATTTGCATTGCCGTGACGAGGATGGATAGGATTAGAAATGAGTACATTAGAGGGTCAGCTCAAGTTGGACGGTTGGGAGACAAAGTCAGAGAGGCAGGATTGCATTGATTTGGACATGCGCAGGGGAGAGATGCTGAGTATATTGGAAGAAGGATGTTAATGATACAGCTGCCAGGTAAGAGGAAAAGAGGATGGCCTAAGAGAAGGTTTATAGATGTGGTGAGCGGAGACATGCAAGTGATGGGTATAACAGAACAAGATGCAGAGGACAGAAAGATATGGAAAAAGATGATCCGCTGTGGTGACCCCTAATGGGAGCAGCTGAAAGAAGAAGAAGAAATACAGCATTCTTATAACAAGGAGTAATTAAAAAACAGATAATAGAATTAATGTTAAGTATATAAATTGTATGTTTTTCAACAGTGCTTCAGCAGCATTTTACAATATCATGTACTTAAAATCCAAACAAAAACAGGCTTGTGGTGGCTGAAATAGCTTTTGCAGATAGATGATGTAAAAATGTAATCATTATACTATTGACTAGTTGACAGTTGTACAGGGTCTATGGCAAATGCAATTCATATTTCTTAAATATATCTTTTTAAAGAAGTACCAAATAGTGAGTTAACATCTGTATTGAATGAAGTCTGCTCATGTACATACAAGCAGCTAATCTGACAGAGACTTCCTGGCCATGCGTGAAACCAGCACTCACAATAAGGAGCAGCTATTGGAAGTGTAAAAGAGGTAATTATACAAGTTTAAAAACTTCTCTCAAGGTAAACTTCAAAGGGTAAACAAATCACTAAATGAGGTTGCACAGAATGCTCTGCTTTTTTAAGAGTCAATATTGAAAATAAATGTGATAATGCTTTTTAAATGGCAGTTTTCCACAAAAAAATATGTTCATCATGGTTTACTCAAGATATTTCAAAGAAAAGTAAACTTTCCAGACAAATTTGCTTGAAGGATCTATGTACCAAACTCCAACAAAATCAGTATACCAAGAGCTGATTTATTTATTACTAGCAAAATACCCGCACTTCGCAGCAGAATAGTGTGTTAAACAAGTTATGAAAAAGAAAAGGAAACATTTTAAAAATAACATAACATGATTGTCAATGTAATTGTTTTGTCACTGTTATGAGTGTTGCTGTCATCAAGGATTTGATTATCATTATTTCTTTCAATCAGGTTCGTATTTGGAGGACGTGTTGTGTTCAAGTTACATTCCGTGTTTGTCAACCGTTGTAAAGATAACAGGTTTTATTCATCGAAGTGTTCACTACCCAATTCGCTACTCGTGAATCTAAGACGTTTAACAGGCATTCCCAGTATTAACTTGTGGATTTGCCTGCGAATATTTAGCGGCAGCGTCACTATGAACTTGTGGAATTGCCTGCGAGTATTTAGCAGCAGCGTCTCTATGAACTTGTGAATTTGCCTGCGAGTATTTAGCGACAGCGTCTCTATGAACTTGTGGAATTGCCTGCGAGTATTTAGCGGCAGCGTCTCTATTAAGTTGTGGATTTCCCTGCGAGTATTTAGCGACAGCGACTCTATGAACTTGTGGATTTGCCTGCGAGTATTTGGCGGCAGCGTGACAAAGTTGTTTCCGTCCAGCTGCATCAGAAAATGTACCACGATGTCTGACACTGTTTTACTGTTTTCGCACAGCTTGGATTGCTGCTGTCATAATTGGTTCAAGTTTCATGGTTTGTTTCAATTACGTTAGTATTTGCAGGACTTGTGTTGAAGTGACATTCGGTATCTGTCAAGCGTTGTAAGCATACAACCGGTTTCATCGATAACTTCGCATCCAGCTTTTGAGAGTTGAAACATTCATAAACATCAAAGTGTCCACTACTCAAATCGTCACCTGTGAATCTAAGATGTTTAAGAGGCATTGGCAGTTCTCCAAAGCTGTAAAATATTTGGCCATTTCGGTACACTTGAAAGCGACAACAGAACAATTCAGCGGCAGCTATCAACTCACATGCAGAAGCATAGGTAAAGGGCTTAAGCATTTCACTCTTATAGTGCTCCTGTGTAGTATAATTATCTCCTGTACCGTCATCAGTCCACACCTTGAACCTGTCCCAGTCATTCAATACATAAGACACAATGTTCCTCCGGATATCAAGAGTGAGCCTGATATGGCCGTGCAATATGTAACACAGAGAATGGAAAAAGCAGGCAGCATCTCCGGGCATGGAAACCACTCGGTAAGTGACAGTTCTTTGATCGATGGTGATCACCTCGATAGACATGTTAATGGGGGTACGGCAGGAACGGTAAAGAAAATGGGTACCTGAACAGTAAACTAAGTCTAAAATACCTACACAATAACTATAATTGTAATAAATGAACAATAAAACAGCGGAGAAGCCGTGGATTAAATAAAAAGGCTGCAGTTATCAACACAATAAAACAGCGGAGAAGCCGTGGATTAAATAAAAAGGCTGCAGTTATCAGCAGGGAGACATAAATACCGTGGCGAAGCAAGGAAGGGAATGAAGAGACCGGAGCGACGAACGGCCTTATATAGGCAGGCAGCCAATTACGTGGGAGGCGTGGGGATGGAGGACGCAATATCGGCAGGCAGCCAACTACGTGGGAGGCGTGGGGATGGGGGACGCAACACCGCCTCATACGGCAACCGAGCTGCAGGCTGTGGACGTATATATGTACTTAAGTAGGATTCAGTTATGACTGTTACGCATAGAATTTCGAAATGAAACCTGCTTAACTTTTGTAAGTAACCTGTAAGGAATGAGCCTGCCAAATTTCAGCCTTCTACCTACACAGGAAGTTGGAGAATTAGTGATGAGTGAGTCAGTGAGGGCTTTGCCTTTTATTAGTATAGATAGACAGATGTGATGACAACAATAGTTCTTTTTACATTTCATGTGAACACACCTAAAAAGCAGGCCTAAATGTGAAAATGCTTAACAGAACTAAGGGCCAAAAAAGCAAGTCATTAATTAAGTTTTAGGAAAACACTACCAAGTCCTTCTCCCATTATAGAACTAACACTGCACAAAAGACCAAACCCAGTCCAGAAATGTTTGTCTAAACTAGCTTTGTGAAGGCCATATTTTAACTGTTCGTGCTGCAGTTTTTAAAAGCCACTGACTGCATCCTCAACATGGTCAGAATATCATGTTTTGTCAAAGGTTTCTCGCACTGAAATTAGACAAATTACAGTGTTGGCATGTAGGCTGTAACAATTATTGAGTGCTTGTTCATTTTTAATGATGTGCTGTAATTGGTCTTTACATCTTTGTAATTTAAGCAGATTGTTCTTCTCACCAACTCCTTAGGCTTTAACATCTGTCTGATAATAGGTATGAGTAATCACTGTTGATCACATTGGTCATAACATGTGTGAGTGACAGAATGAAAAGAAACTCTGACTTCCATGTAGTAACAGTCAAAAATGTCAGTCCATGTGATATCCGCTGGGGAATGGCCACATATTAGCTGCTCTCTATGCCTCATCCAATTTTCTCTTTAAATTCTGTCATTCAATTTTCCTGTAGTTATACTGTGGCTACCACAGTAAAACAGAATATTAATTTATCTGCTCGTAATTATGCATCAGGAAGAAGGACTCCATCTGGATGGATGGATGGATGGATGGATAGATAGATAGATAGATACTTTATTAATCCCAAGGGGAAATTCACATACTCCAGCAGCAGCACACTGATAAAGAACAATATTAAATTAAAGAGTGATAACAATGAAGGTATAACAGACAGACAATAATACAGACAGACATGTTGGCCCAGCAAGTAGAATAAACCCCACTCCAAATTGGCAGTTTTGTGGTTTAAATTAATAGAATATGAAAATAAAGCCATGAGGGACAATCATGATATCCTGGGTATTCCATCAAATGCTAAGGAAATATGCTTCAGTTTCTCAAATTACTCTAGTTCCTGCATTTCTGCATTTTGAAGACCAAAGTCATAAGGGTCCATTATATTTATAATATCTAGGCTGAAGGTACCCATGTACCTCCAGTGATGGAAAACCTTTTAAAGTACTCTGACTGTCACATTGTTTTGTGGGAAGCCAAAAAGGCTAATTGTATTACTTTCAAAGACTGTAAAATCCTCTTCTTACCTGATTATAGTGCTCACACTGTGCAGGCTTGTAAGGCAATGTCCCCAAGTCCAAAAAAAATCCAGAGATGCTGGCAATCAAACTTTCCTTTTGTATCACGTCAACATTTACCTAACATATGCTAGCTTACAGTATCTCTTCTCAGATTTCAAGTTGGCTTTGGAGGCATTCAGCACCTTCATCTTAACTGGTACATGACCTGCTTGTTTATTGTATATATTCTCATATTTCTCTGGAATAATGACTTATCTTGCCTTATTCTTCTGCAGTAGAATAAAGCAGCCACAGCATTTTTTCCAAAAAACACATCTTTTACCTAAAGATGCACAGCACCCTGTGTCAAAGTGTTATCTTGTTGCTACCTCATCTTCTATGTCTACCTATAACAGTGGCATTAAGAAACACTCCTTCTGACCTAACCCATGTACTTAACTTGTTTGACACCTATGAAGCCCTGTCTGGCTATAACATTTACTGGAGCGAGTCATCCCTCCTTAACCTAAATCAACTGTAGACAGTCTGCTCTCCCTCCCAATATACCTCAGGCAGGAGCTTTCAGATGTCTGGGTGTGGACATCTCTGCTTCTCTGTATGACCTTATGTCTTCAAACTACAGGTGTATTTTGAACGTCACTAAAGACTCCATCACCTTATGGTCCTCCCTCTTCCAGTCTTTTCAGTGTAAACTTTCATTAATTTAGACAAACACATTGCCCATGTTATTTTTTATAAGTTTCAAGCTCCCTCTACCTCAACATTTAAAGTTTTGATCTGAAATAAAATCTATGACCGCTTTTTTAAGTTACTCTCTTCTCTGACATACAGAATAAAACTGTTGCAACCAAAACAGGCCCAATTTAAAGTTGTGTCCTTCAGACAAGGCATCAAGTTGAAAAAATATTGGAGCCACAGAGCAGTAAGATGCTAATCAAATTGCTCTCTGTGTAGAATTTGCATGTGGCTCTTGTGTTTGCAGCAGTTTACCAATTACTCTGGTTCCTCTTCACAATCTTAGTAACTCTAGATTAGACATAAAGTAAGGATAAGGATGTGCATCGGATGTAAGCAGATCGAGAATGGATTTCTCCCTTGCTTTGCCTTGTCTCCTTGCTGATAAATTGGACAAACTGATACAAACATAAGCTACATTCCCATGCTGCTTTACGATATGCTGATTTCCAGTGGTTGAGTTAGAATAGATTCAATGTACACACCTGTAAGAAACTAGAGTTTTCCCCATATACTGTACATACTGTATTCACAATCTACAAAGAACTCTTATTTTCCAGGTGCTTGTTCATTTTGAAAATTACATCAGAATTGGAGTAACTACCTCTGAAACTTGCACTATTCAGCTTTGATAGCAGAAGTGGGTGATAAAGCAGTTGATCTAATATACAGGATGAAAATCTTCTTGTGACATGGTTTTCAAAAAACAAACATTTTACTGGCATGCTAAAAATTAGTAATACATTTTGAAAATTCAATCGCAAAATGTACAAATCCGTGCCTGCAAAAAAAAAAAAAAAATGTGAAACATAATTTTGTGTTGGAGTATTGGTGCCTTAAACATTAATGTCTTTATTTATGAACTTACATTTGATCTGTGAGTAATAAGTAATTGAACCATTTTAAGAATATTACCCAGAGTGATGTGTGGCTCAGCCCAGTTGGTGAGTTAGTTGATGGCTCCAGTTCCCACAACTCTGCATTGGATTAAGCAGATTTAACCAAGTATGCATATTAAAGCAAGCAGTTTTAAGAAGGAAGAGATGAGAGAAAAAAGCTGTGTCTTGTCTTGTGTTTGCTTAATGGAAGCTTCAGTGACTGAGTGACTGATAAAAAATTGGCAAAATGACTATATGTATTGAATCTATGTGAGTAGCAGAGCTTTAGCATCTGATAAGAGGAACAGCTGTGCTTACAATTAATCATACATTTTTTGTTAAAAATTCAGCCTGAAAAGTACAGTCAAATATTATATTTGTATCCACTGAAACTGCCAGAATTGTTAATTATACTGTCATATACATTTTGGCAATAACCTCTCAAAGTTAATGGCAAATTGAGACAAAAATTAATGCAATTCGCTACATAAGCCACATAACCTTCAGATTCACATTCTGACAGCTATAAAAATGATAGTATTGCAATTACAAAACAGCCACAGATGGAAAGTAGTGGGGACAAGACCAAACTAGAACAACTCTTTTACAACTGCACACATTTCCAGTTTGGGAACACTGTGGTTTCTTTGTTAATTACCATTATAATGGACAAAGATGTATCAAAGAGGTATTGTATCATGAATCAAAAATGTAAGATACATATCATATTGGGAGATTTGTGCACTATTACACCCATGACATTTAGTAGGGCAACATATTGGGTTATAAACTTACTGACTAGTTTGTACATCTTATAAATCCTAATGTGGGTGGCAACAAGACACTGTGTTTAGATCTCCTGCCATATAGATTTAGAGTCTAAAGTTTAAACCTCAGGATGAACAATAAATACGTACAAATATTCCAAAAATGAAATATACTTAATTTATATTTTTAAATGTTTATTTTGCAGTTAGCATGGCACAGTGGAGAAAGGACTTCCTGTGGCCAAGAAGGAAGAAAAACAAATGCTGGCTGAAATCAGCTTGTAGTGACCTGATATACATTAAGTAATTGACAGCTGAGTTCTCTTACTGTACATTTTTCCATCTGCAAGGTGGAATAGATAGATAAATGCACTATATGGTCAAACGTTTGTGGACATCTGACCATCACACCTACAGTGCATACGGAAAGTATTCACAGCGCATCACTTTTTCCACATTTTGTTATGTTACAACCTTATTCCAAAATGGATTACATTCATTTTTTTCCTCAGAATTCTACACACAACATCCCATAATGACAACAGGAAAAAAGTTTACTTGAGGTTTTTGCAAGTTTCTTAAAAATAAAAAAACTGAGAAATCACAGTGATGCGCTGTGAATACTTTCTGGATGCACTGTATATGGGCTTGTTAAACATCTCATTTAATCTCATTTTCTTTGGGCATTAATAAGGAGTTGACCCCCATCCCCTCCTGCATTTGTTGCTCTAATAGCCTCCACTCTTCTGGGAAGGCTTTCCATGACATTTTAGAGTGTATCTATGGGAATTTGTGGTCATTTAGCCAAAAGTGCATTTGCGAGATCAGGTAATGTTGGGCAAGGAGACCTGGTTCATAATTGATGCTCCAAACCATCCCAAAGGTGTTCAATAGGGTTGAGGTCAGGCCTGGGTGCAGGCCACTCAAGTTCCTTTACACCAACTCATCAAATCATGTCTTTATGGGCCATGCTTTTTGCAGAGGGGCACAGTCATGCTGGAACAGAAAAGGAACTCTCTCAAGCTGCTGCCACAAAACTGTAAGTGCACAACTGACAAAAATATCTTTGTATTCTGTACCATTGTATTATGTACTAAGAGACCTAGCCCAAACACTGAAAAAACAGCCCTAGACCATTATTCCTCCTCCACCAAATTTTACAGTAGTTCACCTGCAATCTGCCAAATTCAGATTTATCAGCCTGCCAAATAGTGAAACATCACTTCCACTGTTCCAGAGTCCAATGGTGTCATGATTTACACCACTTAGCATTATAAACTGTTATCTTAGGCTTATTTGCAGCTACGTGTTACTGGAAACCCATTTCATGATGTTCCCAATGCACAGCATTTGTGATGATGTTGCTTCAATGGGCAGTTTGAAACTCTGATATGAGTGATTTTTATGTACTATGAGCTTCAGTGTTTGGTGGCTCCGCTCTGTGAGTTTGCGTGGTCTACCACTTAATGGCTGAGCTGCTGTTGCTTGTAGAGAATTCTACATCACAATAACAGCACTTACAGTTAATCGGGACAGATACAGTAAAACAGGAATTTCAGGTACTGACTTGTAGCAAATGTGGAATTCTATGACAGTGCTAAGTTTAAAATCACTAAGCTCTTCAGTATTAATCATTCTAGTGCCAATTATAAATATAGATTGTTTGGTTATGTCCATGATTTATGCACAACACAACAAAGACAACTGAACTGAATAATTTGGAGGGTGTGCACAAACCTTTGGCCATATAGTGCATGTGTAAAATAAAGGCATTTATTATTAAATTTGCTGCTTTGTAACATTAAAACAAGAGATGATAGCAAAACTGAAGCCCTACAACGCCTTCTTCTTCTCCTAACAGCAGGTGACACATTATTAAGGACAAAAGCATTGAACTGAAAACAATCCTATTTTAATCCTATTTTAAAACATGATAAAGATTTAAATCAACGATAATAAAGAACAAATGTTTTGTTCAACAGTGATTCTATTTATGAAATGTTACACTTAAAAAATAATGTCATTCAAAAATTTATATGCAGCATGTTTTAGGTAAAATTAGGCATTCAGTTATTGTGAAATCCCGAACTCATCTGTGCACATATGGATAAAGAAAAAAGAAAGGCAATCTGCCCATCACAATTTCATGTCGACTATTTTTATTTTATTTAAAATTCTATTGCTAATTACATTTTTTATTATTTTTAGAAATTCCCTGCATTAAACTAACAAAGACATTACTAAGACATATCAAATACCAAGTATTTTTAAAATTCAAGACTGAATCTAAAAGAAAAATTTGTTCCTATACTGAAAACTGTCAATTTATTATATCCATCCTTTAAGATAAATCTTTACATCTGTTTGCTGCCATTCACTGTAACTGTTAAACTGTTTAGATATTAAAAAGACAGTACTCAACACTCATTCAGTTTTAAAAATTAAAGGGTCCTAAATTGTGATAGAATTTTAATTTATAGGTTGTCATGCATGAACACTTCAAAGTTGTCTTCAGGGCTATGGCAGAGGGGGCACCAATGTTAATGCATTCTTCTACTCCACCAAGTCCTGCCTATTCCACAACCACCAGATAAAAGGACCACAACAACCGGAAATGGGCATTCATTCCACACCTGGAGGCCGACCTAACTACTAGGTGCTCTCTTCATTAAGGCTTGGCTGTGATTTATTGCTCTCTCATTTTCCATTTTATTTTCATAACTTTAACTGCCAGCATTATTAAATGGGTTTGCCACCTTTCTCCCAGTATTTCTTTGTTGAACCTGTGTCCTCTTTTAACAAGGTATATACTTATTTATTTTCTTTTATTGTAAAACAAAGTAACTTCTGCTTAATTTGATTTGATGAAGCACATATAGTAAAAAAATCAGTATAAATATGGAAAAAGTCACAGAAGTAATTATTGTTCTTATAATAATTGCACTTACTTAACATGTAATATTTTAGTTTATATTAATTTTTATTTCATCAAAAATTAAAACTATGAAGTACTGTTTTTACCCTATTGAGCCACAATTGTCAGCAAATGTCTGCTGTATACTGGGAATGTTATTGTCATTACAGTAAGTGTTTGCACTTTGGCCAGATATTGCCTGAGGGACAATCTCTCTGAGGTGACATATGCAAGATTATAATCATCACATTTCACCAGACTGGTGCCTGGTTAGCTAACTATAAACTGGAGACTGACTGTGGTTATAAAATGGATTCTCAATTAGCCACCTGGGAAGGACACTTTGAACAAATTCTTAATTACATCCAGGACACTGAGATGCGGTGTGATTTAAATTTTAAGCATGCTTTAGAAATTAGGTAAAGGTAATATAATTTATATCTTATGTATATTTTGAGTATAGTATCTTCCTTTGTTTATGAACATTATCGTACCTGTAATTTTTCATTTATATTTTTCAAATGTACTGCATTTTTAACATCACTACATTTTCTCCTTCAATAACAAATAATGCTAAACTATTGTCATCATTTTTCTTCTCACCATTTATTATTGTTATTATTTTTCAGGAAAGTGACCTAAAGCACAGAATAAATCATCACTTTTTTATTGTATAGTACATAATGATAATTTATTGACTGACCTTAACAGAAAGTCATCTCAGGCATTCTACAGATGAGTAAAAACTCTCTGAAGAGAATAAAGCTCAATGTTTGGATTTGGTCTAAGGGTAAATGTTAGCCTTGAGCTTGTCAAAGAAATATGCTTATTTTCCCAAGTTTCCTTTTGGTCATAAGTCCATCAAAATCCCAGCAAACAAGAGGCTTAAATAAAACTAGAGATGATCGTTTAGAGCTTTATAGTTTATATTAGTTGTTTTCCCTCCCATCCAGACATCCTGTCCCTTCCACCACCCATTTTATCTATTTACAGCTGAGGTCTTTGCTTAAAGCATGTGTAGCTCCTCTCCATTTCTCCACTTTACTCTTGTATTTTTTCGGTGAAACTATCACTCTCTCCTAAGCTCAAACCTGTGTCTGGTTTCTATGTCCTCCTCCAAAAGCCACCCTTAGACCTATACTGGACCTTTCTGCAAGCCCTATGTTGTGTCGGAATATAATTTTTTTAAATATCAAAAATTATTTCAAAAGTCCCAATAAACAAGAAACACAGTTTAAATTTGTTCACCAATTATATCCAGCCCCTGAAAATGCCACCTCATTGGTTTAGAAACAGACATCTGCTCTCATTCCCGTACTCTTCAATTAACTGTCATCATTCTCCACAAACTCTAGAACTTTCCTTCTGCTGCTTCCCATAGGTGCCAAGTGACCAAATCCCATTCTACAATCCTTTTGCACCTCTATTTCCTTGACTCCTCAAGTCCTCCTCTTTCTGGTTTGTTTGTCTCTTTCATGATTTTCCCTTTCGATCACCTAGTGAAGGTTTCTTTTGACTGCTTCCACTGTAGCTAAGTTGCTGTTAGTTTCTCATTGGACATTTCCTGGCCTTGTTACTCTTTCAGTCTGGAAGTCAACTCTCTATAAATCATTTTTATTCTTCAAGTCCATACATCCCAGATTAAACGATCTTGCAGCTCTTCTATTTCAAACTGGCTTTATGATACACAGATAGTCAAGCTGATTGGGATGTGGTTGGGGATTGGTGTGTGGTTTCTGTTTTTTGTTTTTTTTTTTTTACTTTTTAGCCTCTTTTTAATTTCATTTGTTTTTATGTTTGAAATCATTTATTGTGACATTTTAATGTACATCTTTTTCCACTAATTAAAATTTGATAACAAAAATGTTTATACTAGATGTTTCAATTTCTTAATTCAAAATCTAATTTCATAAAGTTCTAACATTTTCAAAGCCTTTCTGTCTCATAAAACCTTTATATTTTTCACATTCTCATTATCAAAAATTTAAAATCTGAGGGGTAGTAGGTAGTAGGGGTGGCCACTTTAACATATTTTCCTAAGATAAATTTATATACTAACTTTGTGTTGTCTTCTAATTTTTTGTATATGTTTCAATGCATGTTTGATAGTGCATTAATGATACTAACACCTTTTTGAAACTGATTACTGTATAATTTAGATAAGGATTACATTTAACTATAAACTTTTGTATGGTTAGATTTCCTCTGTTCTTTTTCTTAAAATATTTAACATTAAAAAGTCATCACCAGACAGCAAGATAGGAAAAACGAAACATTCTTACCATTAGTACAATCAAGCTTTAAAAAAAATTAAGCATCTGCATGTAACAAAAAAACTCTTGTTTAAATTTCATGCTAATAGTAACTGTTTAATAATATACTCTAGAACTACTATAGTTCCAAGTTACTGCATTAAAGTCACAAAAATAATTTTTATTATTATATAACAAAATATTAATATACTCAGAGCCACAAACAAACTAAAGTGTATGCAAGAATACCATGCATATATAATACAAGAACTGACAAACAAATGAACAAAAATAGAAATATCATTAAAAACCCCATAAAGACAAATAACAGATAAATAGCATATATTTTTTCATAGTTTATGACAATAACAGTAAGTATATTCTTGCCAATCAATTTCCAGTAAGGATAGTAAACAGTGGGTCCTCAAGAAAAACGGCCCACTGCCTACACAAGGATGGTCACCTACACTAAGCGGCCACTTCACCGGCTCATGTCAGGTTCAATGTTTTTAATAGCATTTACAGATTACCTAGTGGTGCATTTCAGATTGAACAGCTCATTTAAACACATACAATATTTTTCTGACTTTTTCCTAGCCTTGTCACATGAACTATTATCCTGCTTAAAAAAGCCTACTTATAAATTGGTACAATGCTGCCATGACAACTGCACCTGCTCAGCATTGTATTCAGATATCCTGTGCCATTTAAACATTACCCTACATTGCAAAAACACACCACAAAAAAATCTCTCTCTCTCATACCATTAAACCAACGGTACTAGCAGGATGAGGTAATCAGGTTCTCTAGTCAGAAAGAAATAAAATTCATCTGACTAGATACATTTTTCCCTAATCCTCAGTATCCAATATTGTGTTCCTTAGACCACCGCTGCTACACTTTACTGCTTTTTGCTGATAACAGTGGACCACATTTGGGTGGCAGGATGAATGTTTTTGAAGAGTGGGGCATAACTTAAGATTTTATATTAATTTGTGTCATGTGTTATAAGTTTAGGTTTTTTTTCTGTGTTTTTATTCATGTTATTGTGATCTGCTTTGAGCAAGAAAAAGGCAACATATAATTAAAATGTATTATTATTGTAGTAATGAACATTCTAATGCAAGAAACTTACAGCAGGATTGTACACTCTTCCGCTGTACTGTAATCTAAATACAGTTCTGTTAAAAAAAAAGTTCAACTAAATAACTAATTTAGCCCTTTTGTATTTACTTTGAATCCTTTTATATTTTAGAAAAGAGATGGTTTCGATTTGGTGAGATGAATGCCAATTTCTTTTTGGATTATTTGTAATACACCCAGTATCTCACTTTCATTTGTCTAAATGAAATCTATTTTGTTATATTGTTATATGTACAAATAAATAAAAAATAAAAAAGGTTTACATATATTTGAATGTTTATTTAGTGATTATTTTTTACTTTGCATTTTGCTTAGCAATTCTCAAATTTATAATCATGTGTGTATCACAGTTGTTTTCAGCATTTCTTGATGACTAAATCGGAGAGATTAAGATATTTACTTTAAATTAATCACTGTGCATTGAGGTGAGTTTGCACTTATACTAAAGAGAATAGCCTATATTTAATTCTGAGTGACTAATTCTTTAGAAATAAAGCAACACAAATCTAATAAAACTAAGATTTATTCTTGTGTCTGCTGATTTTATATTTTAATTCAGTCAGTGTCATCATGCTACAGTCATTTCTTTCTACCTTAAACTATTTCTAAAATGATTCACTGTAGGCTAATATTGATAGTATTTTTTTCCTACTATTTATTCTTGAGACCAGTGTATATTGTACTTTGGACATAAAATGATTCAAAATTAAACAAAAGTTATACTTTAATTCTTATATTTCATGATTTAGTATGATCTTAAAAAAGGCACATAAAAGGGAATTTTAATTTATGCCTATTGAATATATTTAGGGACAATTACATTACCTGTCTTTGATCATTTCAATAGTCCATAAAAATTGTTACTTAACAGTAAATTATAAATTAAACATTAATAATTTCAAGCAAATCATGTGCTTATGATGTTTCTGAGACAAACAAATTATGTGGAAAGACACAAAAACAAAACATTCTTATGTTTAAAAATGTACAAATGGCTAAACATAAATGTTATTTTACAAAACAGAAGAAAGCTTAAATGAGTTGGCATGTGCTGCTATAACTCTCAAAAAATCATTGCCATAGAAACATACTGTTTAGATGCAACAGTCTAATAGCTCAGACAACTAAAATAAAAAATAAAATATAAATTCAATATAAATTTAATCCTTACAAAACTCAAAATGGCAGGAAATGCATAAATATTCAGTATTTCAAACTAATTTGGAAAAATGGCAATTAAATTGGGAATGCCTTCTCTTTTTTGGGTCCTTTAACTCTTTCTCTCTTATCAGTCATTTCCATTGATATTCATTTCCTTCTCAACATTTTATTTGTTCTGAACATCTCTGCTATCTGTTACTCTTCCCCTGCAGAGGATCATCAGTTCTCTTGGTACCTCGTAAACGTGCACTAGCCTTGTACTGGAAGTCTGTAACTCTCTTTCTTTTGGGAATTATGTATTTATAATGTGGTTTTCCTTGAGTGCTCCATATTGAGGGTTCAAGGGTCACATGTCAGTATGTAAAATTTCTGCTCGGGTAGATTTCCTGCAGTAAACTGTGAGTGCCATTATTGTGAAATGGAACCATCTAATAGCAACAACAGCTCTGCAATAAAGAGGTAGGCCAAGCAAACTTAAAGAGCATGGCTAACGAGTGCTGAAGCACAATAGTGCCTAAAATTTCCTATTCTCTGCTGCATCATTCACGGTAGAGCTCCAAATTGTCTATGGAAGAAACCTTAACACAAGACCTGTGCATCAGCACTTTATGACATGGGTTTTCATGTAAGCTTATTGTTACTCAATATGTGGAATGCCAAGTGTAGGCTGGAGTGGTGTAAAGCCTGCTGAAATTAGACTCTAGTGCAGTGGAAGCATGTCCTCTGGAGGGGTGAATCATGCTTTACTGTCTGGCAGACTGATGGACCAATCTGGGTTTGGCGAATGCCAAGAGAATGCTACCTTGCACACTACATATGGCCTATTGTAAAATTTGGTGTATGACGGATAATGGTCTGGGGATGGTTTTCAGGGTAAGGGCTAGGCAACTTAATTCCAGTGAAGGGTACAGTTAATGCAACAACAAACAAATACAGTTTAGACAACTGTGCACATCCAACTTTGTGACAACAGTTTGGGGAAGGCCTTTTTCTATTACAGCATGACTATGCCCCTGTGCACAAAGAGGAACTCAAGTGGCTTGTACAGAGCCTAAACCTCAACCCTACTGAACTCCTTTGGGATGAACTAGAATGCCGATTGTAAGCCAGGTCTTCTAATTCATGCTATCATTCAAATCTGACATTGTCATATTTAACATGTAACACTTATTTTTGGTTTACAGTAATCCCTCCTCGATCGCGGGGGTTGCGTTCCAGAACCCCCCGCGATAGGTGAAAATCCGCGAAGTAGAAACCATATGTTTGTATGGTTATTTTTATATATTTTAAGCCCTTAGAAACTCTCCCACACTGTTTATAAATATTCTCCACAGTTATACAGTAAACCCTCGTTTATCGCGATTAATCCGCTCTAGACAGATAAATGAATTTCCACGAAGTAGGATTCTTTATTTATAAATCTAATATTTTCGCAGTTAGAGCATAGAAAGCCTGTTTACGACCTTCTAAGTATGTTTTTTAACATTATTAGAGCCCTCTAGACATGAAATAACACCCTTATGTCAAAAGTTTAAACTGTGCTCCATGACAAGACAGAGATGACAGTTCTTTTTCACAATTAAAAGAATGCAAACATATCTTCCTTTTCAGAGGAGTGTGCGCATCAGGAGCAGAGAATGTCAGAGAGAGCGCACGCGCGCGAGAAAAGTAAACAAGCAAAAATCAATAGGGCTGTTGGGCTTTTAAGTATGGGAAGCACCGCGACAAAGCAGCCGAAATGAAGGGATTAATGTGAAGGTAGTCTTTCAGCATTTTTTACACGCGCATCCGCGTCCGTATCTTCTAAGCAAACAGCCTCTGTGAGAAAAGCAAACAATCAAAAATCAATACGGGCTGTTAGAGCTTTTAAGTGTGCGAAGCACCGCGCGGGAAGCATATCGTATATCATTGAGGAGTTTTATTTAATATGTAATACGTGCTCTGATTGGGTAGCTTCTCAGCCATCCGCCAATAGCGTCCCTTGTATGAAATCAACTGGGCAAACCAACTGAGGAAGCATGTACCATAAATTAAAAGGCCCATTGTCCGCAGAAATCCGCAAAGCAACGAAAAATCCGTGATATATATTTAGATAAGCTTAATTTAAAATCTGCGATGGAGTGAAGCCGCGAAAGTCGAAGCGCGATATAGCGAGGGATCACTGTAAGATGATTTAATCAGGTAGCATTAATATACAGTTACTGATCAAATTATTATTAACACCTGTAAACATGTCTGGACATTCTCCTTAAGAATATTATAGTGAACTGCAGAATTCATGGTTCCTTCAATGATGTCAAGTATTCTAGGTCCTAAGGTAGCAAAGCACCCCTACTGTACACCATCTCACTACCAGTTGATTGTAGGTACTGACTTGTTACTATTGAATGCTGCATTAGCTTTACACTAGAAGTAGAGGGTCATGTGTCATCCAGTGAGTTATACTTTAGACTTGGCTGTCCTTAAAACATTACTCCAAAAGACTTGGGTATCATCTAGGTGCTGTCATTTTTTGAAAAAGTATATGTGTCTAGCTGCCTCCAGGAAAATGTTATGGTTTGTAACCAGCAAAAGGGCCCTTAATTGAACGATCACCATTACTTTTAACTATACATTTTTTTCCAAAGCAAATGTTTCCTCCTCTGTGGAGTCACCGTGAAACCTGTTTCATTTGGTGCCATCATTTAAAAAAGTGCAGGAAAGGCATAAAGGCAATTTGCCAATTGTGGTTAACTTCATTCTTAACAGACCCTGCAATTCTGCATATAGGAAAGGTTTGGTACCTCCAAGAAAAATATGGTTTGTAGTAGAAAAGAGCAAAACCATGAAGACACAAAACCATGAGTTTAGCAAGTGCAGATGAGATCAGTGCAAATCAAACATCTCTTAATAGAAAACCAGTCCTAACTGGCACAAAAATCTCAAAATGATGCAAAATTACTCCTATGCTTGGAGTAGAAGTAAAACCGTTTAATTAAATTTTACTAATTTAGGAAACCCCTCTTAATTTCACCAGGATACAGCTAAGGTCCTAACTCGCTAAGAGCTGCCTGAAGATGGCACTCAGGCAGATATCAGCATTCAATTCTTCTTTCGGCTAGTCCCATTTGGGGTTTACCACAGCGGATCATCTTCTTCCATATCTCTCTGTCCTCTGCATCTTGTTCTGTTACACCAATCAATTGCATATCCTCTCTCACCACATCCATAACCTTCTCTTACACCTTTATCTTTTCCTCTTACTTGGCAGCTCTATCCTTAACATTCTTCTTTCAATATACTCAGCATCTCTTCTCTGCACATGTCCAAACCAACGCAATCTCTCCTCTCTGACTTTGTCTCCCAACCATCCAACCTGAGTTGACCCTCTAATGAACTCATTTCTAATTCTATCCATCCTCATCACGCGCAGTGCAAATCTTAGCATCTTTAACTCTGTCACCTCCAGCTCTGTCTCCTGCTTTCTGTTCAGTGCCACCGTCTCCAACCCATATAACATAGCTGGTCTCACTACCGTTCTGTAGACATTCCCATTCACTCTTGCCGATACCCGTCTGTCACAAATTACTACTGACACACTTCTCCACCCATTCTACCCTACCTGCACTCTTTTTCACCACTCTTCCACAATCCCCATTACTCTGTACTGTTGATCCCAAGTATTTAAACTCATTCACCTTTGCCAACTCTACTCCTTGCATCCTCACCATTCCACTGACCTCCCTCTCATTTACACACGTATTCTGTCTTTTTCCTACTGACCTTCATTCCTCTCCTCTCCAGAGCATATTTCCACCTCTCCAGGTTCTCCTCAACCTGCTCTCTACTATCGCTACAGATCACAATGTCATCAGCAAACATCATAGTCCACGGGGACTCCTGTCTAATCTCATCTGTCAACCTGTCCATCAACACTGCAAATAAGAAAGGGCTCAGAGCTGATCCCTGATGCAATCCCACCTCCACCTTGAATGCATCCATTACACCTACCGCAGACCTTACCACTGTCACACTTCCCTCGTACATATCCTGTACAACCCTTACGTACTTCTCTGCCACTCCCGACTTCTTAATACAATACCACAGCTCCTCTCGAGGCATCCTGTCATATGCTTTTTCCAGGTCCACAAAGACGCAATGCAACTCCTTCTGGCCTTCTCTATACTTCTCCATCAACATCCTCAGAGAAAACATTGCTTCTGTGGTGCTCTTTCTTGGCATGAAACCATACTGGTGTTCACTAATCACCACCTCACTTCTTAACCTAGCTTCCACTACTCTTTCCCACAACTTCATGCTGTGGCTTATTAATTTTATCCCCCTGTAGTTATTACAGTCCTGCACATCCCCCTTATTCTTAAATATTGGCACCAGTACACTTCTTCTCCACTCCTCAGGCATCCTCTCACTTTCCAAGATTCCATTAAACAATCTGGTTAAAAACTCCACTGCCATCTCTCCTAAACACCTCCATGTTTCCACAGGTATATCATCTGGACCAACGGCCTTTCCATTTTTCACCCTCTTCATAGCTGTCCTTACTTCCTCCTTGCTAATCCGTTGCACTTCCTGATTCACTATCTCCACATCATCCAACCTCTTCTCTCTCTAGTTCTCTTCATTCATCTCTCAAAGTGCTCTTTCCATCTGCTCAACACACCCTCATCGCTTGCGAGTATGTTTATGAGCACTCACATGAATTCATAAAAAAAAATATTGATTTGACAGAGATAGGATAATATTAGTAACAAATCTTATACATTACATGAACGATACATCAACATGAAGACACCATTCACTGTCATCTGAAATGAAATTGCTGGTAACATTATTTTTTTGGCCACAAGGAAATTTCACTTTAAAAACTGTGATAATTCATATATGTTACAAACAACAATTTCTCGAATTTTGCGCCAAGCCTTGAATATCTTTACAATATATGAGGTAAAACACGGATTTATATACATTTCCACACAGTTCCACCTGAAGTAATGTTAGCAAAAAATGAATTCATGCAATTCATTACGCACTTAACAAAGTTTGCCCCAGATGTGGGCGAGCATGCCTATGTGAATCACAAGTGATATCACAGTATCAGCACATAGGTGGTCAGGCATGCAAACTGTATTGTAGTAGCCTGCATATTACACAGAAGATAAGTGGAGCCAGATGGGCGATGTACAGTGAAATGTCACAAAGGCAGGCTGTGCTCTGCATTCAATGAACCCCCCTGGAACATGAACTTTACACTTTACAAGCCTGGGAAGGTTCAAGAAGGCAGGCAGTGACTCCTTGGGCATTGGATAAATAGAACCTCGCAGAAAATAAGGTTTATAGAGAGACACCACAAATGACTCTGGAAGACAGTGGAAGAGTGAACGCAACTTCAGAAACAACACAAGAATACCCATGACTAGTTTCAGTATCTGTTACTTTATGAGGTATTTCCAGTGGCAATGACATTTAACATTGTTAAACAGACATGCCCATTATCATTAAATCTCAATCTGTATGTGTGTTTCAGCATTTCCGTCCCAGTGCTTGTTACGGTATCATTCTTGAAGTTGTTGCAAAGTAGCGACAGTTACATGCAGCTTATCAAAATATCCTACCTTATTATGTTTTCCTTCTTCTTCTCCTCCTACTTTGAACATTATTATTATTTATATTTTTTTGTGATAAAGTCTTAGTACTGGTAACAAACAAAAAAAAATACAAAACATCATCATGTGCCCCAGTTAATGACTCGGGGTGCCATAAAATCATGATATCATTTAGTCTTAAATGTGGCCTCCTGTTTCTTTATGAAAGTGGGAGTAGGACAATTCCCACTCTGGGATGGTTCAAATTCTTTTCCTAGTCAGACTTTTAGAGAAACCCTAGGAGAAATTCTGAGACACTTGATAAATATGAGTACTGGCCCTCTTTCAAAGAATGTACATTACCATCATGTTCACCACCTAATCAGGACTACCTGTTGAGGAGGTCTGGCAAGGATTGGTAATACTGGATAAACTCTGGATCTTAGAGAGCTATTTTATCTGTTTATTGTATTTGTGTAGTAAGTTAAGTATAAATATCAGGGATGTAATTAACTCAAGCGTTACCAGGAGGGCATTGCCGTATAAAATACTCAACAGCCATACTTAAATAAAACTAGAGATAACCTTTCCAAAAAGTTATTCAAGTAAAATGTGTCCAATAAGCAAACCTCCTGATATTAGCTTTACTGAAGTACAAGTACAGTACATGTGTTTTCTTTCACTGATTTATATGCATCTATCAATTTTTCAAACCTATTTAAAATCAGGGTCAAAGGGAATTTGGAACATATCCGAGCAACCATTAGGTGCAAGACAAGAAAAAGCCCTGGGTAGCACACTGGCCCATCACAGAATGAACAAACACACACACACACACGCACACACACATCAGGGGACAGTTTAGCATCTGCAATCCACCTAATCTGCATGCCTTTGGACTATGGGAGTAAACTGGAAGGCAGAGGAAGCTCATGCAAACATGGGGAGAGTACTTGGGATTTGAACCCTGGCATCTTTCTTGCAAAGCTGCAACACTGCCACTGCACCCCATGTCACCACTGCTTTAAGAAACAGCTAATCTGTTTCTAAAAGGCCCTTCATAAAGTGAACTTTTATGATGTAAACATCTAATTACAAGTCATTTAAATGGAAAACATTTTTTAGACATACCCTGGCCACAAATATTTGTTCAAATAAAACTATATGACAATTGAATGAATCAGATTAAAAACAACAAGAATCATCAAAACAACCCTAATAATGTTTAATAAAGAGCATTACCCAGACTTCTCTTTTCACATTCGAAGGAGTGGCCTTTCATTTTTTCTTGGTCTGTTTCACAATCTGTTTTGAACCTGTGCTGCTCAGGATAATGTGACAAAAAAATGTGAGCAAAACAAATGACAAGGTAAGTGAATCACAGCACAATTATACCTCACTACAACCAGCAGATCATCAATGTTGTGAGATGTACTTATGAAGACAATGTCTGATGACAGCAACATCAGGGATCTCATTTATAAAACTTTGTGTGGATTCAAGCGTGAAAATATGCATACTCCAAAAAGCAGGAAAATGTGTACACCAAACAAATATCTTATTCATAAAACATGATGCATGTAGATTTGTGCACAATTTACCCTTTGTTAATCACAGTCATCTTGTAAAGGTCAGTATGTGAACATGCCTTGCACCCAGCATGTTACCCCTTAAAGCAACCCTATACGGACTATGCTAAACATCCTTGTACATTTGTAGTCACAATGCAGCAGACCTACATTGGTTGATAGCACCGGCTCACATCTGGCACATCAAAATACCACCACCTGTACCTTGCCTACATTATAAGAGTCTGTACGTTATTAAAGCACACGGCCGGGGAAAGGTGGAAGGTGGCAGCATGTAAGCAAGTACCCACTATCACTTGCCACATGTAGAGCTATGATTGGTGTCACAATGACTAGTATAGGCTATTTGTAATATTGTGGGTACTGCCGCACTGTGAGGAAGTCCTCTTCTAATGCTACTTCTCTTCAAAAAATACTTCTCCGTTACGGGAGATGGACGTTTGAAGCGGAGCTCAGTTGGCAGCTGTGTTTTTTTTTCTCTCATTTCTTATTATCCTGAGGTATCCTGTACTTACCCAACCCAAAGAGTTTCTATTACAGTATATGCAAGCATATATAAACATGAGCAACAAGAAAGGGGCTCAGAAAGAAATGGAAAAGAAACCTAAAGTTACATCCAAGCCTAGAAAGGCATCAAGTCCAAGTTCAAGGTACAGCCTTTCAGAGACTGACCTGGAACAGACAGGCAAAAGTGCAGACTTCCCAGGACCCCACTCCGCTGCATCGTCTCCAGTCGAGAGCGAAAATGGGAGCGAATGTGCAAGTGATGCAGGTCACGATAACTTGTCGATTCCAGAAGATCACTTGAAATTGGAAATGGCCTTGCACTCTGCACTTTCATCTACTCCTCGCGAGCCCGGAACATCGGCTGTAATGGGGCTTGCCACTCCACCTGCGGAACACGAAAGCAGAAACGATCCGTCCGAACTGAAGGTAATGATCGCTACAATGGCCACGGCCTCTGCTCGTGCCATAAATGAGCTCAAGAAAGATATAAAGAAATATATAAATGACAAACGAGAAACTGCGGCTGGAGCGGCAGGAGCTGTGGCAGGATAATAAAGACTTGGAGAAATGTGTATATAATCATTTTGAGGCAGCCTTTAAAGTTATGCTGTAAAAAACTGAGGAACACATTTAGGAAAATGCATCTAAGTTTGAGGAAAAACTGAAAGTACTTGGCAATCAGCTGGAAGACATTAAGCAATCATTTACGACTCGAATTGAAACAGCCGAACATCTGGCATCCCCCACTGACAGAAAAGCAACCGCTGCGAATTCCGAATGCAAAAAACTCGGAGACACACTTGCTGCTCTGGAAGATGGATGCAGAAGGAATAATATTAGAATCGAAGGTCTACCTGAGAATCATGAAAGACCAAACCCAGTGAAATTCATAGCTGAACTATTCTCAAAAATAACTGGAGAGGACTTTAAATCAGACACCGAGATAGCAGCAGCTTACCACATACGGGGATTAAATACCTCTAAACCAAGGACTTTTGTCATGCACTTTAAGAAATTACAATCTAAATTTAATGTAATGTCACTTCTCAGACAGAAACAAGAGATTATATTTGAAAATAACCACATTCGTATCTTCCCTGATTTCTCACCCTCAACAGCTGCTATACGAGCTGCTTTTTACAACATTAAACAGCGCTTACGTAAAGCCAAGATCAGATACAGCCTCTTATATCCTGCCAAACTTAAAGTGGACATTCAAGGCAAGCATGATATCTTTACCACGACGGAGGAATCAGAAAAAGAACTAAGAAAACTGAGCCCAACACTCTTCTGAAATACAATTGTGAATCGCACCATGTCATGGCATGGCAAAGAAGATCTTACCGGCTGTCTGATCCGCTTGGAGCGATACTGGTACCATAATTATACATCCTTTTTTCTTCTCGGCCACTTTCTGTTTATGTTTTAATTACAATTATACGCATATATGTATGAATGTGTGGAAGAAATTACATTTGTAACTTTTAATTTTTATTTTTTTTCTTTTTTTAAAACGATACTGTTCAACATCATACCCTTGGTTTATTGTTATTGTTATTATCGTATTAGGGCTTGCTATACTTATCCAGGGCCACTTTTTAACACCATTTACTGGGTTTACTATCATATTATTTCAAAACTGTCAAAGACTATATTTTATGCTTGTAGTATTTGGACTATATTGGCAATAGACACAGTATTTCAATTTTAGTCCTCATATACCGCTGCTGGGGGGCTTGTTTTGTATCGGATGTGCTCTGTCTCTAGGTATGTCAGAGGACTGGGACTATGTGAAGTGTGGTCCAGCCTCAAGTAGGGAGGCAAAAGGGAGGAGTGGGGGGACTAGGGGGGGAGAGAAAGAGAGAAAGCTATATCTAACCTATCCTTTTAATCCTTTATAATGATAAGTGCCAATGTAACAATAAGGCTTCATGGCAATAACTCCTGGGAAAATTGGAAATTAAGGACACAGCTGTCTCACTTTCAGTTAAGACATCAAAAATTCAGAATCAATGTCTCCATGATGGGACAGTTAACTTTGTGAGCTGGAATGTTGAAGGCCTGAATCACGAATTAAAGAGAAAAAAAGTATTCTCTCACCTAACAGGTCTAAAAGCTAAAATAGTATTTTTACAGGAGACCCACTTATTAAGTAAGGATCAGTTCCAGCTGCAAAAAGACTGAACTGGCCAAATATTCCACTCCAGCTTTACAAAGAAAACTAGAGGTGTGGGAATTCTTATACATAGAACAGTCTCATTTGTAGTATAAGATGCAATATCTGATCCTGAAGGGAGATATGTGATTGTCATGGGCAATTTATTTAACTGTAAAGTGATTTTGATAAATGTTTATGCACCCAATGTGGATGATAGGGAATTTATGCAAAATGTATTTGCATCCATTCCCAATGTGAACACTCATAAAATTATAATGGCTGGGGACTTTAATTGTGTTTTAAATCCAGACTTCGATAGGTCTCCTGTCACAGGGGTGATGACATCTAATACTGCAAAGACAATTTATAAGTTACACAGTTTGTAACAACCTATCAGACCCCTGGAAATTTCTAAACCCAAACTCAAGAGCATATTCCTTCTACTCACCAATGCATCATTGCTACTCAAGAATTGATTATTTTTTTGTAGATAACAATTTCTTGTCTACGATTAAATCTTGCAAGTACGACACTATTGTTATTTCAGATCATGCCCCTTTGATCTTGGAGCTAAAATCATTATGCCCCACATACTCATCTCACAGATGGCGTCTTAACACACTTTTATTAGCAGACGAGAACTGTACAGATAATCCAAACAAATCAGCTTTTTTCTAGAGACAAATACATCTTCAGAGGTCTTGACAGGAATAAACCCTGAAGGCCTTCTTAAGAGGACAGATTATCTCATATCTTTCCCACAGAAATAAACTGGAAACCAAGAAGGTATCAGAGCTAATCAATGAAATTACTAGAATAGACCAAGAACTTGCCAGGTGTCTAAGTGAGGCTCTTCATAGGAAAAGGCAGGCTCTGCATTCAGAACTCAACCTCTTGACAACTAAGAAACAGAACAACTCATTTTTAAATCAAGACATCATTACTATGTACATGGAGAGAAAGCTAATAAGATCTTAGCTCAACAAATCCACATGCAAGAAGTTCGCAATGCAATCCCAGCAATCACCAACACAAACAGAGACAAAATCACTGACCATAAAAATATAATGCAAACATTTAGAGACTACTATAAATCCTTATATTCTACTGAGTTTAAAGACGACCAGACACAATCTAATGAATTTCTGGATGCATTACAGATACCACAAATAGATACTCTCAGTGCAGAGGAATTGGGTAAACCTCTGGCGCTATCAGAATTATTAGATGCTATAAGGTCACTTCAGAGTGGGAAAGCAGCAGGCCCTGATGGCTACCCTGCTGAATTGTATAAGAAAATCTCCACTCATCTAGCTCCCCTCTTATTAGCAACATTTACAGAAGCTAGAAACAACAAAATTCTACCTAAAACTTTTTGCCAAGCCTTAATCACCATCTTTCCTAAACAAAATAAGGACTTATTACAATGTGCATCATACAGACCAATTTCACTTCTGAATAATGACGTTAAGATACTCTCCAAAGTCCTAGCTAGAAGGATGGAGAAAGTGCTGCCTTCGGTAATATCACAAGATCAAACTGGATTTATTAAAGGCCGACATTTAGCTTCCGATCTTCGATGCCCGTTTAATGTAATATATTCACCTAGAAAATCAAACACCCCAGAGATATTATTATCGTTGGATGCAGAAAAAATATTCAATATGATTGAACGGAACTACCTTTTCACAACATTGAAGAAATTTGGGTTTGGCCCGAACATTTGTGAATGGATCAAACTACTGTATACCAATCCAGAAGCCAGCCACACACATACATCTATATATATCTATACTAGCAGAATACCCGCGCATCGCAGCGGAGAAGTAGTGTGTTAAAGAAGTTATGAAAAAGAAAAGGAAATATTTTAAAAATAACGTAACATGATTGTTAATGTAATTGTTTTGTTATTGATATGAGTGTTGTTGTCATCTCTCTCTCTCT
>JANRMT010062818.1:28240018-28256084 GCA_026402145.1 Polypterus bichir lapradei
ATATATACACACACACATTTAAATGGGACAATGTACAAGTAAGATTTAAGGCCAGTACTAAAAGTGCCAGAGAACAGACATTTGGACATAAACTCAGCATATGCAAACTTAAGAAGAACATATTCATAATAAATAAAATGTTACGACCAATAACCCCCCTCCCCCCACCTAATTTTGCTATATATTGCCTTTCATTCTTGTATGTCTAAGCATTATCCTCTGATGAAGGCTCCTGGTAGGGGCGGAAAGCTCAGGTATAAAAACTACTTTATGAAACGTAATTCATTTTTTCTCCCTTTGTGGATCTCCAGCTGCTAATATGTAAACCGTATCACAGACCTTCGCTTCTATATACATAAATATATATACACATACACAATCATATACATATATACACATACATACTGGTGGATGATCATATGGTGTTCTGGTCTATTTGTCAGGCAGACCACAGTTTGTGAGACTTAAGGACTATATTTCTGATACAGATGTGAACAACACTGGAGCACTACAAGGAACAGTCCTGTCTCCTTTTCTCTTTACTCTATACTCCTCAGACTATAAATATAACATTACGGCATATCACTTGCAGAAATTCTCAGATGATTCTGCACATATGGAGGCGTATTGATAAAGGGTATAAGGCAGAGTATAGGAGTCAGTTGGAAAAGTCTGTTTTTGGTGTAAAACCAAGGAACTGGTTATTGACTTTCACCCCATCAAAGAGCCTCTATGTCCACTTTTCAAGGAGAGATGTAGAGGTGGTTCACTCCTAGAAGTACTTAGGGGACACATTAATAACAGATTAGACTGGTCTTGGAACACAAAGGAACTAAATAAGAAAGGGCAGAGCAGGCTCGGTTTCCTTAAGAGATAGTTTTCCTTTAATGTAGATAGTGACATCCTTCTTCTATAACTCTGTGATGTCCAGTGCGATTTTCTATGATGTGGTGTGCTGGGCTGGTGACATCACTTCAAGGAAATCCCACTGAATCAACAAGTTATTTAAACAGGTAAGCTCAATTACAGGAGACACTCTGGACCCCCTGGAGGCTGTAGAGAAGTAGAGCATTAAAACAAAACTGAATGCCATTATGAACAATGCTGTACATTCTCTCTCTGACACACTAACATTGAGTACTTTCAGCCACCAAACAGTTTACCAGAAGTGTGTCAAGAAATACCACTGCGACTCATTTATACCAACAGCAATACGTCTGCATAATGCCTCACTGTGCTTGTGACAGCCATATCAGAACTTTTTTTTTCTTTTGAATTTTCTTGCTTTATAGTCATTCCAGTGTGTTTAGACCCAAATGTGCGTGTATATTTATTTATTTACTTAATTATCTATGTATTTATTTATTTAAATAGCTTTTGTAAAAAGCCAAAATTCCCACTTGGGTTGAATAAAAGATCTATTTATCTGGCTGCCACACTTTTTAAAAGTGCATGTTTATCCTCCAAATGTTTTTTCTACGTACATTGAGATAATATTAACTTTTACCAAACAAACATATAAGAATTGGGTCACATTATTATTTATATTTTTTTATTACAGCTGAAGTGCCAATTGAACTTTTTTCTAAATGATACAAAATATCATAGGGCAGCACGGTGACACAGTATGTGGTGCTTTTGCTAGCAGTTGTCTGTGTTGAGTCTGCTTATTCGGCTCATGTCTGATAAGATTTTGCAAAAGATAGTACAGTTTTCTCCTACATCTTTAAAGATGTGCTGGTAAGGTTGGATTGTAATTCCAAACTGGGCCTATGTGAATGAGAGTATGGTAGTTTATGTGATTGGGCCCCATTAAAGGACTGCAAAAATTATACATGCTTCAATGGACTATTGTATCTCGTACAGAAAATCAAAGCATTGAATTGATATTGAGATTTTCCTTAATTGGCTGCTATATTATCTGCAACCCACATGTTAAGATTAAAAAAATAATATATGGGCAGACTTCAAGATTATTATTATGAGATGTACCTGAAACAAAAATGCTTGCTATGTTAAAAATAATCACTTTATTTCCAACAATGTTTCAAACATTTATTCATTAATGTATTTATTTGCTTATCCGGAGTTGATTAATGCCTTCCTTCTAATGCCTATTGGGACAGGCTCCAGCTACACCTTACCCAGTAAAAGGAAAAAATGGTTTGGATCTATGGACAAAGCGACATAGCCAATTAAACATGTACTAGAGTTAGTAGCCACATTCTGTGCTGTAGGTACACACAATGTGAATGTAAAGTAGACCTATTTCTTTATATGTACTACTTTTTTTATATTCAATGCTGTAATTAAAAAATGCTATTAAAATAAAACCTTTACCTTTACATTTTATGGTGTAAAATACCTTAGGTTTAGGCTCCTGGATGACACACATTCAATTTTCATTCTCTTGTTTGTACATAAGGCAATATAAACTCAGATTAGTTAAATTGGATTTTATCTAACAGGTAAAGGAGGACAGAGCTGGTTTACTAGCTATTCCAAATCTGCTACCCAAATTAATAATTTATATATATCTAAAATCTAAACAGCACAATTTACTTTGCATTTGCAAATGCATGCCTGAATTGTGAACATTTATAGCTAAGCCTCCTGCTAGGATAAAATGTGAATTACAAGTCCAATGAGACCAAAACGTGAAGTTATTACCTTTAATCCTTAGGGCATGAATCTCCATCAGAGAGCACTGTTAAATTAGCTCAGTGACAAAGGCACTCTGTTTTCATCTAATTGGGTCCTATGAAAATTAACTAGTTGCTTGTGAACAAGAGCCTGGATGTCTGAGCATTGTTATTTTGCTTCAGCTGGCAAAATTCATTAAACAATTTTAATATGACGACTCTCCTTAAATATTCATTCAATTTTTATAGTATACTGTATATCAGGTAATAGAGTGGCATATTGCTGCTGGCCACTCTGGGGTTTCGAATCAGCCCAGTCACTACCTTTTGAGTCTTTTTGAGGCACCATTTTCATTTTAAAGTTTCCTGTCCTACTATATTCTTAGGTCTACTGTGCCACTGGTAACCTCCTCCAAACCATGCAACCCACTAATACAACTATAATTAATAAAACTGGTTTTCCTCTTCTGCTGCACCTCAACTTACTCTAAAGAGCAGTAGACAACACTGGACAACTTGAAAAAAATGTCTTACGAAAAAAAAAAAATACACACATCCTGCCAAGTAACAGCTGTGATGCCTGGAACAAACATGATAGTTACATTAAAAGTGAACATCATTTAAAGAACCAGTTAAGAGTAAAAGGTTACTGCAGGTTACTGCTGCACTCCATATATTTTACCTTTTCTTTAGTAGTTGCATTTTCTGCCAGTCTTTTCTAAAAGAATGTTATATTTAGGATGATTACTATCAAATTAACAGAAAAATGTGGTACTGGAAGTGTTCTTATGAAATCCTGTGAAATGCTTACTTTATAATTAAAGAAATATTACTTACTGCAAAAAAAAGTAATAGGACTGTAGACTTAGTTATCTGCCACTGATGTGAAAAATATTAATCAAAAACGGATAAAAGATTACTTCATTACAATTCATAACACTGAATGTCCAATCTCAAAAAAAATCAAAGACTTCACTTCATTTCAAGGCCCTACGGTAAGAACTCGTGATAGGTATTTTCATGTTAAAATGCTACTCAGTAGTGACACAACTTTAGTGTCAGTAATCTAAATGACACTCTAGTGAGAATTTACACATCAGTTCGAGGTCTCAGTGTAGATGTAATTTCCTATAATTTAATATTCTAAACTGTCTTCATAAACTCATACCACTTATAGGTAACAGTCCTTTCTTAAAATTTTGGTCATTGTATTGCTGGAAAATTTGCTATTACAAAATGTATTGACTTGAAAAATGTAATGGTTTTACATAAAAATAATTATTAAAGGAATTTTTCAAAATGTTAAAGTGCTGATTCAGTTGCTTATAATGAGATTTCAAAGTAGTAATACATGTATTATAGATACAGCACTTCAGTGATATATTAAATCATATTTAGACAGTTCCTCCTACTTGTTTTCAGCATGTGCTGAAAATAAAGTCTTGCAACTACAAATTGCTGTCAACAACAGCAGATACTTCAGAAAAACTTTTTAAGTATAATACATCAAAACTTGAGGTAAGGTGGAGGAGTTGACTGACAGATGAGGTGCCACTGCGGTAGCAAATAAAATGGGTTAAGACAGAAATGGATGCCAATGCTGTTGCACAGCAGACTAACTTGCAGCTACTGATTTCTATTAGAAATACAAACAATAATGTCAACAAATATTTTATGGTGATTTAAGTATAATGACATTGCAGATGCCATACAAATAAATAAAACAAGAAGAAAGATCTGTGTCTTTGATAGCATGATAAATACAGCAAGGTGATCCATTGGTGCAGTGCTCACACTATGACAAAAGCCAGTAAGTAAAGGTTTCAAATTTTAAAATCATGTAAGTCCAAAACAGAATAATGTATCAGAGTCATTTAAATGTTAGTTCACTAAGATATGATGACAACACTACTTGATAGATATCAGAGGACCACAGATGGCCATAGATTGCACTTTGCATTGTCCTACTGTATAAGATCCATTGGATTTTCAGCTCTTTTCATTGAAAAATATTTTTAAAGAGAATACAATAATTACAGAAAGGTGGATGGTAATTTTTCAAGCAGAAGTTGTTTCAAAAAGAAGTAGAATTAGGGATTAAATTTCAAATCAGCTGATGATATCCTTTAATTGATTAATAACTTAATTATTAAAAAGAGACATTGACTAATATCAAAGAAAATAATAACTAATTTCACATTAAATATCTTATTTATGCATTATATGTGTAAAAATAAAATTTCAATATTATGTGAAAATTTGTCACAAAATTGTCTGTTACAGAAAAGTGTTACATGCATTTTGGTTTGGGGATAGGAGCAAATTTGACTGTTACATTTCAGATATGGTTCCTCCCCTGAGTTGTCTTCAAATTCCATCTTTATGTCCTTTTTGTTCATTATTGTTTTGTTAATGTTACTGGTGTTGATCGTTTACATTATTCAGTGTTTCTTATTAGTTCTGTGCATTATTTAATTTATTTGTCTCTATGCTTGTTCTATTATATTCTGTCTATCTTGTGGGTGGTTCCCCAAGAGGCAAGGCTACCTGCCCCTCACTGCCAAGAGACTGCCCTTAGCCCTATAAAGGCTGAGGAAAACCCAGAGCTCTTTATGGTTCATTGAATGCACTTGTGGTGTTGGTAAGTTCTAGTGTCTTTGCATTGCTTGATTTATTGTACTGTTTGTTGAACTCTTGCTCTTTTTTGACTTTGCTTACTGGATTGTGTATTGGGACTTGTTTGCCTCTGGATTACCTTTGTGTTTTCAAGCAACTCCTTTACCTATGTGTTCCTCTGAGCTTATTTTGCACAACAGAGCATTTTTGTAAAAACACATCTTTTTATTTATAAAGATTCTATTTTTGCTATTACCATTACTAGAAGGGGTGTGATGGCTTTCAAACTTTATAGTGTGCATTTTGACTTTTATTTGGTGTGGGGGGGGATCTATTGCACTAAGGAACCCTAAGTTCACAATACTGAAGTGCTTGTGAATCACATTTCACTGTTGGCTAGGAACATGCGCTCAAAATGCTACCAAGCCAGCCAATCACAGGGTCCACTAACACATACACCCACTATCACATGGGTGCCAGTATGGAATCACCAATTAAACTACCATGTACATATTCATAATATGAAATAAATACAAAAATAAAAATCCATGATAAGAAATATATTCATTAAGCTATATCATTAAAGCATATATTTCATTAAAGCATACATCAACAGTTAACATATTGTCAAGAGTCCAAAGCTGCTCCTGGGATTGATTTATGAAAGATTTAATTTATTACATATTCATTCTTCAAAAATGTTCATGAGTAAAACAGGTAAGAATTGAAAGATTAACAAAATACTGTTCATTTTCAGTATTTTAAAAAGTGTTATATTGTATGACTTTACCTGCTTTGTATAAACCGATGCAGTTTTTTTGTTTACCTCAGGATAAATCTGTAGGGGAAAACCATAAGAGACTATTAGTGCAGCAATAATTTAAATGATAATGTTATTATCATCTTATGCATAGTTCCCATTGATTTGTGGCAAAAATACATAAATACGAGGCAAACAGCTAACAATATTTGGATAACTATCTAAAAAGTAATAATGCTTTGCAACTCTGACAAGACCCATCCAGGACTGAGAGAAATATTCTCCATTGAATCCTTACATACAGCACATTAAGCAACGTAGCTAACTAAAGCACAAGGTTTTTATTATTTCAAAATTTTCAAGAAAGTAAAATAAAGACATATAGTCAGTGAGGATACAATACAAAGCAAAGAAAAAAACATACAATATACATGAATTGTTTTCATAATGATTAGCTTCAGTAAAATCAAAGCACTGCCAGTTTAATAATTGAATTGTCCATACAAAACAGCAACTTAATTCTCTTATTAGAAATGACATTTAAACCATGCTTGTATTTGCTGAGACTGCTGGAGTATAATTAAGGATCTGGCACAGAGATTTTTTTCTTGATGATTGCACAAGTTTTATATGCTGATGAGATTCACCCACCAGCATAGTTCTGTTTAATTGCCCTTCCCCCTCCTACAAATAACCAGGAAGATCTTAATTGGAGAGACTGGTTATCAACAATCAATCATACCCATGACCTTCAAATTTCAAAGTCGATTCCCCTTGGTTTATTCTATGAAAAATGTTTTGAATGCACCTGAGGGCACCACATGTTTTGTTAAAATGTGAAGGACCAACAATATTAGAACAAAAGTAGGTCAGCAGATCAGTTCAGGTAACAGAAGACTGCATTTTTTACATCATGCTGAATTTTTCTGGAGATAGTTCTGGCTGAGATCTACATCATGACTTAATAAAACACTAGGATAAGATAAATATATTTTTGCAAACATTTGTACATATCTAACAAATCATAGTTAAATTGTGCATTTTATGCAACACACAGAGCAAGTATTTTTTACTCAGATGAGCTGTAACCACAACACTAGAAAGAGCCTTCAACCCTTAATCTCAAAGCTGGCACTACACTACACATTTATTTAATCTTTATACAGCATACAGCGTATAAATGTGGTGGACAGAACAAAAATAATAGATAGTCTTCGGGAACCACCATTCCAGTATATCAAGTATCTCTACAGTCCTGCACAAAACTTAAAGTGTACTTGGAGAAAGGTGGAAGTTAAACAACAAAAAATACATTTGGATTTCATTCCAATATTTCTGATAAACTCTTTATATTTTTAAAACCTCTCATCCTTATTTTATTATTATACTATCCTGGCAGAAGGCTTTTTAAAAAATGTCTCTCTCTATGTGAGGGCTCAAAATTAAGATCTGCATAGGGCATTGAATGACTAGTGTTTTATACTCTGCATTGTCATTAATTTAATTACGAACCTAACCAACGTTTAAAAAAGTAAGACTTTTCCCTGTTTGAAGTGACAGGTGGACGGTCGTCAACAAAATGCAGACACCTGAGAATAATAAACATTTTTCCCCTCTTGCTTTTCTGTCCATAAGGTAAAGGTTTGGTTGACCAGTACATTTCAACTTCAGCTTTCAGAATTATGTCTTGTTAAACAGAAAAAACACACAAAAGCTCATTACATCACACCACATATGCAATCTGGAATTAGGCTTTAGTGTGTGTTGCTCAATTAGTCAATATGAATATTGTGTTGTGCTCAGTCATGAAAACATGCTTCTTCTTATGAGTGGACTAAAATTATGTAAGGGATTATATATATCCGTCTTGAGCTCTGGACTTAAAATGATTGACAGCTTTGAAAGTTGCCAAGCACACTAAGGACATCATGCACATGAAAGACTTGCATCATAATTTACCTGTTGAGCAAAATCATCACTTTAGTTTGCTTCATTAACACTAAAACTACCATCAATCATGTCAATTTCTCAAGAACTGTCACTTTAGTTTAGGTACTACAAAAATGCACCTATTGCTCATTTACTATTATGTAACAACCTTCAAATTTATGTATCAACATTAAACAGTTGTTTGGGTCTTCATAATAATTTAAAAGCATCAGTAAAGTGTTTATTCATCTGACCTACTAACAAACCTTAATTTTACAGTAGTCTGAGGGGGCTTGACTGTGATGCATTTGTCTTGATTTTACAGATTTAATATAAGACCTGTGAATCCTTCATATTAACAAGTAATTTTACCATTATGTCAATATGCCACACTGCACAAAGGTAAAAAACCTATCTATTGATGCTTTATAAGTGCTATGAAGACCAAAATAAGTTTTTTGTTAAGTCTTGTTTCCGAAGAGTAAATCAGTAACAGATGCATTTTTGCAGTACTTAAACCAAAGTGTTACCCAGTAAACCACTTTCTTTATCACACTTTATGTGCCTTTATTCAGCCTGCCCTTTTACCACAAATGCTGTGTCAAAACCTACCCTCTGTCACATATCACTGTTCCCTAGATGACAATGTGCATGAGGGAGTGTGGAAGATGAGTTAATCATAGGAATAATGGTAAAGGGGGCTAGGGAATGCTATTGGCCAGTCTAACGGAATGAATATTTCTTTAAAAAAAACAAAACAAAAGAACAAGTATTTATTCATGTATTTTAATTAATTTTGGGGCCACTGCAGCCCGGGTTATCCTATGCAGAATTCAAGTTGTGAAGAAAAATTAAAATATTTTTTAGTAAATTGTGTTATTTCAGTTAGTTTTTTCACCTACTTTAATAGTTAAATTTGGTTTTATTTATTTCATTTTGGTGATTTTATTTTAGTTTCCAAAAATATTTTTATCAATATTTTTCACCTTCATTTTATTTTTTGTTAATGAATCTCTGTCTGTACATGCAAAGTTGTTAATGTAGAAAATTGATAATACACAGCAGAGAGCATAATTTTTTTAAAATGACAGTATGGATACTAAAAGTGAATAAAATCACTTTTGCAACCATTAAATCAGAAAGGATCTGAAATGCATCAAATCTGTTATCACAATGAAGGCAACATACTACAGATAATAAGTGATAGGAACAGGGCATGCACTAGTATTAGCTGCAAGGCAAGTCAGACTGTATTATAAGTGTCTAATTTGTTCACTGTAAATGACGAGTGCACAGACAATCCTGAACATGTCATACTGAACATATTCTGAGAAAGCTCCACACATGGTGAATTATCATTCTCAACTCTGCTGTGTGTGTGCATCTGCACTGACCATATTCTTTGTACTCCTCATACTGCCTTGGCGATGCAGTATTCTGGCATGGAGTGATTAATTATTATGGAACATAACATTCAATTAACATTAATATTGAGTTATATATTTTATAATATGACTCCTGCATCTGCTGTGGTCTTCACAACATTAACACATTTATTGTCTGGTTGTATTTTTGTGCCAATCTTCGGTTAACTTCACTTTGCCTTCCGAGTAAATTTATATTGTGATAAGTGTCCATCCACAGAAATGCAAATGACAACTTCATATTTGGTTTTGATCAAAGGGTTGGTGATACATTCCGTTTTACACTGTCTGGGGATAATTTAAGTAACAGCTTTTGGATGCAAGCTAGAAATAAAACTTCGGAGCACAGTTGTCAATCAGATGCAACATTCTTTTACCACAGTGTACTTTTCTTCAAATGGGTATCTCCTGAGGATAATGCTCCAAGTCACAACACTGGGAAACTTCATGCTCTTGACAAAGAATAAGTTTAAAGCAGTGGCTTGACAACTCCAGGTAAATCAACAGATTTCAATATATTTGAGCATCTGTAGCAAGGGGTGGTAACAGCTAGTTGGCTTAGTGATCCAAAAGCACCTAATTTTCAAAAAGTACTAGAATCAATATGAATCTGAATTTTTGATAACTGATTGAGGTCAAACCCTTGTGAACTCATGATGTTCTAAAGGAAGAAGGGATCCAACTTACCAAAAGCTACTTCACTTTAAATGCATAGCAGGAATACTACAGTATGTGGTGCTGAATGAGGTGCTGAAAGATCCCCAAAAAGGGAATTACAATGGGACTAGACAGAAGGCATTAAAATTATATAAAAAATAAAAATTATAAATATATTATTTTGATTGCTTGATAAATATCCTTCCAACAAATCAGTTTCTGACCTATCTGATATGAACAGCATTGGCTCAGATATGAACAACAGTTGGCTCAGACACAGGAAGCATGGGGTAATGTTGTGTGGACCCTTATCAGTATTGGCTGATGTTAAGAGTGATGTTCTATAGGGGCCAGTGCTAGGACCACTGCTATTTTTAAAATATATAAATGATTTGTATAGGAATATAAGTAAGAATCTGGTTCAGTTTGCACATGATTCCAAGATAAGGTTGACTGGAAGATCTGGAATCCGTTAAATCATCACAGAGGGACTTGGACACCATACAGGCTTTGGAAGATTTGTGGCAGAGGAAATTTTATGTCAGTAAATGTTAAGTATTAAATGTAAAAAGTGTAAGAATGTTGGGTTTGAATACACAATGGGAGGTCTGAAAATTGAAAGTACACCTTATGAGAAGGATTTAGTGAACTCTATATTATCCACTGCCAGACAGCGTTCAGAAGCAATTAAGAAGGCTAACAGAATATTTGGTTATATATCACAAAGTGTAGGGTACAAGTCCAAGGAGGTTATGCTCGAGCTTTTTAATGCACTGGTGAGGCCTCATCTGAAGTACTGTGTGCAGTTTTGGTACCCAGGCTACAAAAAGTAAATAGCAGCACTAGGAAATGTTCAGAGAAGAGCAACTAGACTGATTCCAGGGCTACAGGGGATGAATTATGAAGAAAGATTAAAGGAGCTGAGCCTTTTAAAGTTTAAGCAAAAGAAGATTAAGAGGAGACATGATTGAAGTGATTAAAATTATGAAGGGAATTAGTACAGAGGATCGAGACTGTTTTTTTAAAACGAGTTCATCAAGAACACAGGGACCAAGTTGGAAACTTGTTAACAGTAAATTTCACACAAACATTAGAAAGTTTTTCTTTATGCAAAGAACCACAGACACTTGGAATAAACTACCAAGTAGTGTGGTAGACATTGTGAAGGACAGCCAGGTCCCATGCCCGGCAGGGACGCCCCTGCTGCTTATGTTCCAGGGGAGCCGCTGTGGGCAGTCCAATGCCTCCCCCGGAATGCTTGGTGGCACCTCCCTGGCCGACGGTGATTCCCCAACCACCCGCAGGGCTCCATGGGAGATGGAGTCCTCCATAGCTTGGTTGGGGCCTGGGGTGGCCACTAGGGGGGGCTGTCTGCTGCTGTCCAGCCCCACCCGGAAGTGTAATTAGGACCAGGTGGTTAATCACCTGGAACGCTTCCAAGTGGGCTATAAAAGGGCCCAGCCACCACCACCAGAGGAGCCAGAGTTGGGAGGAAGGAGACGAAGCTTGAGGAGGAGTGGTGGTAAAGAAAGGAAGAGAACTGTTTTGTGCTTGTGTTTTGGGGACTGTGTTTGGGCTGTGAGGCACAGGGAAGACGTGTCCCACAGCCGAAGAAAAAATAAAGTCTTTGTGTTTTTATACGTGCCTCCGTGTCCATTTGTGTCGGGTCAGGCGCCTATATAGCGCCTTTGTTACAACAGTAACTGATGGGAGAAGGATATTAAAGCTTGGAATAAAGTATTTGTAAGCACACTGAAGTCTATGAGCAGCTAATTGGTTTTGTTGACATCAAGGGTATGATTGTTGCCCTGGCACCATTGTGTTAACAGGTAAATCTCTTCACTGCAAGCTGGGAATCAAGCCTACAACATATGATGTTGGCATCATCATACTTAATGATGGAGATAGTGTTGAACAAGGATTATAAGAGGAGCATTGGCATACTTCCCTGTAGAGTGCCTGTGTTGAAGGTCAGCATGGAGGATGTGATGCTGGCAACTCTCACATGCTAAGTTTGATAAATTTCCAAAATCTAGCTATAGACAGTGGCACTAAGTTCCAGGTTGCGGTGTTTGGTGATCTGCTTTCATGGCACAACAGTATTAAACTCTGAATTAAGGTGTATAAACTGTACTCTGAGGCAGTTTTAATTATTCAAATGTGGCAGGATTGTATGAAGTATAAGGGATTTTGTCAACAAATTTTCATGATATGCAAATTGGCGGTGACCCAGACCATCTGTAATATTGTTTTTAATGTGCTGCAACACCCGTTTCGTAAGGCACTTCATTAAAAATGGAGTGTGTGCCATCAATCTGTATTGAGACGGGTCAATTTTGTTTTCTTAGGTGCAGGGATAATAATACTTGTCTTTTTGAAAAAGGGGGTACCACAAAATATTGAAGATGTCATTGAAGACACCAGCTAACTGGTCACTACACTTAATTTAGCATACAGACCAAAACCAACAATCAATCCTATTAAAAGGAAGAGTAATGAGAAAAAATTTCAAGAAGTGCTGCACAATGTGCTAATTGCTGTTTCAACATTTTAAGAATAGTCTCTTTCTTGCTGCCCACAGTAGCAGATTCAACTGAGGAAAAAATGTCATCCATTAAACTAAGCAATCCACTCCCTCTGGCATTAAGTTACATTAAGGGTGCCCTGCTATTCAAAAACACTCCACTCAGGCTGCTATCCACTGTCAGATATCAGTCACTATTAACGTAACTGAAGGTTTCCTGTCATGGCAGATACTGTATCAGGCTCTAAAACCCATCACATGCTCCTTTCAGTAATTCACTACTAGTTTCCTCTTATTTAAAGACACTGCATAAATTCAAGTATCCAAAATGAGCAAACAATTACATTCTTTATGGTTCACAGCTTCTTTGTTGCTGTATTTCAAAGGCACATTCTACAAATATTGAACTTGTTGCTTAAGTAGGCATGTGTAAACTAATTAGTCAGAGACACAAAGTATCTTACTGAATATTTTTAGCAGAATGTGATATTTTTTTTCCTTTTCCTGCCCTGTGGTGGTTTATATGATTAAACAGAATTAACAAAACAAAGTCCTATCTAATTAATAATTTGCAATTTACAAATCATTAAATAGATGGAAACTAATTATAAACTACATAGATGTGACCCTGTAAAGTTTATATTGTTTTATTTAAGTTTTGTTTTTGGACTATAAATGAAATTCTTCATTAACAGCAGCATTCCATTTTTTTAGTGAAAATAAGGAGCAATCATCAAAACTGCCTAATTGGCATTATACTAATGGCATGATGCTACAATTCAAACACAAACTGAGGATTTGGATACTAAGCAGGGTCAGATTTGGGATTAAAAATGTTAGACCGATGCTGATGGGGAGGTATTCAGAACTTAAATGTACACTAGGTACTAGCTGGTCACAAAATCAATGCATTGATTAAGAGCAATTCTACTGCACAATCACCTTCTTAAGAAAGATGGGGAAAATATACTAAATTCTAATATCCCATATCAGCACTGATAAGATTGGTTACTATCATAGTTTATTTTGGCATAGCTAAAATAATTAATTACATCTGCCTTTATATAAAATAAATACGAAAAAAAAAGGTAGAAGATATTTCCATTTGTATACCTAAAGTAAGTATCCTTGGATGAATGGATCTTTCATTTATCATTTTTGAATATACTAAATTGACTTTATAGTTTTGTGAGCCAAATACTTAGAGTGCAGTGCAAACTCACACAAGTGTCCCATATCTAGCCGAATTTCTGGTGTCAATTAACCAAAAATGCCAAAAAGAGTGTGTCTTATCTGAGATTGGCACCCAATATACCAAAGCCGTACTGCAGTAGAATCACCACACACTACACCACTGTATTTCTGTATCTTATTACAACTTTAGTTAACTGGAGAAAAGAAATAAATATGTTTAGTTAACTCTACAAGGGGTCTTTATGAGATTCACACCTTATGATTTTAAACACTAAGTATATGCCAACCAGATAAAACAAATGTACTTTAATATAACATTCTTAAACCAGTTTAATCCAATTCAGTATTGTGGAGGCAATGTAGGAAACAGCCCCGCACAGAATATCAGTTACATGTATATACATACCCTCACTCACACTCATATAGGGCCAATTATGAAATGCCAGTTAGCTGAATCTGGAACTCTTTAGACATTTAGGAGGAAAATACACACAGACATAGGAAGAACCTGTAAACACCACATGAATGATCAGGTGTGGTATTCAAGCTCAAAATAGTGGGTCATGAGAATAACCATCATGTCACTAAAATTTTCGTGAAACTGGCAGCCAGATTCAGTTACAGGAGACACCAATGTATGTTTGTGCTGAAGTTTTAAAGAGTTTTGCAATTTGTGTAGAGTGAAAATCAGGATAAAATAGTTTAAAAGATAATTGTTTGTCGTTTGTGAGTATTTTTTCACCTTATGGTTCTTTCGTATGCCTGCAATACTATCACCCACTCTGTTAGTAATGTTTCCTCTTTGAAGGTTAAAGCACTGTACAAAAAAGATGCTTTTATTATGTAATCCTGGCCATACAAGGTAAAATTGTTTACATTTTTTTAAAAAGTGAAAGAGGAGAGAAACACTAATTATAATTTGTTATGTAAGCAATCAGGCATCATGAACCAAAATGGACAAACCGAAATAAATTTTAGTTGAAAATACATAAATCAAACAATTCATTGAGATCAATTTCAACTTTCAAACATTAAATCTTTTATTTGAGGTCTATACAAATGTACTGAGATATGCAGCTTTCCAACTAATTATTTTTCAGACAAGAAATAAAATTCAAGAAGGAAAAGAGGGCTGTTCTCCTCATTAAGACATTACTTTCTAATGACACACGCTGAAGAATAAGCAGACACCCCTGGATCAGTAACAGAATACCTAGAAATCACAGTGGTGAACATGGAAGTAATTTTAGTAAGGTGCGGATTGAAAAGGAAATAAAACCAATAAACAAAAGTTGCTTCACAAAAATTGAACAACAGAATTTGCAATTAATCACATCAATTCCAAATACAGTATCTAGAACCTGACAGCTTTGAGATAAGCCAAAGTAATTTAGTTTATATTTACATTTTTGTGCCTATTTTCACTTTTAGATAGTGTTTTATATTCTGCTTTTGATATGTTGTATAGTTTGTATAATTGAATTTATTCTATTTGAGTTATGGACATTGCTCATTACTATTTCCTTAATACTTAAGGCAATTTGTAATTGAATATCAACATCAAGATCACTGGCTTCCTTTTAAGCAGACTTTCAATTCTCTGACAGAACAGACTTAAATATGTCAATTTCAATAACCGTAAATAAGTGTAAAACAAAGTAGCGCACAAATAACCTAGCACCGGTACTGGTAGCATATATGATCATAAGAATAGGCCTGCAGTCAGGAACTTTAGCATAGTTATATGATGTTCTGATGCTGTGTCTGTGCTGAGGTGCTGATGTCTTGTTCATTGCCAAAAATAGTGGCTAATCAAAAAGGACAATTCTGTGTAATATTTTCAACAAGATGCCATACTCACTGTGAATGCTAACAAACCTATACTGCTGTAAATATAATATTATTCTCCAGTCCAATTCATATAATTAAAGGATAATTAAAAATGTGGTGAAATTCATAATTAGCAAATGTATATTTCAATCAATTAATAAAATATAAAAGGCAAAAATAAAGCAAAAAATCTAAAACTTAGCTGGATGATCTGTAGAAGTTGACTCTCTTCTACTTGTCAGGCTTTATTCCTTAAACAAACATACAGTACTATAGAAAGATAGCCTCAGATGGTACAAGTGCAATGAAGGTCCCAAACAGAAAAGTTTCAATAGTTGACTATCTAGAGATTTTTAGAATAAATTCAATTTCAGTAATACCAGAAATTAGTAATCTAATTGTTTATTTTATCTATAAAAAGCAGTTCATACATGTATATACAGTATATACAGTACAGGCCAAAAGTTTGGACACACCTCCTCATTCAATG
>JANRMT010062818.1:28261084-28274832 GCA_026402145.1 Polypterus bichir lapradei
AATACACTGAGTATGGCTTTACCAAAACAATCATTGATCGCGAATAAAGTATCCATTATTCATGAAGCTTCAATAGGTGAATAGGTGATCTGTCTTTCTGCGTTAACCGCATGCGTTTTCATACGTCTCAAACTAAGGTGATGCGAGGTTAAAATAAATCGAGAAGCGCGTACATACTTAGTGCATCCCCTCTCGGGAATCGAACCTCGGATGTGGGTGCTACAGGCGAATGCTTTACTATCGCGCCACTCTGTGTGGTTTATCTATTTGAGCGTAGCAGTGTAATTCATATTTTGTTCAGCACTCTTTGGAACTGTTAGTTTTTGTCTGCGCACTGCGTCAGTTCACGTGAGCCGCTGAATATGGTTTTATATGTCATTCGCTCGCTTCTAATTGTTTCGCTGCCTTCTTAATTATATAATGCATGTTTTCTAAAGCGCGTTTTGTAGCTCTTCCTGGCTTTCTACGTAATGCGTGATTACGTGAGAGGCGTGATGAAGTCATGCGAAACTCCGCCCCTCCAGCTGAACTCCATTACAGTAAATGGAGAAAAACAACTTCCAGTTATGACCATTACACGTAGAATTTCGAAATGAAACCTGCCCAACTTTTGTAAGGAAGCTGTAAGGAATGAGCCTGCCAAATTTCAGCCTTCTACCTACACGGGAAGTTGGAGAATTAGTGATGAGTCAGTCAGTCAGTCAGTCAGTCAGTGAGGGCTTTGCCGTTTATTAGTATAGATTATAACAACACATTTCAAATAAATTATCCAGGTTTTATTATTATTTTAACCTTTTCATTTACAGTAATCCCTCCTCGATCGCGGGGGTTGTGAACCAGAACCCCCCGCGATAGGTGAAAATCCACAAAGTAGAAACCATATGTTTGTATGGTTATTTTTATATATTTTAAGCCCTTAGAAACTCTCCCACACTGTTTATGAATATTCTCCGCACAGATATACAGTAAACCCTTGTTTATCGCGGTTAATCCGCTCCAAACAGATAAATGAATTTCCACGAAGTAGGATTCTTTATTTATAAATCTAATATTTCGCAGTTAGAGCATTGAAAACCTGTTTACGATCTTCTAAATACATTTTTTAACATTATTAAAGCCCTCTAGACATGAAATAACACCCTTTAGTCAAAAGTTTAAACTGTGCTCCATGACAAGACAGAAATTACAGTTCTTTCTCACAATTAAAAGAATGCAAACATATCTTCCTCTTCAAAAGAGTGCGCATAGCAGAGAATGTCAGAGAGAGAGAAAAGTAAACAATCAAAAATCAATTGGGCTGTTGGGCTTTTAAGCATGTGAAGCACCGCGATAAAGCGGCCACAATGAAGGGATCAATGTGAAGGTAGTCTTTCAGCATTTTTTAGAGGCGCGTCCGTATCTTCTAAGCAAACAGCCCCTGTGCAAACAGCCCCTTTGACATTCTCTGCTCCTGACGGAGGGGGTGTGAACAGAGAGAGTGAGAGAGACAGAGAAAAGCAAACAATCAAAAATCAATACGGGTTGTTAGAGCTTTTAAGTGTGCGAAGCACCACGCAGGAAGCATATTGTATATCATCGAGAAGTTTTATTTAATACGTGATACGTGCTCTGATTGGGTAGCTTCTCAGCCATCCGCCAATAGCGTCCCTTGTATGAAATCAACTGGGCAAACAAACTGAGGAAGCATGTACCATAAATTAAAAGACCCATTGTCCGCAGAAATCCGCGAACCAGTGAAAAATCCGTGATATATATTTAGATATGCTTACATTTAAAATCCGCGATGGAGAGAAGCCGCGAAAGTCGAAGCGCGATATAGCGAGGGATTACTGTAATACCAACAAATTAAGGTGAAAGACTATTCACTATTTTTTCGTCCCTTTATGCCAGCATGACACAAATACAAAATTAAACCTGTTGTACATTTGCTAAATCATTTGCACTTTGTGCACCTTTTACTGTAGAGTTCAGAATCAGAATACAATAGACCCCTGCGAAGTTGCGGTTCACAGTTCGCGGCCTCAGTCATTCACGGATTTTTCCTTAGAACCTAACTAATAATTGTTTTTAGCGGAAACTGCAAATATCCTCCGCAATTTTTATGGCTTTTATCGTGGCAATACTGCGCTGTAGAGAAAACAGGAAGCAACTGTAGTGGAAAACGGGGCTTGGGATGGTGAAAGTAGCCAATAGAATTTGAAACTGCAACTCCCAGCAGTCCCTGCAGTGGCTCTGATTGGTTTTCTGCTGAGGGTTCTGGGATTGATGGGGTCAAAGGATGTCAGCACGGCTTTTAAAAAGGGGGCCGGTGACCAAAAGCAAAACAAAAGATTTTGTAATTTGTGTTTCAAGTTCCTGTCTGTATGCCTTCTGTTGGGTTACCTGTACTTATTCATTTTGTCCTGGATTATTTTGTGCGTCTGAATTGTCTGCCGTCTGCCTGTGTACATGAGGACTGCAAGTGGATTCATGGCCATCCTGCAAAGTAAGGAGCGCTCCTGAACCCATCCACCCGTCTTCACCATTTCAGGAACTACCGGTAGGACTATCTTTACATTGCTGTTCAATGTGGGAATCTCTGGACTATCTATTTTCATCATTACATTTCATCCATTGCCATTTTTCATGAACGTTTTCATGATTTAATGCGTAATCGCCGTAAGAGGAACAGGGGTAGTATTGTTGTTTACCTTACATTCTTTATTTGCTGTTTGATTACCTTTTGCTTTGTTTTTGTCTCGGTTTTTGAGTGTGCGTGCGTCGGGTCAAGGCTGGGTGTGTCCCTGGAATCTCCACTATAAAAATAAATAAATCACGTCTTCTCGACAGTGTGAATCTTAGCGGCACCGGACCACTACAGCATTATTCATTTCTCCTTGCTGCCGATTAACTGTGTTACATCTCCAGCTGAGTGTTCTTGTGTTTTCCGTTTACTTAAAAGCCTGAACAGCACCTATCCTTTTTGGCGGATTGCTTTGTTTCTCTCTCCTCCCCCAGACATTCTCTGCTCCTGTTGGGGGTTGTGCTCCCCAATGATGTTTGTATATTCTTTAATTGATCAATAACTGCATACTGAGCTTGTTTTACTTCTGAAAGAGTCATGTTTGTTTGAAGTGTTTGAATAAAGTTCCTGTCTCTACAATCTCCTGTGTTTCTGTGACCTAAGCGTGACACCCTGCAGTACTGCAGCCTCACTGTCCCTGGGATTGAGCCGCTGCACTAGACTAGCCTGCAAGCATCAGCGCTTACCTCTGTGTGCTTGTATGCAGCCAGTTCAAGCACAGTTGGCTGGGTGATTTACTGAGTTTCATCCACTGCGTCAGTTGCACTTTGTACATATTGTTCCAGTAGTTTTTTAAATAGTTTTTACAGTTCATTAGCAGTGTATGAAATGATCAGGGTTGCAGCAATTGTGATGCTCTCTGCATGAAAAGAAGTGTTCCATTAAAATTTCACTTTTTCTGTGTTAATTGTGATGTTTACTTAAAGTGCAGCAATAAAGTATTTGGCGTCCAGGGATGCATTAACCCCCAAATATGTGGCAGTTTAAGGGTTAAAGCCCCAAGATGCTGCCGAAACGCGCTTCTATGAACTACAGTACATATAGCGGTAACATCGGTATTTTACATTCTAGCACTGCGGGAGACATAGCAGTAAAGTATACAGGTTTAGCTTTACATTCTTTATTTTTAGGTAATGTATTAAGCCGACTTTGAAATGAAATTAAAGTGTTTTGGGGGCATATTTTGGATTTAAACTATGAAAATAGGCATTTTTTTAAACCACATCCAAAATTCACGTTTTTTCACAATTCACGGGTGCTCTAGGAACATAACCCCCACGAATTTTGGGGGTGTACTGTATTTAAAATGACATAGCAATGGCAAAGTATGCTGTGGTTTCTCCTTGATGCTGCTGTCAGACCCTCTTTAGGTGATATATTTAAAAATTTTGAGATTGGTATTTGAAGGTCAGCTTCAACATAATTTTAAAAAACTCAGCAACTATAAAATAGCAGATTCTAGTTTGTTGGTTGGGGGGGGGTGTTATTATTTAAAATTGTTTTTTCTGTGTCTTAATATAAACTCCAATATTCCAGAGATGAGTGTATTAGTTTAACCAATGGCACTAATAAGTGGAATATGAAAGAGAGTAGATGTTTCAGTTGGCCCCAAAATGAACTGCTTCTACCCTTTTCAGGGTTTACTTCTGCCTAATGTAGCTAGAGAAGACTTCTGCCTACTTTGGCCTTCAAAGTGAATAATAAGATTTAGTTTAGAAATTTAACTTTTGAGGCTATTGTATCCAAAAGTCTACTGTTAATCCTTGCTATGGCCAGTTTGTTTTTCATAGTAGATAATTAAAACTTTTAGAGAATTTAAGCTCTCAGTTTCATGTTTTAAGCTAGTGTTTTGCCAATTACAGAACTTCAAAATGTACTTCTGTACTTAGGCAATTTTAAAGATAGATTTACTTATAAACCTTCAGGATACACCTCAAAGTTGAAGCAAAACCCATTCAAACATTGAACATATGACCATACCTGAAGAGATCATTATAGAACCCGACCAGATGGATGATTTCATCCATTCAGGATGTTTATTTATTTATTTTTTTTTTATTAATTTTATGGCAATCCATACAAAGCAATCAAGTTTTTACAAAAAGAAAAACTGAGTTAAGAACAGATCGATCCCCACCCCTGAGAGAGAGAGCAAGCCAAACAGCGTAAAATTTCAGGTTTGTAAACATACCTAAATTAATAAATTCTCTGTGCTTCATGAATTTATTTTAAAATATTACTGATTAGATCCTGCCATGTTTTGAAAAAAGTCTATACGGATCCTCTCAATGAGTATTTGATTTTTTCCAATTTCAAATAATATAACACATCGGTTTCCCACTGACTTAAAAGAGGAGAGTTTGGGTTCTTCCAGTTTATCAGAATAAGTCTGCGTGCCAAAAGTGTAGTGAATGAAATCACAATTTTTTTGTCTTTCTCCACTTTAAGCCCCTCTGGAAGAACCCCAAACACAGCTGTTAATGGGTTAGGAGGGATTGTGAGTCCAAGGCTGTCTGAGAGGTAATTAAAAATTTTTGCCCAGAATAATGTTAATTTGGTGCAAGCCCAGAACATGTGACCCAGCGAGGCTGGGACTTGGTTGCAACGTTCGCAGGTTGGATCATGCCCTAGAAACATTTTGGAGAGTTTTAGTTGAGACAGATATGCTCGATATATAATTTTAAGTTGTATAATTGTATGCTTTGCGCATATGGAGCTCGAGTGAATTCTCTGCATTGCACCTTTCCACTCCTTTTCTGATATATCAATTGAGAGATCTTTTTCCCAGTGTCTTATTGGATCTTTGAAAGGGAGGGATTGTAAAATAATTTTATATATTGTAGAGATGGAGTCTAAGTCCTTGAGATTGAGCAATATTTTTTCCAGCATGGATGAGGGTGCAAGATGAGAAAAATCTGGAAGGTTCTGTTTAACAAAGTTCCTGATTTGAAGATAGTGAAAGAAATGTGTAGCTGGAATGTTAAATTTGGAATGTAATTGTTCATAGGATGCAAAGACGTTGTCTATATAAAGTTCTCTAAGCAAGTTAATTCCAAATTTTTTCCAGATATTAAAAACTGCATATGTTTGTGAAGGTTGAAAGAGGTGGTTCTCTTGCAGAGGTGCCACAGATAGAAGCTTCTCCGTCTTAAAATGCTTTCTACATTGGTTTCAGATTCTAAGTCAGTGAAGCACAATTGGGTTATTTCTATATTGCCGATAACGTGTATTTAAACGTGTATTTAAACGTGTATTTTAACAGAGCAAGGAATACAAAGAAGTACTGCAGGATTTTACTTCTATTGCGGTCCAAGCCTGTGTATGTTCTTCTATTTGTGTCCAGGTTCTTATCGCCTGTATATTTGCTGCCCAGTAATAAAACTGGAAGTTAGGTAGAGCCATGCCGCCTTCTGCCTTTTGTTTTTGTAGGGTCGCTCTTTTGATGCGTGGATGTTTTGAATTCCAAATAAATGAGATTATTGTTGAATCTAATTGCCTAAAGAATGATTTATTAATGTATATTGGAATGTTTTGAAATAAAAAAAGAGCTTAGGAAGAATATTCATCTTAACAGTGTTAATTCTTCCAGTTAGTGTGAGATGAAGGGTTGACCATCTATGCAAGTCTTGTTTAATTTTTTCCATGCAGACGGTGAAATTTTGTTGATATAGAGCTTTATGTTTACTTGTGATGTTTACCCCTAGGTATTTAAACTGTTCTGCAATGATAAAAGGTAGGGTATCTAATCTAATATTAAATGCTTGAGAATTCACTGGGAAGAGTACACTTTTATTCAGATTAATTCTGAGACCATAGATCTTTTGAAATTCTGTGAGTGCTGTTAAGACTGCAGACACAGAATTTTCTGGGTCCAATATATACAATATCATATCATCTGCATATGAAGAGATTTTCTGTTCCAGTCCTTCTCTGCTAATCCCCTTTATCTGATCAGTATTTCGACAATGTATTGCCAGTGGTTCAATGGCAATCACAAAGGGCAGTGGTGACAAGGGGAATCCTTGTCTAGTGCCAAGTTCTAGTTTAAAGTAGTCTGAGCAAATGTTGTTGATGCAAACTGAAGCTTCTGGGTTAGTATACAGTAATTTAATCCATGCACAAATGTTCTGGCCAAACCCAAACTTCTCCAATGTTGTAAAAAGGTATTTCCATTCAATCATGTCGAATGCTTTTTCTTCATCCAATGATAATAATATTTCTGGGGTGTTTGATTTAGTTGGTGAGTATATTACATTAAACAGGCGTCAAAGATTTGAAGATAAGTGTCGGCTCCGAATAAATACAATTTGGTCTTGTGATATTACTGAGGGGAGCACTTTCTCCATCCTTCTAGTTATGATTTTAGAGAGAATTTTAACGTCGTTATTCAGAAGTGAAATTGGTCTGTATGATGCACATTGTAATAAGTCCTTATTTTGTTTTGGAAAAACAGTGATTAGTGCTTGGCGAAAGGTTTGAGGAAGAGATTGGATATCTCTGGCTTCTGTAAATGTTGCTAATAGGAGGGGAGCTAGCTGAGCAGAGAATTTCTTGTAAAATTCTGCAGGGTAGCTATCACGGCCTGGTGCTTTCCCGCCTTGGAGTGACTTTATAGCATCTAGTAATTCTGATAATGCCAGAGGTTTATCAAGTTCCTCCGCACTAAAAGCGTCTATTTGTGGTATCTGTAATGTATCCAGAAATGAATTAGATTGTGTATTGTCTTCTTTAAACTCGGTAGTATATAGGGATTTATAGTAGTCTCTGAAAGTGTGCATTATATTTTTGTGTTTGACGATTTTATCTCCGTTCATGTTGGTGATTACCAAGATTGCGTTGCACACTTCTTGCTTGTGAATTTGTTGAGCTAAAAGCTTATTAGCTTTCTCTCCATGTTCATAATAATGATGTCTGGATTTGCAGATTAGTTGTTCAGTTTCTTTAGTTGTCAAGAGGTTTAATTCCGAATGTAGAGTCTGCCTCTTCCTATGTAGAGTCTCGCTTGGTAGTCTGGCGTTTTCTTCATCTGTTTTAGTAATTTTGCTTTTTATCTCTGCTACTTTCTTGGCTTCGGATTTATTTCTGTGGGAAAGATATGAGATAATCTGTCCGCTTAAGAAGGCCTTAAGAGTTTCCCAGAGTATTCCTGCAGAGATCTCGGGTGAAGTATTTGTCTCTAGAAAGAATTTGATTTGTTTGGATATAAATTCCGTACAATTCTCGTCAGCTAATAGAAGCGGGTTGAGGCACCATCTGCGGGGTGAGTGTATGGGGCTTAGTAATTTTAGCTCCAAGATCATAGGTGCATGGTCAGAAATAACAATAGCATCGTATTTGCAAGATTTAATCATAGGCAAGAAGTTATTGTCTATAAAGAAGTAATCAATCCTGGAGTAGCAATGATGTACTGGTGAGTAGAAAGAATATGTTCTTGAATTTGGGTTTAAAAACCTCCAGGGGTCTGATAAGTTGTGATCAGTTATAAACTTTGTAATTATCTTTGTGGTGTTAGATGCCGTTCCCCCTGTGGAGGAAGTCCTATCTAAAAGTGGATTTAGAACACAATTAAAGTCCCCAGCCATTATAACTTTGAGTGTTCAGATTGGGAATGGATGCAAATAAATTTTGTATAAATTCCTTATCATCAACATTAGGTGCATAAACATTTATCAAAATCATTTTACAGTTAGATAAGTCTCCCATGACCATTACAGATCTCCCTTCAGGATTCAATACTACATCTGATGCTACAAATGGTACTGTTCTATGTATGAGAATTCCCACACCTCTAGTTTTCTTCGTTAAACTAGAATGGAACATTTGGCCAGTCCAGTCTTTTTGCAGCCGGAACTGATCCTTGCTTGGTAAGTGGGTCTCCTGTAAAAATACTATTTTAGCATTTAGACCTGTTAGGTGAGAGAGTACTTTCTTTCTCTTTAATTCGTGATTCAGGCCTTTAACATTCCAGCTTACGAAGTTAACTGTCCCATCATGGAGACACTGATTCTGAGTTTTTGATGTCATTTTATAGTCTTAACTGGAAGTGAGATAGCTTCGGCCTTGATTTCCTATTTCCCCTAAAGTTGTTGCCATGCAGCTTCTTATTACGTTGGTAGTTATAATTATAAAGATTAATAGGATAGATTAGGTATAGATCAAGCCTGCTCTCTTTCTCTCCCCCCTTAACCACCCACCCTCCCTTTTTGCCTCCCCAAGTGAGGCTAAAACCCACTTCACACAGTCCCAGTCCTCTGACATACCCAGAGACAGAGCACGTCCAAAGCAAAACAGGCCCCAATGCAGCGGCGCTATAGGGTTAAAAGATAGAGATATCTATTACCAATCTAGTCTTTTTAAAAAAAAAAAAAAAAAGAATTTTGCACTTAAAATATATATATATACATATATATATAGTCTTCAGCAATTTTAGTGCATTAAGATGATACACCCAGATAATAAACCTGGGTGATGGTGTTAAAAATGTGTCCAGAATAAGCATAACAAGTCTTAATGCAGTAATAGCAATAACAATAAACCATGGGTATGATATTAAACAGTCTCGTTTAGGCTAGAGATGAAATAATTAGAAAGAAAAAAAAAAGAGAAAAAAGAAAAAGTAATTAAGCACAATAAAACAAACAGATAGCACCCTAATAATACTAAATAATAATGAGAATATGAGAATATATGCTGATAAAAACCTGTATTTTAAAACGAATAGATTAGACAGTAGATTATTAATCCTTGCTTTATCATTAACCGCCATGACTCACTATTATGTATCAGAATAGTCCCGGGATCAGCTTTCTTAAATCCTTTTCTGCTTCTTCCTTGCTAGCGAAGACATAGAATTGACCCTGCCATTCCACTTTCAGTTTTGCTGGATACAAGAGGCTGTATTTGATGCTGGCTTGCCGTAACCACTGTTTAATGTTGTAGAAGGCTGCGCGTTTAGTAGCTGTTGCTGGAGAGAAGTCAGGGAAGATACGAATGTGGTTATTTTCATATATAATATCTTCCTTGTTTCTGAGGAGATGCCATCACCTCTAGCTTAAATGATAATCTTTCAAAACGAACTATAAAAGATCTGGTCTGGGTCTAACGGTGTTTGGTCCACGTACGCGGTAAGCCGCTGCTATCTCAGATTCTGCTTTAAAGTCGTCCCCGATTATTTTAGAAAAAAGTTCAGCTGCGAATTTCACAGGGTTTGAACTTTCTCGATTCTCAGGCAGACCTTCAATTCTGACATTATACTTTCTACTTCCATCTTCTAAAGCAGCCAGTCTGTCTCCGAGTTTTTTGTATTCGGAGCTGACATTTTCTGCTTTTTCTTCAGCACTGGTAGCTAAATTTTCGTCTATTTTATTCCTAGTCGTGAATGTCTCCGTGAGATCCTCCAATTGATCAGTAAGCGTTTCAATTTTACCCAGCACCTGTCGCATCTCCACTTGCATTTCTTGTCGCAGCCTTTCATTTGCCTGTTGCAGCATCAGCCGCTGCGTTTCGTTTGCTTGTTGCAACTCCTGCCGCTGCGTTTCGTTTGCTTGTTGCCATTCCTGTTTTAATTCCAGTAACTCCTGTTTCAATTCCTGTTTCAGTCTCTCATGTGCCTTTGCCCTTGCTTTCTCATTTGCCTTCTCGGTTTTCTTTATATCTTGTATGAGCTCAGCGAACATCACCTGCAGTTTAGACATTTCAATTGTGCCTTCTTGTACCGTAGGTGAAGCATCAGGCTCTGCTGTAGCCGGCATCCCCGCTATTCCCGGCTCGCGTGGAGTAATTGAGATCGCGGACTGTAAGGCCTTTTCCATTTTCAGGTGTTCTTCTCCGATCGGCGAGCTATCGAGATCTGCACTCACGATCGTACATTCGCTCCACTTTTCACTCTCAGCCAGCGACGATGTAGCGGACCTTGGTCCTGAAGAGTCTGTAATTTCGCCCAGCTGATCCAGGACTCTCTCTGAAAGGCCGTATCTTGAGCTAGGGCTTGCTGATCTTAGCTTGGGTGCAGCTTTAGTTTTCGATTCTTTCGGACCCCCTTTCTTGTTGGCCATGTTTATATATGCTTACATATATACTGTAGCAGTCTCCTTGGGTTGAATAGATACAGGTTATCTCAGGAAAATAAGCAAATAATATGAAAAAATAACACCGCTGCTAGCGGAGCTCCACTTCAGACGTCCATCTCTTGCATCGGACGAGACCAACCATCCTTTCAGAATGTTAAGTTGAACCCAGCCACAGGGGATACACAAATAAGTGTGTTTCTTCGTGCTGGTCCAAAGCCTGGATAAATGGAGAGGGTTACATCATGAAGGGCACCCGGTGTAAAATTCTGACAGAACAATATGCGGACAACAATACAGATTTCCATACTGGATCGGTTGAGGCCCGGGTTAACAACGGCCAGTATTAGTACTGTTAGCCAAGAGGGTGATGGCGGAAATTAGCCTACTGTTGGCCGAAGAAGGAGAAGAAGAGGGGGGAGACATGTCAGAAGGAAGGAGGAGAGGAGGAAGGTCAACGGAGTGGAATTGAGGATAGGAACTTTGAATGTTGGCAGTATGACAAGTAAGGGGAGACAGCTGATGTGATTGAGAGAAGGAAGGTTGATACATTGTGCATTAAAGAGACTAAATAGAAGGGGATTAAGGCCAGGTGGATCAGAAATGGATTCAAAATTGTTCTATCATGGTGTAGATGGGAGGAGAAATGGGGTATGGGTTATTCTGAAGGAACAGTATGTCAAGAGTGTTTTGGAGGTGAAAAAAGTGTCAAACAGAGTGATGATTACGAAGCTGGAAATTGGAGGTGTGATGATGAATGTTGTTAGTGCATATGCCCAGCAAGTTGGGTGTGAAACGGATAAGAAAAAAGATTTCTGAAGTGAGTTGGATAAAGTAATGGACAGTGTACCAAAGGGACAGTGAGTGGTGACTGGAACGGATTTCAATGGACATGTTGGTGAAGGGAACAGAGGGGATAAGGAGATGATGGGTATGTATGACGTCAAGGAGAGGAATGAAGAAGGTCAGATGATAGTGGATTTTGCAAAAAGGATGGACATGGCTGTGGTGAATACATATTTCAAAAAGAGGGTGGAACATAGGCTGACGTAAAAGACTGGAGGAAGATGCAGTCAGGAGGGTCTATCTGAAGGAGATTGAGACTACAAAGTGGTGACACGTGAAAAGTGTTGTTAGGCAGCATAGGATGTTGATATGTAGGATGACAATGGAGATCAAGAGGAGGAGGAGAGTGAGGGCAGAGCCAAGAATCAAATGGTGGAAGCTAAAAAACAAAGACTGCAAGGTTGAGTTCAGGGAGGAGGTAAGACAGGCACTCGGTGGCAGTAAAGAGGTGCCAGATAGCTGGGCAAATACAGCAAATGTAGTAAGGGTGACAGCAAGAAGGGTGCTTGGTGACATCTGGACAGAGAAAGGAGGAAAAGGAAACCTGGTGGTGGAATGGGGAAGTACAGGAGGAAGTGGTTGGTGAAGAAGAACTAGGATAGTCAGAGAGATGCAGAAAGTAGATAAGAGTACAAGGAGATAATGTGTAAGGTGAAGAGAGGTGGCGAAGGCTAAAGAAAAGGCATATGATGAGTTGTATAAGAGGCTGGACAAGGACCTGTACTGACTGGCTAGACAGAAGGACCGAGCTGAGAAAGATGTGCAGTAGGTTAGGGTAACAAAGGATAAAGATGTGAAAAGTACTCACAGGCGAATACAGTATGTTGAGAAGACAGAAAGAGTACTTTGACAAGCTGATGAATGAAGAGAATGAAAGAGAGACAAGGTTGAATGATATGGCTATAGTGAATCAGGAAGTGCAAAGGATTAGCAAGGAGGAAGTATGGACAGCTATGAAGAGGATGAAGAATGGAAGGCTGTTGGTCCAGATGACATACCTGTGGAAGCATGGAGGTGTTCAGGGGAGATGGCAGTGGAGTTTTTAACCAGATTGTTTAATGGAATCTTGGAAAGTGAGAGGATGCCTGAGGAGTGGAGAAGAAGTGCACTGGTACTGATTTTTAAGAATAAGGGGGATGTGCAGAGCTTGTGTAACTACAGGGGGGTAAAATTGATGAGCCACAGCATGACGTTATGGGAAAGAGTAGTGGAAGCTAGGTTAAGAAGGGAGGTGATGATTAGGGAGCAACAGTATGGTTTCATACCAAGAAAGAGCACCACGGATGTGAAGTTTGCTCTGAGGGTGTTGATGGAGAAATACAGAGAAGGCCAAAAGGAGTTGCATTGTGTCTTTGTGGACCTGGAGAAAGCATATGAAAGGATGCTTCGAGAGGAGGTGGTAGTGTATGAGGAAGTCAGGAGTGGCAGAGAAGTATGTAGGAGTTGTATAGGATATGTACGAGGGAAGTGTGACAGTGGTGAGGTCAAACAGTAGGAGTGACAGATGCATTCAATGTGGAGATGAGATTACACCAGGGATTGGCTCTGAGCCATTTCTTGTTTGCAATGGTAATGGACAGGTTGACAGACAAGATTAGGCAAAAGTCCCTGTGAACTATGACGTTTGCTGATGACATTGTAATTTGTAGCAAGAGTAGGGAAGAAGTTGAGGAGACCCTGGAGAGGTGGAGATATGCTCTAGAGAGGGGACAAATGAAGATCAGTAGGAACAAGACAGAATACATGTGTTCAAATTAGAGGGAGGTCAGTAGAATGGTGAGGATGCAGGAAGAAGTGTTGGCGAAGGTGGATGAGTTTAAATACCTGGGATCAACAGTACAGGATAACGGGGATTGTAGAAGACAGGTGAAAAAGAGAGTGCAGGCAGGGTGGAATGCATGGAAAATAGTGTCAAGAGTTATTTGTGACAGACAGGTATTAACAAGAGTGAAAGGGAAGGTCTACAGGACAATAGTGAGCCCAGCTATGTTACATGGGTTGGAGACGGTAGTAGTGACCAAAAAACAGGTGACAAAATTGGAGATGGCAGAATAAAAGAATTAAATTAAATCTAAAACACAATAAAGTGTGAAGAAAATGAAGGGGTCTGAATACTTTCTAAATCCACTAAGCATTTTCTCATGCATGATGATGAGTTAAGTTACATTATTTCTGTACAGTAAATCACCGTTCAGATCGCAGATTTTGAATGTAGAATATATATTGTGTGTGTGTGTATATATATATATATATATATACACACACTATATATA
>JANRMT010062818.1:28282880-28300240 GCA_026402145.1 Polypterus bichir lapradei
TATATATATATATATTATATATATACACACACACACACACACACTAGGCGGCATGGTGGCGCAGTGGTAGCGCTGCTGCCTCGCAATTAGGAGACCCGGGTTCACTTCCAGGCAGCCAACAACGTGGGAGGTGTTGGGATGGGGGAACCAACGCCGCCTCACACGGTGACCGAGCTGCAGGCTATGGACGTATATATGTACGTAAGTAGGATTCAGTTAGCGTTGGGAACCCGCGTACCAAATTTCTTGAAGATGGGGCCATAAGTAACAAAGACCGTTGAAAAGTTCAATATGGCGGCTGACAGTGGCATCATACCACCGAAATAAGTACGTACATTGGTTTCGGTTAGTGCAGGGAAGCCGCCTACCAAATTTCGAGAAGATGGGGCCATAAATAAGAAAGTTCAACATGGCGGACGTTGTTGACCGTTATGACCATTACGCGTAGAATTTCGAAATGAAACCTGCTTTACTTTTGTAAGTAAGCTGTAAGGAATGAGCCTGCCAAATTTCAGCCTTCTACCTACACGGGAAGTTGGAGAATTAGTGATGTTGGAAAGTTCAATATGGCGGCTGACAGTGGCGTCATGCCACCGAAATAAGTATGTACATTGTTTCGATTAGCGCAGAGAAGCCGCCTACAAAATTTCGTGAAGATGGGGCCATAATTAAGAAAGTTCAATATGGCGGACGTTGTTGACCGTTATGAACGTTACGCGTAGAATTTCGAAAATGAAACCTGCTTAACTTTTGTAAGTAAGCTTTAAGGAATGGGCCTGCCAAATTTCAGCCTTCTACCTACACGGGAAGTTTGAAAATTGCTGACATTGGAAAGTTCAATATGGCGGCCGACAGTTCCGTCATACCATCGAAATAAGTAAGTAGATCGGTTTCGGTTAGCGCAAGGAAGCGGCTTACCAAATTTCGTGAAGATGGGGCCATAAATAAAGTTCAACATGGCGGACGTTGTCGTCCGTTATGACCGTTACGTGTAGAATTTCGAAATGAAACTTGCTTAACTTTTGTAAGTAAGCTGTAAGGAATAAGCCTGCCAAATTTCAGCTTTCTACCTACATGGGAAGTTGGAGAATTAGTGATGAGTCAGTCATTCAGTCAGTCAGTCAGTGAGGGCTTTGCCTTTTATTATTATAGACTAGCATAGTCTATAATAGACTATAGTACTGCATTAAACTTTTTATTAAGAAGAAAATTTAACCTTTTTAAACTGAGGGAAAATATGCCAATAATTATTTGGTAAGGATCTCTTTGTATACCACGTTGTCACTTCGACCCTCCGGTTGTAACATGACCAAGCTGTGCGCTGAGCTTACTCTTGAGCATGCAACTTACAGTTGGCCATGTGAACAGTAATCTTGTCTCAAATCTCACAGCTTGGATTGCTGCTGTCATAATCAGTTTTAGGTTCATGGTTTGTTTCAATTACGACAGTATTTGCAGGACTTGTGTTGAAGTGACATTCGGCATCTGTCAAGCGTTGTAAGCTTACGACCGGTTTCATCAATAACTTCACATCCAGCTTTGGAGAGTTTAAATATTCATAAACATCAAAGTGTCCACTACTGAAATCGTCCCCTGTGAATCTAAGATGTTTAAGAGGCATTGGCGGTTGTCGAAAGGTGTAAAATATTTGGCCATTTCGGTACACTTGAAAGCACCAACCGAACAATTCAGCGGCAGCCATCAACTCACATGCAGAACCATAGGTGAAGGGCTTAAGCATTTCACTCTTCTAGTGCTCCTGTGTAGTATAATTATCTCCTGTACCGTCATCAGTCCACACCTTGAACCTGTCCCAGTCATTCAATACATAAGACACAATGTTCTTCCGGATATCAAGAGTGAGCCTGATATAGCCGTGCAATATGTAACACAGAGAATGGTAAGTGCCATCTCCGGGCATGGAAACCACTCGGTAAGTGACAGTTCTTTGATCGATGGTGATTACCTCGATAGACATGGTAATGGGGGTTGGAATGATGAAGGAAATGGGTACCTGAGTAATGTAAAGTAAGTGTAAAATACCTATACAATAACTATAATTGTAATAAACAAACAATAAAACAGCGGAGAAGCCGTGGATTAAACAAAAAGGCTGTAGTTATCAGCAGGGAGACGTGAATCCCGTGGCGAAGCAAGGAAGGGAATGTAGAGACTGGAGCGACGGACGGCCTTATATAGGCAGGCAGCCAACAACGTGGGAGGCGTTGGGATGGGGGACCCAACGCCGCCTCACATGGTGACCAAGCTGCAGGCTATGGACGTATATATGTACGTAAGTAGGATTTAGTTAGCGTTGGGAACCCATGTACCAAATTTCTTGAAGATGGGCCCATAAGTAACAAAGACTGTTGAAAAGTTCAATATGGCAGCTGAAAGTGGCGTCATACCACCGAAATAAGTACGTACATTGGTTTTGGTTAGCTCAGGGAAGCCACCTACCAAATTTCGTGAAGATGGGGCCGTAAATAAGAAAGTTCAACATGGTGGAAGTTGTTGACCGTTATGACCGTTATGCGTAGAATTTCGAAATGTAACCTGCTTAACTTTTGTAAGTAAGGTGTAAGGAATGAGCCTGCCAAATTTCAGCCTTCTACCTACACGGGAAGTTGGAGAATTAGTGATGTTTGGAAAATTCAATATGGCGGCCGACAGTGGCGTCATACCACCGAAATAAGTACGTACATCGATTTTGGTTAGCGCAGGGAAGCCACCTACCAAATTTCGTGAAGATGGGGTCAGCCTTCTACCTACACGGGAAGTTGGAAAATTAGTGACGTTGGAAAGTTCAAAATGGCGGCCGACAATGGCGTCATACCATTGAAATAAGTACATACATCGGTTTTGGTTAGCGCAGGAAAGCCGCCTACCAAATTTCGTGAAGATGGTGCCATAAATAAGAAAGTTCAACATGGCGGACGTTGTCGACCGTTATCGACCGTTATGACCGTTACGTGTAGAATTTCGAAATGAAACCTGCTTAACTTTTGTAAGTGAGCTGTAAGGAATAAGCCTGCCAAATTTCAGCCTTCTACCTACACGGGAAGTTGGAGAATTAGTGATGAGTCAGTCAGTCAGTCAGTCAGTCAGTCAGTCAGTGAGTGAGTGAGTGAGTGAGTGAGGGCTTTGCCTTTTATTAGTATAGATTATTGCAAATACCAATCTAACAGGAAATTGTCTGCATGTAAAAGTAAAAGGCAAATTTGAATCTAATGGGGTCAGGAAAATCCGGGGAATAAGGACAGTTTGTGAGGTAGCAGATGTGATAGTACATTGCGGTGAATACTGGTAACAGAAAGTCTAGTGCCATTACAGAGACGGATCTCCTCAACCATGTGCAAATCCATTCAACACGAACATTTGTCTGCAGCCACGCTGATGTGACGTCACCTTCCCACTATCCCCTTACTGAAAAACAATTACAAATGCATTTCACACTGGAATTTCAATGCAACATTTGCTCAAAAACCTTCACGCTCCAGAAATATCTCAAAGCACATTTATACACACACATTTCACTGAAGAAACGCATTCCACACAGGTCTTTCTATGCACTATTTGTTCGAAAACGTTCCGACTGCAGAGATATCTCAACGCACATTTAAAATCACACTCCACTGAACGAATTATGCAATGTGAACATTGCCAGCAAAGCTTCAAAACAACTTGTGCTCTCAAGAAGCACTTACAAACTCATTCCAATTCCGTTCAGTGTCAACTCGCATACCCCATGCACAGTCATGGCATTCAGTTTTACGCTGCTTTTCAAGAAGATACTGCCATTCCCGTCCAAGAACGTAACATTGGCCTACCTACCGCAGTATGTACTTCTTGCAATGCTCTTCTTTAGCCATCAGAGGAGTTGGTGGGCCTGGCCCTATTGTGCATATCCCATGGTATCCCATGGTCTTACAGTTGGCGGGCGGGGCTCTGAGAGTTGGCGGGTGTGGCTCTCTGTCTTGCGTGCCCTTAGTGAATGGTGGGCGGGGCTCTGCCGTGCATTCCCCATGACGCGGGAGGAGGGTTAGAGTGGGCGGTTGGGGCTCTGTCGTGCTTACCCTATGGTCAGGCAACTTGGTCGATTATATACATAGAAAAGCATCCGGAACCGAAAAGAACAATGAAAAGTCAACGTGGCTCAGAGGTGCATGTGGACTGTAGCACAGACGAAAGCAACTGAGGCTGTGTTTGGCGAGTTCTTGCGTACGGGTACTTGAGCAGGCAGTGCACATGCCTCGAGAGCGACGGTGGACGTGAGAGGAGGGCTACTGTTGGCGGGCAGGGCTCTGTCATGCGTATCCCATGGTCTTACAGTTGGCGGGCGGGGCTCTGTGAGTTGGTGGGTGTGGCTCTTTGTCTTGCGTGCCCTTAGTGAATTATATATACAGATATGTATAAAATCATATTTGACTTTAATAGCTCAGAAAAGGAACATAGATAATACATATCATTTTGTTCAATTTGCATGTTTAAAAAGGCCACCATGGCTAATAATAGCTAGAATCAAAATAACAAAAAAGCTCCTAAACATTATGTTTAAATGGTGTATTAATCTGAAAATTAAATTCTTGTTCATGTTTCAGGATAATCAAAAAAACATTAAGAGAGATTACTCATTTTCAAGCTGGTCCTTTTTCAAAGGTTAATATTATTTCACCAGCAATTCTTCCTCTATCTTCCATATCCATTCATCACAAAAGCCCTAAAACCTCTGGCTTTAATACAGCTTATATCATATCACCCATAACTTACAATTGCTATTTATTGGTGTTTAATGCAGTCTACAAGGTCAGATTTTATGGTAATGTGAAAAGACGCACAGTTTTCTAGGGATACACTGAGCACAGCAAGCAGACATTAACATGCAGAAAATGTATCAGCACCTCAAAACAGAATAATTTAAGGTCTACCAGCACTGTTGTAGCAGAAACAATACAAAAAAGCTTACACACAATGATGATTTAACAGGCAAGTCACATTCCATAGCAGTAGCAGATGACAGAATTCACACATCTGCAGTACAAAAATGCCAAAGAAGGATCTTTTTATTGTTATTTCTGCTGCAGAGAAATGCCTTTTTTAGCTACTCTGTGACAAAGAGAATTCATTATCGATGGCACAAAAGGCTCAAGAGGAAGAACAGCTGCTCAGAAGACTTTAATTCACATGTGGATAAACTGCAAGAACAGCTTAACAATTTTAATAGGTGGATACAAAATGATCACACTCCAAGAAGGTCAGACGTGGAAGTCAAAACCTTGAAATGCATATCCTTTATTACCCTAAGCTATCTGCAAAAAGATTTTAGGAAATAATTGTACATCTTCATAAACCTAAAGTACAGTTCAAATTAGTGTCTGCACTGTGATCTGTGGCACAGAACAAAGGCACAAAAGGCCAGTACTTTAAAAGATGAGCACATGCTAGCAACTGATGAGCACCTCCAAGTTCTACCATGAATTATGTGATATGAACATTAGGTGTGCCTAAGAAATAAATACTCCTTTGACACTCAAGTAAGAGAAAAAAGGTCACTGAAAATGGGCTGACCTTTGAGAAAGTTTCCCAAACAGTCAGGTGGTATCTTGTGCATTCTATGTGGGCCCTACTGCAAATTATGGAAGATAAGCAATATCAGAGAACTAAAGGCATATGGCCAATCAATTGTAAAATGGGGCTAAGGAATACAAGAATATTTAGGGTCACTAAAGACAGTTCTGGTAGCAAAGACACAGGATTTTCAAAGTGCATGCCTGACCCAGGAAATAACTCCAGTGCTGGACTTCAACATAACTTCCTAGTCAATAACCCACTAACTTTGTACTTTAGTTTAATTTAGGAAATTCTTCAAGGTAACATGGCCAGAAAGGTGAGAAAGTAGAACAGAGATCAGGATATGAGAGGGAGAGACTGTATTGTGGTGCCTGGTATACTCTATTGTTTCGTATGGCGGGTGACTTAGGGATGTTTCTACTAAAACTCTATGGGGCAGACAGAATTTAATTTCGGTAAGTTTGTTACTTTTACAGCTCTCCCTACAATCTTTCTTAGCTTGTGTAAAAACAATGTTGGTATTTCTTGTACTGTATAGGTACATAAATAGATAGATAGGGAATAAAGAATTAACTCATGTTGCAGTCCCTTGTAACTAACTGCAAAATCAATTTATTTCAGTTAAGTAAGACAAACCCATATAAGCAGTTTAAAAAAAGAATTAAGAAGCTATTTTGTATGTATTCTGTTAGTAAAATTTTAGGTAAAGAGAAACAAAAAAAACTGCTGTCTTTTATGGCTGCAGAGTTGGTGATCAGGATAAAGTTTGAGCTCTTACACTTTAAAAATATATTATGTTTCTTCTTAAAAAAGGTGTTTTTTCATTTTAAACTTTAATCTCTCATAAACTAGACGTGACAGAGCAATTAGGTTGCCAGGTTTTGAATTTTTTACAGACCAGTGTAATTAACTCTGGAAATACTGTAATATGGCTCCTCCTGTTAAGTCATGAGGCTGATACCAATCACCAATTTCATGTTACTAATTTTTTTTTCTTTTTTTAAATATGCCTTTAAAAAAACTTTTTTACACTAAGCTCCTGCATAACCAGACACACAGAAAAAGTTCATGTCCTACATTAAAGTACTAACTTTGGTATTTTTATAATTAAATTATAGCACAGGTGTTTAAAAAATAAAATTCTGCAGGCTTATTGCTCAGTGACCATAAAATTACTAAAATAAATACATTCTGTTAAAATTTAAAATACATATTTTAACTAATGAAACATGTATGAAAATATTTATTGAATTCATTTGGCATAAAAGAATACAAAATCCTTCCCATAATTACAAGATGTCATATTGTTTAATTTTGTCCTGTTATGTACTGATTTAAAATAAAGGTTAATCATAAAAAGTAATTAAGTAGTTTTCACCATTTCTTTAACAAAAAAATGATTACTTGATTACTTCAGTGTCTGTTCCTGGGCCTTGTTAATTGACACTGCAATGCAAAGCTTCATTGGGAACCCTTAAATTGAAAGGGCATGTCCGTTGCGATTAGAGGAATGCAAGGGATTAAAACCCTCTTGCCAATACCATATCCTGTGATGATTATTGCCTCTATGATGTTGTTCTGAAGCTGAAAGAGCTGGAGACAGGCACCACTGCAAAGTTTGGTTGCGCTCAGGTTTCTTAAAAGGATAATCGGTGCTCCTATTTTCAGTGCTAAGTTGTGAGGCGGTATTTCAGAAGGGTTCATTTAATTTAAAAATTCTATAGGATAATGAACTGAATCATCGTATTCTGAAATGGTATTTATTGAAGTGTATGTCTGAGGCAGTGTGTCAAATAATTTGAGCACCAACTGATTAATTTATGCCTCCCCCTACCTTCTGCCCACAGCCTCTCTCTTCGATTTGCACTTATTAATCGCTGCTGTAAGAGAACTATGATACTTAGCACAATGAGAGAAGTCACAAAATCAACTGGAAAGTTCAAGCAGATTATAGAAAAAAAAACAATCTAAATCCACTAAGCAGTTCTCTCGTGAAAAGCAGACAGAGATACAGACAGACAGAAGTTAGATTTTATACTTATAGAGAAGAGTATCTGTATTGATTAATAGTCTATTGCACAATTGCATGTAGTTTAAATTTGAAAACCTTTAATATGAAGTTAGGGTGACACAGAAGTGAAGATATTGTCACTGCCTCTTCACAGCTATATTTATTTGAGTGGTAATCCCAGCAAAGTTACTCCTGTGTGGAATTTACATGTTTCTTCCTTTTGTCTTCATGACGTTATTGAGATAGTCCTGGTATTCATCTGACAAATTTAGTTGATGGCAACCTTTAACTGGTGGAAGAAGATATGTGTATGAGTCTACCGTGCGGTAGAGACTGATTTCTGCCTTGTGCTTGATATTCCCAATGATTCTGAATTGGGTTAACTGAATGAATGAAGTTGATATCTTTTAATTGATGGCTTGGTGATGTCCCAAAAAGCTTAATGATAAGCACTAACACAAATGTCCAAGTACAGTACCTACATTTGAGCAAATTAAATTTAAATAATTAAAGCCATAACAAATTGTTATCGCTTAGTATATTAAGTACGACTTATTTGTGCGGATAGTACAGAAATAAGAGACTGTGTAGCAAAACTGGATAGTTTATTTTATAGAATACTACAGTGTCTCTTAAGAAAGTCTCAAAAATTCTCGAGTTGCTATCTTTGTAACAATAAAACCATACAGATCATATGCCTAGCTATAGTGACAGTAATTTATCAAGCCATTATGTGTAAAGTTCATTGTTTAATACTATGGGATTTGTAGCTGAATTACCTGCTGTAGTCATTGGAACCATATAGTATGGTAGAAGTTGAAAATAGTCAATTTTCAGTTAAAATGCCGGTTTTGTATTATTTGACAGATTAAGAAAGAAAGCATGCAAACTACTTTTGCAGTTTTATCATCCGGGGTGCAAAGTACATAATCACTCACTTAAGAACTATGTCTGAAACAGCTACGCTGTTAACAAGGCAAACAAGTTGCATTCCACTTTTGCTTGTATAACATATATTTTTTATGGTTTATGTCAATATAAGGAATATTCAAAGATTCATCTCACTATGTAGTACCTCAGTTTCAGAATACTCAAGTATTATTAATAGTTATTGTAGAATTATAATAATTAATTATAATTATTAATTGAGATAGAAGCAAGAATTCCAGAGGATGCTTTATATGTTTATTGATTATATCAAACACCAATAATGGCAGACTGCATGATAATGTTCAGTGAATACACTTGACAGTGGAGCCTTCCACTAACTTCTCCCTTTTTCATTCTTTCCTAGGGCACGAAGCAGAAGCATAAGCAGACAATGGCCGACAGTGTGATCAGTGTGAATCGCGTCGTCGTTGAAGAACTCCAGGCTCTCGACAACCAGATCCAGAAACTCCTGTCCAAACAGAGGTACCAAAGGGATTTGAAGGCTCGGCTGGTGCAAAAACAAATCTCCAGCATCTGAAATCAATGTAACGCATCGAGTTTCAGTAACATCGACTCCACACTGTGCCACTCACCTCCAAGGTGAAGTGAGCTTCACCCCCACGCCTCGTTGTCAGAGCAACGACGCCACCACTGAAGATCTCGATTTGTTTCAGCTGTGCAGGCGGGGGGTTTAAGGCTAGAACACCTCCATTGGCACAGACGAGGATCTCGACCCAGCACTGGTTCGACCCTCTCTGTGTCCCCAGTTTGCCCTCAACCCCCGGGTGATGTATTCGTGATTGGTGATTCAGTCGTAAGAAATCTAAACATCGCATGCCCTAATCAGAAATCTTTTGTTTCTTGTTTTCCCGGTGCTCGTGTCCGAGATGTTGTGAGATGTGTGCCGACAGTCTACGAGAAGCACAAGAACAGGGCAGTGGAACCTATTGTAATACATGCCGGGGTAAACGACGTGAGAAACCGACAGTCGGAGATTCTCAAGGCTGACTCCACAGCACTAATCAAAGCCACGAAGGAGAGGACCCCATCTGCAAGGATTTTCATCTCGGGTCCCCTACCTCTTGTTAGAAGATCAAAAGAGTGCTACAGTCGTCTGCTGGGATTAAACAACTGGCCGAAAGGCTTCTGCGAGAATCAAAACATCGGGTTCATAGACAACTGGGACCTCTTCTAAAAGAGACCGCGTTTCTTCAAGCGGGATGGTCTGCATCCTAATAGACTCAGCGCCCGGGTCATCTCCGAAAACATCACTAAGGTAATTCATCTCTCTTGACTGTCTATTTCTACTCCTAACCCTTTCCGTAATGCTTTGCTAGGACAAGATAATTCTTTAACAAAGCCTTCCGCAAAAGTGCACTGCATTACTACTCTGATAAGTAATCTCAATGCATGTAAAAAAATCTAGGCAGTGCGGCATAAACACAAATAATGTAATTACAATTACACCTTTAGATGAACAATGTATTAAATCTATAAAAACAGGTTATAGATTAAATAAAAAATACGCACAGAGCGGCGCTAATAAAAATAAACTAATTTCTATTTCAAGTACCCATAACGCACATAATATTCAGAGCTGCTCCTCCAAAACATTAAATATGGCTTTATTAAATGTTAGAGCTTTAACCAACAAGACTTTTTCATCAACGATCTTATTAGTGACAGGAAAATTGATTTTATTACACTAAGTGAAACGTTCCTTAGCTCAGATGGTGCGGCTGTTTTAATCGAATCTGCGCCTCCGAATTACAGCTTTGCTCGTGCAGATCGCCAAGGAAAGAAAGGCGGCGGCTTAGCAAACATTTACTCAAGCCGGTTAAACTCTAAAGATGTCAGTTTTGGTAAATTCAAGTCCTTTGAGTATCTTGCCGTTGTTATTCATGGAGTTTCTCAGTTTCTAGTATTATCCATGTATAGACCTGCTAAATACAATGCATCTTTCTTTGAGGAATTCTCAGACTTGGTGTCAATTAGAATTACAAACTATCACACACTCCTAATAGTGACTTTAACTTTCATATCGATAATCAGTGTGACCCAAAAGTAAAAGAATTCATGAACCTCCTGGACTCTTTTGATTTGAGACAGCTCGTTAGTCAGCCTACACATAAAGCAGGTCATACATTAGACTTAGTAATTACCAAAGGACTAAAAGTTGATGTGAAGCAGATCATTGATATTGGTTTACCAGACCATTTTCTTCTATTTAATATAGAAATAATGCTAGAAAACATTCACGAGAAGCATATTGTTAAAAAATGCTTCTTTGATTCATCAGCAGCTTGAAAATTTACAAACATTCTAAGCAACCAGTCCGTTTATAGTATTAACTACAATAGCGAGGATAATGTAAATAGTAAGGTGGAAAAATTAAATACTAAAGTGACAGCTGCTACTGACATAATTGTACTTGAAAAGACAGTTAAAAAATCTTCTCGCATTGTTATACCATTGAAGACCCAAAGAGTGATTTAAAGGGAACATGCTGGAGAGCGGAGCGTAAATGGAGAAAAACTAAACCAACTAACTATCCACTATGAGATATTGAAGGTTAAAATAACAGAACAGTCCGTCTTGAGAGGCGCTGCTATTTCTCTAGAATTATAAACAACAATGCTAGTAATCTCAGAGTCTTATTCTCTACGATTGATTGTTTGCTAAACCCAGGTAACTCAAAGGAATGCCTCCAAAATACTTCCAGTGAAACTTGGGAGGCTATTGCTGTATTTTTCAATCAAAAAATTAATGATATTAGAAATAATATAGTATATCTCCCCAACACTGTGGATCATCTTAAGCCCCAGTACTCTGTTATAAACAAATTTAACTCTTTCACTAGGATAGATTTACCTGATTTATATAAAATAATTTCTCAACTGAGACCCTCCGCCTGCGTGTTTGACCCAATACCAACAAGATTTCTCAAAGAAGTATCAGGCGTGCTAATTGATAGTATTGTTGACATAGTAAACTCATCATTAGATAGGAGGGTCTTCCCAGGCTGTCTTAAGACAGCTGTAGTTAAACCCCTACTCAAGAAAAATAATCTTGACTCCTCTGCTCTTGAAAAATTTAGACCCATTTCTAACCTGCCTTTCTTAAGTAAAATTCTAGAGAAGGCAGTCATTATGCAGCTAAATGACCACCTCAATAAACATGCTATTCTTGATAAGTTTCAGTCAGGTTTCAGAACAAATCACAACACAGAAACTGCACTCGTTAAAGTACTAAATGACTTGCAGGTAAATGCAGACAGAGGCCATATATCTGTTTTCATCCTCTTAGATCTGAGTACTGCATTTGATACCATTGATCACAATATTCTTAGAAATCGCCTTAGTCAATAGGTAGGCCTCTCTGGCAGTGTCTTAAATCCTGGCAGGTAGAAAATTCATTGTTAGTTGTGGTAATTATAACTCAAAGACACATGATATTCCTAATGGTGTTCAACAAGGTTCTATCCTGGTTCCGCTGCTCTTTTCAATCTACATGCTTCCGTTAGGTCAGATTATCTCGGGACATAACGTGAGCTACCACAGCTATGCTGATGACAAGCAACTGTATTTATCAATAGCACCCAATGACTCCGACTCTGTTGTTTCACTAACACAATGTCTTACTTATGTTTCTAAATGGATGAACAGTAATTTTCTCAAGCTAAAAAAAGAGAAAACAGAAATTTTAGTGATTGGCAATAATGGATATAATGAGGTTATTATAAATAAACTTGATGCATTAGGATTAAAAGTCAAGATGGAGGTAAAGAATTTAGGGGTAACTGTTGACTGTGACCTGAATTTTAAATCGCATATTAATCAGATTACTAGGACAGCAGTTTTTCACTTAAGAAATATAGCAAAAGTTAGACCTCTTATATCATTGAAAGATGCTGAGAAATTAGTTCACTCTTTTGTTTTCAATCAACTAGACTACTGTAACGCACTCCTCTCAGGACTACCCAAACCTTAGATCTTCAAATGAGTGTCTGCTTAGAATTCCAAGAACTAAATTTAAAAGAAGCGGTGAGGCAGCCTTCTGCTGTTATGCACCTAAAATCTGGAATAGCCTGCCAATAGGAATTCACCAGGCTAATACAGTGAAGCACTTTAAAAAAACTGCTAAAAACACTTTACTTTAACATGGCTTTCTCATAACTTAATTTTAGTTTAATCCTGATGCACTGCATATTCAATTAATTATCATAACTATTCATGGTGGCTCCAAAATAACTACTAACCCCTACTCTCTCTTCTGTTCTCTTTCCGGTTTTCTGTGGTGGCGACCTGCGCCACCACCACCTAATCAAAGCACCATGATGTTCCTACATTGATGGATTAAAGGCCAGAAGTCCACATGACCATCATCATCAAGTCCTTTCATGAGAACCCTAAATACAAAGAGGACTGATTCATTTATGTTAGGTAGAATGCCCAGAGGGGGCTGGGCAGTCTCATGGTCTGGAACCCCTGCAGATTTTATTTTTTCTCCAGCCGTCTGGAGTTTTTTTTGTTTTTTCTGTCCTCCCTGGCCATCAGACCATACTTTTATTCTATGTTACTGAGTTTTGTCTTATTTTAATTCTTACTTTGTCTTTTTTCTCTTTCTTCATCATGTAAAGCAATTTGAGCTACATTATTTGAATGAAAATGTGCTATATAAATAAATGTTGTCGTTGTTATTCACTTGAGCATTCATAGTTTTCATACTCTTTCTCTGTATGTTTAGCATTTGTTTGCACAGAGGTTGATGAGCTTGCTGCTTACTGAGCAGCTCTTCTTTTCTCCATCCTAGTGGCCCACTTCTTCTCTTCTTTCGTCGGCATCTTTTCACGTTAAAACTGATTAAGTCAGTGTTTGTGTTGCAATTACTTAGTACGTTTTTCTTAATTTTTCACTTAAGCTGGCACTTAAGTCTTCAATCTGCCTCAAGAATGATTTAAGATATGAAGAGATAAGGGAAGGGACGGTGAAAGTGGTAGGGATGAGAACGGCACCCATACGCATGCGCCACACATTATTTTATCTACAATAAAATAAAATAAAAATAAAAAAAGTAATAAAAATCATCACACAGAAAGTGGATAGTAGATGTCATGTAGTATATGTGTACCAAATTTCAGGTCAATAGTTCAAATGGTTTGCGAGCTACAGGTGATTTAAAATCCTGGACAGACAACTGGACAGCCACGGTGGCATATTATATAAGAAGATGAGGACAAGTACTTACCCTATAGTAAACTGAAAGTAAATTACTGTGTTATATATTCTCCCATGGCTACTTTTAGTTATCATGCTTGAGTTTATTTAATTTTATTATTTCTCAGTACTCCTTTATGAAGAGAAGGACATCAATTTCTGTCAGCATCTCTTATTTTTTCCAGTATGTTGCACTTTAGCTTGGACTGAAATTTCTTCATTATGATGAACATTTTCATCAAGTGCTGGCAGTTTGGTTCAGTCCTCTTAAAGTCCATGATGTAAAATTATGAACAGTGTGCACAAAAAAAAATAAATAAATTCAAGCACCTGAAGTGATTGATTAAAATGATGTACATAACAATAATGCTTTGAACAAGGCTTATTCATGTGGTGATTCAGGATGAAATAATGACCACAGAATTTTGACTAAAACATCATTAATATTTTCAGTCAGAATCATAAAGGGGTCTAACCCCCATTTGACCCCCCTTACCCCATTTCAAAAAGGTGGTTGCCATTTGAAAAAACATGTTTTTGTCTTATTTCTATGCATAACTTCTGCACGTGCAAAGATTAGTGAATTAAATTAGGTGCACATAGCCAGACACTTGATGAATCGATCAGCGGTGGACTCAAGTCCCTAGCTCTTGTAGGACTGGAGTTAAGATTATTTTTTCAAATCAGAACCATAAAGGGGTCTGACACAAATATGTTCTTAATAATTAATTTTTTCACTCCTTATTTGGACTTACTATTCCTATCGCTGAAAGCTCACAATCAAGAATACAAGAAGCGTCAAACAAAGCCAAAGAACTGCTTTGAAGCCAAATTGATTATATGAGATGAAGTTAGCATTACCCTTGTACATGCCCTTATACATATTGACCAACTGCTCTGACATATTCGAAAGGATCAAAGACCATTGTGAGGCAAAGACTTTTTATTTGCTGAAGACTTCAGACAAAATTTGCCAGTTGTACCTCATGTGAACAGAGTTGCAATTGTTCAATCAATACTAAAAGCAAATCTTTTGTGGAATCATGTCAAATATGCATAAATGAGAACCAATATGTGAACCGGAGAAGAAAAAGAATTCGCCGATTGGCTAATTAAGCTGGGTGATGGAAAGCTTACTACAGTAAAACCAATGGTTTTGAACACAATATTATTTGAAGTACCTCAAGATTTCATCAAACCAGATTCTTTAATTACAGCAATATTGAGTGAAAATGTTTCTATTCAAGACATAAGGGAAAATCCGGACTGTGTCATCTTATGTCTCAAGAACAAAGAAACCTTCCAAATCAAAGATCAAATACTAAATCTTCTTAAATGACAATACTCGTATGTGGAGCATTTGTCAATCAACTCAATAAAAGGCTAAATAAAGCAGGATCAATCAACTTTCCCATTGAATTCCTCAATTCTCTCACTCCAACTGGAATGCTCGCACATCGACTTAAACTAAAAACAGCAGCCATAATTATTCTATTGCGGAACATCAGTATGAAAAAAGGATTATGCAGTGAAACAAAGCTTATTGTTACACAATTAAAACCTAACCTCATATTTGGAGAAGTTCATACTGGACCTGCTAAGGGACAAGCAATTTTTATACCACAGATTCTTTTGGATGATTAAACTCCAGATATTTCTTTTCAACTTACACAATGACAATTTCCTGTAAGAGCCACATTTGCTATGATAATCAACAAGTCACAAGGACAAACTCTTCAAAAAGTAGGAATTTACTTACCTAATCCTGTTTTTCCACATGGGCAACTGTATATGACAAAATTGTGATTCAAGGAAAATATCAAAGAGCTCCAAACTTCTGACGATTTCAATAATTTCTAGGAACCCAGGATTTTTACAGCACAAGCTTACACAGCTAGTTTTCTAAAATGTGATTTCCTTATTTCATATTTCTTATTACTTAATAAGAGGAAGGAAAAAAAACAAATTTTACTAAATTCTAATATATATACTAGACATTAAGGCCGTTACAATAACGGGCGCTAGAACAGCAGTGCATAAACATTAGTAGAAACAGTCTATATTAAATGGCAAGGGACCTTGTATGTGGCTGTAATATGCATCACTGTATTGTGTGCCTTTAATTTTCTCTTGCAGTAATACTGGTTTGTATTTCCGTAAAATGCCTGTAATTTTCTCTGAAAGTAATACAGTGGAACCTCGGTTCACGACCATAATTCGTTCCAAAACTCTGGTCGAAACCCAATTTGATCGTGAACCGAAGTAATTTCCCCCATAGGACTGTATGTAAATACAATTAATCCGTTCCAGACCATACGAACTGTATGTAAATATATATATTTTTTACTTTTTAAGCACGAATATAATTAATTATACCATAGAATGCACAGCGTAATAGTAAACTAAATGTAAAAACATTGAATAACACTAAGAAAACCTTGAACAACAGAGAAAACTAACACTGCAAGAGTTTGCGCTATAGCACTACGAATCACTCGCTAAAAACACTTTTTTTAATGAGTTTTAAGCACAGGGGAAAAAAATGAACATTTGAAAAATCTGTAATTTAATAAACAACCAAAAAAGTTAAAATTGCAACAATGCATGTGCGCGCCTGTGTGTGTGTCTCTCTCTCGCGGGCCTGTGTGTGTGTCTATCTCTCGCATGCGCCAGTGTGTGTGTGTGCGTCTCTCTCTCTCTGTCGTGTGTGTGTGTGTGTGTGTCTCTCTCTCTTTCTCTTGCTCTTGCGCGTGCACCTGTGTGTGTGTGTGACTCTCTCGCGCACGCGCCTGTGTGTGTGTGTGTGTGTGTGTGTGTGACTCTCTCGCACGCCGTGTGTGTGTGTGTGTGTCTCTCTCGCACGCCTTGTGTCTGTGTGTCTCTTTCTCTCTCTCTCTCCACAGGGAATGCACAGGGAAGAGACTGAACACGTGCGGCCCCGCGCATGCGCACTTCACCAGAAGACACACACACGGACACCTGGACGCACACAGGAGTTTTATTAAAGAGGATTAGGTTGAAGCAGAGCCTCAGATTCCTACAGGGCCTCATGGGAGGTGGGGTTTGACACAGCCCTGATTAGCCTGCTCCAAGAGCCAGAGTCAGGAGTAAGAAGACGAAGCTTGCCATGAGGAGTGGAAGCAGATGAGAGACAGAGAGAGAAAGGAAGAAGAGGAGAAAAGAAAATGCTGTGTATTCTTTATTTAACTGCGTTTTGTGCTGTGCAAGTGGGAAACGGTTTGGGAAGCATTTCCAACTGAATAAAGCCCGTATCACAGACACAGACACATACACACACGTGTGTGTGTTGAGTGCTGAAGTAAATGTTCTTTTATAAAACTTTTTGTCCCGTGAGCTATAAAAACCAACCATGTTTCATTATATCCATTTTAAACACATAAGAATAGTTATCTGACCAAAAACAAGATTTGGTCCTTTTCTGCATTTCCATGAATTACAGCATGAATCAATTCATCCCTTAAACATTTGCTATTTTGCAAACCTTTTCTCTTCCATTAATTTACACCCAATTTTAATCTGTTAATTGTTGCTGTTAATGCTGATGCAAAAAAAAAAAAAAAGAAACCTAAAAAAAAAAAAAAAAAAAAAAAAAAAAAAAAAAAAAAAAAAAA
>JANRMT010062818.1:28300340-28310441 GCA_026402145.1 Polypterus bichir lapradei
CCAAAAAAAAAAAAAAAAAAAAAAAAAAAAAAAAAAAAAAAAAAAGTGATCTTATTTATTACGTCTGTTTTGAAAGAAGTCTGAATGACTGATGCCACATACCTACCAGACAAACTATAAATAAAAGAAAAATAACATTGTGCACAAGACAGAAAACAGCTTTGGATATCATGCCAGTCCATCATAGACATGCACATATCTACATTCACATTGACTAGTGCAGACTCACCAAATTTACCTAATCTCTAGGTCTTTGGGGAAGGTGCCGGGGAAAATGGAGTACACAGAATAAATCCCATGGAGGCATGGGCTGAACAGGTGAACTTTACAAAGTCAACATCCAGGCACAGGATTCAAACCCAAGTTGCTGTAACAAGGAGGCAGCATCACTAACCACTGTTCCACTATACCACCCCTCAACTGGAGTGTTGGCTCTGTGGCTAAGGATATGCGCTGGCATCCCAAAGGTTGCCGGTTCAAATCCCTGTCACTGCCAAAAGAGATGCTACTCTGCTGGGCCCTTGAGCAAGGCCCTTAACCTTCAATTGCTCCAGGGGTGCTGTACAATGGCTGACCCTGTGCTCTGACCCCAAGGGGTGTGAGAAAAGATGCATTTCACTGCGTGTTGTCCTGTATAACTATGTATGTGACAAATAAATAAATAAATAAATATTATTATGCTACAAATTCCTAATTTAATGCTGAAATCTATTCAGATAATTTTCAAGTGAAAGATCAATAATGATTAAATCTGCTGATAACTTCAATTTATGTTCTACACACATTGTTTGGGACAAAATTGAAAATAAAAACTAAGCGGCCAGCAGTTTTTCCTTTATGTAAAACTAGTTACCCAAAAAAGCTGAATAACACTTCAGTTCATGCAAGTGCTAGGACTTCTAATCAGTCCTGTGCTTTCTATGTCCACAATAAAGCACAACAAACAAACAAACAAAGAAAAGGTTGTGGGGGACAACAAACTTGCAGTATATACCACATAGTTAAAAAAAGATTTGAGAATTCAGTTTGCTTCAACATGCCAAAGATGTGCATAAAAGATTCACTGGCATCTCTAAATTAGCGGGTGTATTACACGTTTTATAATTGACTGGCATTCCATCCAGTGCTGACTTCTCCATTGCTTCTGATGTTACCAAGGCTCTGGTTCCATTTACTACTATACTGAAAAAGAAATCGGTTTTAAAAAAAAACATAATTTACACTAGTCAATAAATGTTTACAAAACGTACTCTTCTATTCCAAGTTGTACTGCACTTGGAAGTGTTACCCTAGACAGGAAGGAGAAAGAAAAGATGCACCTTTTAGATATTGCCAGAATGATGATAATATCATTCATTTTTAATTTCTGCAAAGTGTGTTTTTATCCCCTCTAGCAGCAAATGTGTGAAAGAAATTGGAGCCACCACTATAAAGACAACGATATCTGTCTCATCCCATTAAGGTAAAACATCAGAATTTTAATTCATAAATTAAGTGTACTACAATGCATATATTTGATTATAATAGTTTTTTTACATATTTAACAGGTCATGTTGCTTTTCAGTCATATGTTGATTACTTTTGAGAGAGCTCATTTGTATTCATTTTTTTCCACCCTGCAATGAACTTCCACCCAGGGTTTTTTTCTGCCTTGAGCTACACTAGCTGGAATAGGCTTTGGCCCCCCTGCAACCCTGGTGTGGATTAAGCGAGTTAGAAAATGACATGACAAGTACTCAGTTTCCAGTCATTCTGCATTAGTCTATAATGAATATCAATACATCTGCTCAACTGAATTTCAGTTCAATTGGAATATTTATTTTTATATAACACAATGCCTACTTATAAACTCAGGACACTGTACGTATTTACAAATTTAGCAAATTACAGCTTGCCATGATATACAAAACAAAATCCTATTTCATAAAATAAAATGCAAACACAACTAGTCTACTGCATATACAAGTATGTCCACTTTATTGAGAGCACATACCTATCCCCATTTACAGACTGTTTAATCAGTGACAATCATATTTATGAAAACGTTGTTCAAAGTAGATAAGCAGATAGATACTTTATGTGTAGATGGTGTTTATGAGCAGTTCAGAAGGAGAATAGGCAAAGCTAAAGATTTAACAAGATCTGAACATTTTAATTGGTGTCAAATGTGCTGCTTTGAATATCAATATCAGCATTCCTGCTTAATTTTCAAATACAACAGTTATTTCTCGAATATGTACCATCCAAAAAAACTCCTAGTCAACAGTGATACTGGCTGATCATTTAAAGGGCTGTTATACAGTAACAAATCTGCTACAGTCAGTTAATTAACTGCAAAGTAAAAAAATAATGTGCCGAAAGATGCATAACTGTATGCCTTTACAACAGGGTTGTTTTTGTTTGGGGGGGGGGGGTAAACGCTAACATTATTCAAAGTTATTGCCTGTTTTTACCTGCATTTTTAATTTAATATTGTTTTTTGTATCAGTATGCTGCTGCTGGATTATGTGAATTTCCCCTTGGGATTAATAAAATATCTATCTATCTAAAATGGATGAAAGGCAGGTGATCATGTGCAGGTAATAATTATAGACTAAAAGAATCTGGGAGGTATTTCTTCATCAATACCTTTGTAAGGCACAATTCAGTATAAGCTGATTTTTTTTTATTAGTTCAAAAGAATATGTTACTTAACTTTGCAAGTGAGATAAATCAATATATTTTAGAATGTTAAAGTCACATTACTTTTTTTACCAATCATTGCTACTATCTAAAACTAATCTAATTTTAGCATTAATGTGTGTAATATTGATTTATCCAGTACTACACTTTTATAAAACAATATTAGCAGCCAGTTTCATTAATGTTTATATCAAGCTAACAATTTTCATGATTAAGTTACCCAAGGTAGTGTTTGAAAGTAATACAGACACAACTTTGAAAGAACATTAGCAGTAAGACCATTACACACACAAACATGGAAGCATGTCTTTGTACTATGAAGCTTAACAGTAGATACAAATTAAACCAGGGCTAAAGTTGTGAGAGTTGCCCAAATGTTCCCATATAATGAATAATATGGTCAGCAGATAAACATATTCAAGTTAGAGTTAATGGCAACTCCAGTATGGTTATGCGAGTATGCCTTTGCGTCAGAATGGCATCCCACCCAGGACTGCTTCTTGTCTTGTACCCATTGCTAGTATACAGACCCTCTCTCCTTCTGTGATTCTACATTGGAATAAAAAAATACTAATGTAAAGGGCGGGTGAACAATTAAAACAAACAATTTTCCAACTTTCTCTGTCTGTAGACATGCAAATATTTCTAGCATTTTATCTATGCATTTTTTACATCAATACTATTCTCTAATATGTTTTCAGAATTTTAAAAGAGCAGATTTAACCGGTAGAAAGCAGGATACAGATGCCACTTAGATGATTCTGAATCAAATACACTGTCATAGTCCCCTGTTATAGACTGGAATCTCATCCAGGGTAGATGGCTATTCTTTTTTTTCATGGAATTTTTCTTTTTCTTTGAAACACAGGTCACAAATGTAATTATACTAGTTTTAACAATAGAGAGCAGAATGCCAGCAGTCAAAGTCAAACAAATCACAAGTTTTAAATTCCTTGTATCAAATTACATGACTATTTTTAAATTTGGTCTTAAATATTTTGATGCAGGAATTCTGGCATAATTCTGGAATGAAGTAGATAATTGAACACTTTCAAGATTCTTGTTATGAACCAAAAAGAAGCTTCTTTTCCTAAAACAAACATTCACTATAACTTATACCTTGAGCCCAAGTCATCACATGGATTAATTTATGCATAATGCTTGTTTGATTATATTTCTGAGAGGTATGCCAAAGCTCAAAGCATAGAATTAAAAAAATAAATAAAGACAATACAAGAAACAGAAATGCTGAATTTATCATGAAAATTACGAAACAAAAAACAAAACATTTTCGACTGTGCATCATGAGTGAAGTACAATATATAGAAAGAGATAATTAAATGTACACACACCCTGTGTTTTTTTTTTCAATTTTTGCAAGACAAAACTCATCAAAAATGCTCAGCAAGTGGTCAGCAACTAGCACTACACAGTTCGCCTGCATCGTGCCAACAGCTAACTTCGGTTTGAGAAGGCATTTGTAATGAATAGTGGTATAATTACTACTTATAAAAAGCACAGTTAATACAGTCTATGTAATTAACATAATTTTGCAAAGAAATTACAATGATTAATAATACTGTAGAATTATCATAGGAAATTTATGTATCATTGGAAGGTGTACAATGTACTAAGGAATAGACACTGAACATTGTCAACAGCTTTGGTAAAGTAAATAAGCAACTGTAACAGAATCAGCACAGAAAGGAACACACAGTTACATTTTGGGTTAAAAAGTATTTCCAGGTTTACCAGCTTAACTAAACTACACTCTTTTAATCCTGAGCAAATAAGTTTTTTGGAGAACTGCATACAGTGTTCCAAAACTTAACAGCATTGATTAAATGAATCCAGTGTATTTTAGTTAACCATTTTGAGCACATTTAAAGCAGAAAACACACCCACAAAATGAATAATAAATAACCTGTAGTCATTAAAGAAAAAAATCTAGGGTAAGTTGTAATAGTAGTAGCAGAATTCATCATGTATGACTGCAAATACAATATGACCCCACCCCAATTCAAACGCATTCTATGTTGATTGACATGAAAAGGATGTAAGGCATGAAACTGCCTTGATTACCTATGGGATTTCAAAAAATTGATTCAGCACTCTTCTCTTCCTTAAGTAAACATGCTGAAAATAATGCAAAGCGAAGGCTGTATTTCCTGCCAAAACATTCTTCCCTTCCCTATGTAGTTAAGCCATTCTTAATAATTAACTTTATCTATCATATTGAAAAACAAATAATGTAACGGCTTTTACACAATATACAGTATAGAAATAACTTGAAGGAAAAAAATGAACTATTTTCATTAATATTTATAATAATATAAAAAAAAAATCACTATTGGTACTATTTAGGGTGCTTTATGGTGTCCCATCCTAAGTACACACAAGAGTTTCCAAGTAAATAAACTTAAGCACGTTGTAACAAAAGCAACAGCTTTTATCAAGAATTGACAGATTACAAACTATTATCTCTACTGTACTATAATAGGTAGCATCAGATCTTTCTTTCTCTTTTTTTTGTTTAAATCTTTTGGAAGATCATGGATTAGACATAAGAAATTGATCCATCTGTCTTCTTAAGCCCCTTAACTTATGCAGGACTGTAGTGAGCTAGAGATCATTACAACAGCTTCAGGAACAAGGCAGGAATCAATCCTGAATGGGTCACCAGTATATCATAAAAGGTACAAGGGATGATGAGAATGATTTGAATATCAGTTAAAGAAAAAAATATATTGATGATAAACATAATACATAAATCAGGCATAATTTTGAACAACAAAGGGGAGTACATTGAGCAGCAATATTTGTAAGTATTTGCCACACTGAAAACATACAAATAAAAGCATATCAACTCTTTGAGGGCTGAATATTTCTTCCAGAAAGCTCAGTTTTCTGAAAAGCACACATAAATCAACATAAAATGTCTGTTGCTGCGTGCTGAGGCTGCTGTTGTCACCTGTTGGCGTCTCTGGCATCAGCGGCTGTGCAGGGGGCAGCTCAGCAGCAAGTGGGAATGCACGGCGGTCCTGCTGATGGCCATCTTCTCACGGCAGGTCAGTGGCAGTGGCAATTGGAGTGCAACGCAATCTGTTTTCTTCCTCGTTATCATAAGTGGCGGTCCTACCAGCCGAACATTGCTGTAGGCACATCAGCTACAGCTAACTTTCCTTCAAGCAAAGAGAGTCAAACTAAGACGTAACCAGCCGATTACCATTTTCTACCCCTGAATTTCGACAAAAGTTGACATCTGCCTTGAAAGAGTTAAAGCATTATGGTCTCACTGTAGAAAGTATTATCAGCTTTAAGTGCTTTCATCTGCAGTTTATAAGGTCTTTTTCACCTTTATATCAGTTTTTTGGGTTGGTGGTGAGGGGATTTGTTCCTACCTTGCGCCTTGTGTTGGCTGGGATTGGCTCCAGCAGACCCCGATATAGCGGATTGGATAATGGATGGATGGATGGATGGTGAGGGGAGGGTGGTGGTGATTGAGTCCAATGTGAATGTATGGGTGGGAATGTCTTATAGATGACTTGCTTTCTGACTGGGACTGTTTATTCCATTTTACACCCTACTGTTTATGTTGCTTTCAAAGATATTGAGTACAATACAAGCATAGAGAAGGGATACATATATGGTTTGGACACAAGTCATCCTATTTTCATACGCAAGCCTGTATACAACAACTTTAGCCAAGAGAAAAGTATAATATATTGCATCCATTTTTTTGGATTAAATAACTACCAGGATAGTTTAAGGCACTCCTTTGTAAAATAATGAAGGCTCATTTAGAATTAATGATACTACTCCAGACAATAAATATCAATTGACACAGAGCGAGCAATATCATTAAATTGTTTGCAAGGTGAGTGTGGGTGGCATAGTGTGTGTGTATGAGTGGGCCCTGTGATGGACTGGTGTTGGTTTTGGTTCATGTGTTGCTGTGCAGATAGATCTAAATTTATAGATTAATTGGGATTGAAAATGTTATATTAAATTTAATCACACAAATGAATATTGTTCCATAGTAGAGTTCTGGATGTTTTCCAGGTCAGTATGAGTTCACACTGCAGTGAACTGGTGCTCAATCTAGTGTTGTTACCGCTCTTGTGTCCAGTGCTGCTGAATATTTTTTAGCCCCCCGACTCCAAATTGGATCCAGTGGGTTTTCCAAATACATTGGTGAATTGAAAAATGCTTTACTTTAATGTTAACCTTATGGCTGGCAAACCTTGTGTGTTTTGAAAAACATTATAACAGACACATGTTTAATAAGTTGTTAAATATAACAGTCATAACTATTAGGTCATCAACTTTATAAAGTTGCATATGCTCTATTAATTTTAGCAAATTTGCTTTTAATTTTTAAACATCGTGATTAATATAGAAAATGTAGGAATTTGATAAAGGGTTCACAATCATTTTTTTATTCCAAGTTCCATAGCCTGAAGAAAATATCAGTGGAGTACTGAAACTATAAGCAGTTTAAGCATTTATCAAATAAAAGGTCAAGAGTGTGTACTGTCACATTTCTTCCATGATCCGTAAACTGTTGACTTTTGCTAATTAATCATGACATCAAGCAACAGCTGACTTGGTTGTTAAAGCTATGAAATGCCACAGTCTGCACCTGACACTGCCCTTTATATGCCATTTATTATATTCCAGCTCTCAGTTCACTGCATCTCCACTAGTACATTAGCCTTAAAGGTGAATGAAAAAAAATTGGAAAAAAAAAGTAAAAAGTGTACTATATATTTAAAACATGCTTATTTTAGTAGCAAAGGTAACGATTTTAACAATTTCAAGAGACAACTTGGAGGTTGTATACTTTTGCATCTGCTGTAAAGACGTATTGCATGAGTTTTGACCTCAGGCATTGATAAATTGCTTATTAGTGATCACATCTAAAAGAAAATGTGAATGTTTATTGACGAAGAATGTCTTTTTTAACTTCCAGCCTTGTATTCAATTCTGTAAACCTACAATATAAGAATATTTATCATTTGACTGACAAAAAAGCTTGAGTTCAAAAACAGCACTAGAATGTGACAATGTGTCTTCTAGAGATTTTGATATATTAACTAAAAACAGGTGACCTATGCTTAAATTGAGGTTGAGGTTGAAGGTTACAAACAATTTAAGATGGGATTACTGCTAAAGATTAAGGATGTGTAACAATGATATATAGAAGTAGGGAAGGTCAAGAATTTGTAGTAAACTAATAAAAACACAGCTGCAAGCAGCAATAAGATATAGTGAACAGTTTACACAAATAAAGATAGATGGCCACTTTACAACTCTACTAAGGTTCCTCTAAGGTGTTTAAATGTTTTTTCCATGTTCAGATACTTACTACATTCTCGGGCATTATTATCAGTAACTGTACACCGATAAATCTCAGCCTCACTGTCACACAGGCATGGAACAGTATTCATTAGTGAGATCAAATTTAACATAATATTTTCAGTCCTAGTTATGGTGGGCACAGCTACTCCTACAGCAAGAACCATCCCTGTGCCCACTCATACACAAACACTTGCCCATCCACAATCACATTCACTTGGGACGAATATAAACTTGGCAATTAACTTAATACATGTTCTGGAAAACTACAGTACCAATAGGAGATCCACTTAGACATTCTCCTCTGAATGTTTGATCTCTGAAGCAGAAATCCTAACTCCTGTGCAGTTGTTAGTAAAATATGTGATTTAGATATCTGTTGATAAAATCTTTTCTAATAATGATAATATGGCAGCACTAGGTTTTTATTATTATTGTAATTAATTTAATTGTACTTCTGATAGTTTTTATTGGGAGGAGAAAAAAAAAAACATATCTGCCAAACTAATTACTGGTTAACAGGGGTGGAGACAAATTTAAAGATTAATTAAATTAAATTAAGCTAGTTGAAAACCAATATTTTTCTAATGCAGGGCCTCAAATCAAGATCAGTAACAAACTCAAAAGGTCAGACGCATGCCAATTTCAAAACCAGAATAAACAAAACACATGCACAGCCTTTCATGCTGAAGAGTGGTAACCTAAACCAAAGCCAAAAACCATTAAACTAGTATCACGCATGTGCATCAGAGGGTCTCCTTACAAGCCCATCTGAGGTACGAGATAACCCATCGGAACAAGGAGGTGCTGTCGCTAACATGTGTTAATCCATTTCTTTCCCCACAACACTGAGAAACCACCCAGTGATAAAAAGCCCGCCCGCCTGCCCAAAAGGAGGCATCTTTTGCACATAGCAGACCACCTGACAGCGCTCCCTAAAAAGACATGAAATTAGATAGCTGAAAAACCTATGATTTCCCTTTTGCTGATTTACCCAGTTTTGCGGTGGGCTGGCACCTTGCCTGGGGTTTGATTCCTGCCTTGTGCCCTGTGTTGGCTGGGACTGGCTCCAGCAGACCCCTGTGACCCTGTAGTTAGGATATAGCTGGTTGGATAATGGATGGATGACTGATTTACCCAGTTGGTCTGTATCTTGAAGCCATAAAGGCAATTATTTAATTTGACAGTCCAAAATAAAACAGGACAACCCGGTTGGTGTCCCAACCATTCTTTCATCTTTGTCTTCTCATTCTGGTACGTGGCTACACTAGATTTTTTCAGAGGCTTCTACTTGGTCCAACACAATACGATTACATTTTAAAAGTTGTTTTATCCCTTTTTTGCTTGAGATTGTCAGCTATTCTCTTCAAACTTTTTCCTTGCCATTTTGAAATAATTGAAAAATGTCTTCTTCTGCAAAGATCAAGGTTCTGCCCTTTTTTTTTTGTTACCTTACTCTGTCATGGAAAGACATTACTATACAGTAGTGTTACCAGCAGGAACTAGGGAACAAACAAATAAATAACAAGAAAGAAATATAAGACAGATATAATCCCAACACCACCAGATCCTGACAAATACAAAGTATAAAATATTACTCTTTACCTGATCTTTGAAGCACTTTCTGCTCAGATGCCTGAAGAACTGCACAAAACTGCTTGTTCTTGTTATTTTGAATGCATCAGGGTTGTCTAAATCAGCAGAGCCTTCTTTGTACAATAAATATTGCTTCACTTTTGTTATATAAATAGAATATTTTCCAGAAAACCAGAATAAATGTTATAACTTAATATACAGTGGCTTGCAAAAGTATTCGGCCCCCTTGAACTTTTCCACATTTTGTCACATTACAGCCACAAACATGAATCAATTTCATTGGAATTTCACGTGAAAGACCAATACAAAGTGGTGTACACTTGAGAAGTGGAACGAAAATCATACATGATTCCAAACATTTTTTACAAATAAATAACTGCAAAGTGGGGTGTGCGTAATTATTCAGCCCCCTTTGGTCTGAGTGCAGTCAGTTGCCCATAGACATTGCCTGATGAGTGCTAATGA
>JANRMT010062818.1:28310451-28331616 GCA_026402145.1 Polypterus bichir lapradei
TACAAATACAGCTGCTCTGTGACGGCCTCAGAGGTTGTCTAAGAGAATATTGGGAGCAACAACACCATGAAGTCCAAAGAACACACCAGACTGGTCAGGGATAAAGTTATTGAGAAATTTAAAGCAGGCTTAGGCTACAAAAAGATTTCCAAAGCCTTGAACATCCCACGGAGCACTGTTCAAGCGATCATTCAGAAATGGAAGGAGTATGGCACAACTGTAAACCTACCAAGACAAGGCCGTCCACCTAAACTCACAGGCCGAACAAGGAGAGCGCTGATCAGAAATGTAGCCAAGACGCCCATGGTGACTCTGGACGAGCTGCAGAGATCTACAGCTCAGGTGGGGGAATCTGTCCATAGGACAACTATTAGTCGTGCACTGCACAAAGTTGGCCTTTATGGAAGAGTGGCAAGAAGAAAGCCATTGTTAACAGAAAACCATAAGAAGTCCCGTTTGCAGTTTGCCACAAGCCATGTGGGGGACACAGCAAACATGTGGAAGAAGGTGCTCTGGTCAGATGAGACCAAAATGGAACTTTTTGGCCAAAATGCAAAACGCTATGTGTGGCGGAAAACTAACACTGCACATCACTCTGAACACACCATCCCCACTGTCAAATATGGTGGTGGCAGCATCATGCTCTGGGGGTGCTTCTCTTCAGCAGGGACAGGGAAGCTGGTCAGAGTTGATGGGAAGATGGATGGAGCCAAATACAGGGCAATCTTGGAAGAAAACCTCTTGGAGTCTGCAAAAGACTTGAGACTGGGGCGGAGGTTCACCTTCCAGCAGGACAACGACCCTAAACATAAAGCCAGGGCAACAATGGAATGGTTTAAAACAAAACATATCCATGTGTTAGAATGGCCCAGTCAAAGTCCAGATCTAAATCCAATCGAGAATCTGTAGCAAGATCTGAAAACTGCTGTTCACAAACGCTGTCCATCTAATCTGACTGAGCTGGAGCTGTTTTGCAAAGAAGAATGAGCAAGGATTTCAGTCTCTAGATGTGCAAAGCTGGTAGAGACATACCCTAAAAGACTGGCAGCTGTAATTGCAGCAAAAGGTGGTTCTACAAAGTATTGACTCAGGGGGCTGAATAATTACGCACACCCCACTTTTCAGTTATTTATTTGTAAAAAATGTTTGGAATCATGTATGATTTCCATTCCACTTCTCATGTGTACACCACTTTGTATTGGTCTTTCACGTGGAATTCCAATAAAATTGATTCATGTTTGTGGCTGTAATGTGACAAAATGTGGAAAAGTTCAAGGGGGCCGAATACTTTTGCAAGCCACTGTATTGATATCCTCAAAAATTAACAAGTAGGACCAATATTTCCAAAACAAATACACTAGCTTAAACATCCACTGTAAAACCAAGAAACAAAGGAAACATAAAAGTGCCTACCAATTTATTTTAATAGTTATAAGGAAGAATTGTAGCTTGTCTTTATCTGGATGCAAATGAAAAACAGTGTGAAGGTTAAAATGAAGCCACTTAAACTTACAAATGAAATATTCACAATAGCACTGTTTAATTTATTGACTAAGCTCAACTCACAGCAGCAGTAAAAACTACAGATTATATGTCCATTCATCAATTTTCTGAAGTAGTTTATACTACTATAATGTTACACAGAGTTTCCAGAATATATGAGACACAAGGGAGTAGCCAGCCCTGTATAAGACACCAGTCCACTTAATATATTTAATGATAACATAGCATTATCAACCCTACTTAATCTAATCTTGGGATTTGAGGAGCTAGGGCCTATAAATGGCAGCACTGAACGTAAGTCACTGGGCATATACAGTGGGTACGGAAAATATTCAGACCCCCTTCAATTTTTCACTCTTTGTTATATTGCAGCCATTTGCTAAAATCATTTAAATGAATTTTTTCCTTCATTAATGTACACACAGCACCCCATATTGACAGAGAAAAAAAGAATTTTTGAAATTGTTGCAGATTTATTAAAAAAGAAAAACTGAAATATCACATGGTCCTAAGTATTCAGACCCTTTGCTCAGTATTTACTAGAAGCACCCTTTTGAGCTAATACAGCCATGAGTCTTCTTGGGAAAGATGCAACAAGTTTTTCACACCTGGATTTGGGGATCCTCTGCCATTCCTCCTTGCAGATCCTCTCCAGTTCTGTCAGATTGGATGGTAAACGTTGGTGGACAGCCATTTTTAGGTCTCTCCAGAGATGCTCAATTGGGTTTAAGTCAGGGCTATGGCTGGGCCATTCAAGAACAGTCACAGAGTTGTTGTGAAGCCACTCCTTCGTTATTTTAGGTAAACCTTCGGCCCAGTCTGAGGTCCTTAGTACTCTGGAGAAGGTTTTTGTCCAGGATATCTCTGTACTTGGCCGCATTCATCTTTCCCTCGATTGCAACCAGTCGTCCTGTCCCTGCAGCTGAAAAACACCCCCACAGCATGATGCTGCCACAGCCATGCATACCAGAGAATCTTAGATGGTGAGAAATAAGATTCTCTGGTCTGATGAGACCAAGATAGAACTTTTTGGCCTAAATTCTAAGCGGTATGTGTGGAGACAACCAGGCACTGCTCATCACTTGTCCAATACAGTCCCCACAGTGAAGCATGGCGGTGGCAGCATCATGCTGTGGGGGTGTTTTTCAGCTGCAGGGACAGGACGACTGGTTGCAATTGAGGGAAAGATGAATGCGGCCAAGTACAGAGATATCCTGGACAAAAACCTTCTCCAGAGTACGAAGGACCTCAGACTGGGCCGAAGGTTTACCTTCCAACAAGACAATGACCCTAAGCACACAGCTAAAATAACGAAGGAGTGGCTTCACAACAACTCTGTGACTGTTCTTGAATGGCCCAGCCAGAGCCCTGACTTAAACCCAATTGAGCATCTCTGGAGAGACCTAAAAATGGCTGTCCACCAACGTTTACCATCCAACCTAAAAGAACTGGACAGGATCTGCAAGGAGGAATGGCAGAGGATCCCCAAATCCAGGTGTGAAAAACTTGTTGCATCTTTCCCAAGACGACTCATGGCTGTATTAGCTCAAAAGGGTGCTTCTACTAAATACTGAGCAAAGGGTCTGAATACTTAGGACCATGTGATATTTCAGTTTTTCTTTTTTAATAAACCTGCAACAATTTCAAAAATTCTTTTTTTTGTCGGTCAATATGGGGTGCTGTGTGTACATTAATGAGGGAAAAAATTAATTTAAATGATTTTAGCAAATGGCTGCAATATAACAAAGAATGAAAAACTGAAGGGGTCTGAATACTTTCCGTACCCACTGTATAATTTAAGAAATTCATGTTCATATATTTAAAGATTCATTATCCATGTTGCTTTGAGTGTTGAATTTATTATTGATTCATGTTAAAAATTCAAAACCTGATCATTTGGTTTTGCTGATAAATATATGCTAGCTTTTTTATGTTCAACGCAATGATAAATTTATAGGCCACTAACAAATTATGAAAAAGTCAACAACAGCTTGACATTTTCTTTACAGATGTAATCATTCTAAAATATTGCTTGTATTAAATTCAGACTATTCGGCTCATTTCACTTTTAAGCCCAGCATGCTAAAACTCATTTTGCACTGACAGCCCACTAATTTTGTGCATCCCTCATTTCTTTAAGACACAAACTGCTAAAGGGGACCAACGTCTTTCAAAAGAATGTCTGTGACAACATGACTGCAATACCGAAGAGTAAACCTTCCTAGGCATACGATTAGATATATAAACCAATAAATATGCAACCTTAATTCAATATTAGGCCTTTCTATAGTGGACACCCCAATCAAAGGCACTTTACGAGACCAGATACAATGTACAACTGTTTATATATTTTCTTATAGTTAGAGCAAAGGAAAGTTAAATAACATGCTGTTCTTTGCTATGCAGGAGCATATTGTCCAAACTATAGTAATATAGTGTGTTAATCTGGAGAGGGCTGTCAACCACAGTGTACTCACTAAAGGGCTGATTCACCCAAGACTACATTATGTGCAGACTGCCCATTATTAAATCTGAGCATTTTCACATTACCAGACTACAAGACTGTCAGCCATAGCATGCGACCACGGCAGTTGGGGCCTCAGCCACCAAGTTACAGACTTGCTCATATAGTGCTGTTTCACCCAAAACTATACACTGACATTATTGAGAATGTTTTCTCCCACCTCTACTGACCTGGAATAAATAATCAGCTCTTAATTCCCAGGAGAGAAACAACAGGCAAAACAGCGCAGAATGAAACCTGTTCTTCTTTTCAATATAATCTAAGTTTAACACGGTATGAAGAAGCATAGGCAGAAGTACAAAATAAGGTATACAACTTGGATTCTGGCAGCTACAGCAATTTTAAGGCGTTCATTCCCTGTTCATGTGGCACATTTCTAATTTACAAAGCCTCTCCAGAAACAGAGTCACAGCTGCTTGTGACATTTGAAGAATAAGACTACCATCCTCTACCCAGGTTATTGTCTAGTTTTTATCTCTTGTCTAGTAGACATGTCAATCCTGCGAATACTGAGACATGCCTTCTTGCTACATTTATTTTAAAGAAAACCCGCAGGTAAATAATTAATGTACAAACACACTATTTGGATGTTTGGATAAAATCTTTTGACAAAAACATAAGCAATCCATTGTTGACCTTAACCAAATCAAACAGGAGCACTAAAACAAGCACCAGTTGTTAAACCTTAACAAAGTTAAGCCCATGTCACTTTAGAGGACTTTTCCAGTGATTTTCAGTAGCAACCTTCATTTACATAATCTGTCGGAGGCAATTAGCAGTACACTTCTCTGAAGCTGCTCACTTAACATGACATTCCATAATAAATGAGACCTATTAGCCTGCAACTGGCTAGGATAAAATCAAACATGTTTGATTTTCTTCTTATTTGGAGGGGCATGCTGTGTACACAGAAGAGTTGACAACCAAATAATCCAATGAATGCCCATCCGGAAGTACAATGCATAGATTGAAGTGATGAGGTAAGGTCCATGTGTGTTTTGAACTTTGCAAACAGAAGAGGAGCTCATCTACCCGACGTCACATATTTTGCACACCATAACAGAATGATAAAAAGAGTTAAATGGCAGAGATGGTAACACTATGTAAAGTGCTGTTCCATCAGGCAACACACTATTGGTTGTCAGTAGAGGCAAGAACAATTGTACTGCAAGATCAGCATTCAGCTGGTAAATGTCACATGGGCTGTTATCTTTTATTTAATTTAACACAGTGCAGTGACGAGATCAGCGACTGCGATCTGCAAATCTGACATGCCTTACAACAAAAAGACACATAATATGATTTTGGCTTTAAGGAATTCCAGTAACATAGGTTCAGCATTTCAGCCATTTAGTTCAGCATTTCAGTAGCAAAGTCCGTGTAATCTCTCCTGTGGGAATGCCTCCAGTCAGCTCCAAATTGTGAAAGCTTCCAAAATTTTCATCCACATATCAAATGCTTAATGTCATACAGTGTTTAAGAGTCAGGAACTGAACTGCCAGCTGGTTTACAGTCAATTTGCTTATGCCACACAAGCTGCCTAGAATACTGGCTATCCAAAAGAAACCACACTGAAGCTTATTCACACACCCCACAGCTCAATGTCTAAGAAACAAAGTAAAGAAATTCAATTAGAAAAATGTGGCTATAAAATAATCTGACTTTACAGTCATTCGGTCACTTTGGCTGGTTATCCAAGGAAGTGCATTAACATACTGTAGGTAAGGAAGACAAAAAACATTATTTAAATAAATGCATATCTTGATATTTGGTTCAAAATAAAGGAAAAAGAGAAAAACCTAGTCTCCACTAAACCCTAATTAACAGAGCAACAGGCGTTCTACCAATTCTGAATGAGGCAAATTCAAAGAACACATGTTCAAGTATGCCATTTAATTAATCTCATAGCAGGAGTTTTATGTTAAAGGTTTAAGTCTGTACTTTACCTATGATATATTATTGCAATTACAAGTAAAAGGAATTCAAACAGTTGGTAGTACCAGACAATGTGTTATTGTTACATGGAAATTGAAATTGACTTAGCAAACCAATATTTGAGAAAAGGAAAAATATGTTTTTGTTACAAAAGCTAATAAAAACAATATACCAATGTGTTATGATTTATTTTATCTTTCAAAAAAATCCCAAAGATACAGTGAAAGCCACAAGAAAATTGCAGGAGAATATCTGATATTTCAAAACATGTTTCATCTTTTTTAATCCTTGGTGTTACAAACACATTCCACCTTCATAGGAATGCCAAGCAGGTGACCCAAGAGCATTTAACAGGTTATATCCAAGTAAGAGGGTTCTAGGGCCTTATACAAGGTATTAGTACATATGCCAGGATGTCACTTTAGAAACCTGAGATGGCTCTAGACAAACCTAATAAAACTGAAAGGAATAAGCCAAACTGCAGATTAAATAACAAGTATATTAAAAGCAGTGCAGAAAGACAAAATGGACCTTTAAATACTAAGAGTGAAACATATATTTTAATGTGTCCATTTTGATTTACTTTTAAAAATACACCCACTACTTGAAAAAGAAATAAATAAAAATGCAATCATAAAACCAACTGTGGAACCAAAGGATTACCCAGATTTTTTATGGGCTGGTTTTAAAATTACCATTTATCAGGTAAGTGTAAAAAGCATTATGAAAAGCAAGCACAACTGAAACTACATTATTGGTTTTAAGAATGAGTCAAAATATTAAAAATTATGTATTATCAGCAGTGTACTAGGAGCAGAAGCCAATTCCAACCAATAAAAAATAAAGTAAAGAAATTATATGTCATAAATAAGATTTATACCATAATGAGTGACAAAATAAATTAACCAAACTAGAAAGATAAGAAGCACCAGTGGATGTTACAGCACTAGAGAATCTGTACAAAAATAATAAAGAAATAAAGTTGCTCAGCAGCCATATTAAGACAAGCAACACCTCCAATATACACTCATTTGATGAGGAAAATGGAGTAAAATGAACTAAAGCAGGTGTCAGAGTGGATCTTCAAAGCAATGTCATTAAGGAAAGTACCTTCATTCATTTAAATTAGTAAGCACATCCATAACTAACCATGAACTGCAATAGCGCATTTATAAAATACCAATGGGTTTTAAAAGGAGACGTCCTGCATCCAGTAACAAAGGCTCAGTTCAAGATGATCTGTCATTATCCTGTCAGCTTATTACACATTAAAGATGTCCTTTTTTCCACATATTTGGAACCCTTTCAAAGCCAAAAAAATTATTTCATATGCAGAATGAAGCAGTTCTTAAACAATCACTGATACTATGAGGAACTACACATTACCATTTTACAAACGTTATTTTTAAAAGTGTGCTTCACACTGTAGCACACAGTGGGCATTACCCGTTCTGATGGAGGTTTAGGCCTTTTAAAACAACAGATTTAACAGGGATACGGAAATTCAGCTATATACCCTCTTAACTGAACTGAACTGAAGCTCATACCAACCTTTTGGTCAGCCCTGTACTTCATTTGATAACAAAGATGTAAATCAGAGTTAATTTAACTCTCCTGAGGCCAAATCAGACAAAAAAGCATCCAAATTGACATTTATCTTAGGCTTGTGACTGAGAACTTAACCTGGCTGGATGTGATGGACAAAATAACTCCCAATATATTATGTATTTACATTTATATAATCCTTGTGTTTATCAATAAATTATATTACTTTATTTCTTAAAATTAATGTTCTTCAGTTACCATAATATAAGTGTAATGACTGGAAACCTCCCCTCCATCAGAGAAAGACAAGGAAAATAAAGTGGAAGCCTTACACAGTTATTTAATAATTTACTGGCATTAGGTAAAGCAAAACTGATAATTAAAATGCTCTTTTTCTCACATCCATACACTATTTCATACATTCATTTTTGGCATGCCTGGATGGCCTTGAACCAAGCCCCGCCACTGGGCCAGAGTTAAAATTTTCACATTATCTTATGACAGAAAAAAACAGAAGAAATGTTTGCAATATTTTAAGAAAGGTATTGGAAAATTACAAAAATTCACATTTCTTCTGTAGCTACTAGTCAAAACCTTTATTGTAGTATTCACCAACCAATTGGTGACCCCTTAATGTATTACAAAACCATTCCCTTATTTAACACTAACGAGCTGAACTATATACCTCAATCGCTCATTATCAATGTTCTATAAAAAATTGCATCTGGTTAAGTTGATACCTAAAGAAATACTTAATACAAAATGGCATTATTAACTACTAGCAAAATACCCACGCTTCGCAGCGGAGAAGTAGTGTGTTAAATAAGTTATGAAAAAGAAAAGGAAACATTTTAAAAATAACTTAACATGATTGTCAATGTAATTTTTTGTCACTGTTATGAGTGTTGCTGTCATCAAGGATTTGATTATCATTATTTCTTTCAATCAGGTTCGTATTTGGAGGACGTGTTGTGTTCAAGTTACATTCCGTGTTTGTCAACCGTTGTAAAGATAACAGGTTTCATTCATCGAAGTGTTCACTACCCAAATCGCTACTCATGAATCTAAGATGTTTAACAGGCATTCCCGGTATTAAGTTGTGGAATTGCTTGCGAGTATTTAGCGATAGCGTCTCTATGAACTTGTGGATTTGACTGTGAGTATTTAGCGGCAGCATGTCTATTAACTTGTGGATTTTTCTGCGAGTATTTAGTGGCAGCGTCCCCATTAAGTTGTGGATTTGCCTGCGAGTATTTAGCGACAGCGTCTCAATGAACTTGTGGATTTGCCTGCGAGTATTTTGCGACAGCGTGTCTATTAACTTGTGGATTTTTCTGCGAGTATTTAACGGCAGCGTCACGAAGTTGTTTTCATCTAGCTGCATCAGAAAATGTACCACAACGTCTGACACGCCTCCTTTTTACTGTTTTCTCACAGCTTGGATTGCTGCGGTCATAAATCGGTTAGAGTTTCATGGTTTGTTTCAATTACGTTAGTATTTGCAGGACTTGTGTTGAAGCAACATTCGGCATCTGTCAAGCGTTGTAAGCATACAACTGGCTTCATCGATAACTTCACATCCAGCTTTTGAGAGTTGAAACATTCATAAACATCAAAGTGTCCACTACTCAGATCGTCACCTGTCAATCTAAGATGTTTAGGAGCCATTGGCGGTTCACCAAAGATTTAAAATATTTGGCCATTTCGGTCGATTTGAAAGTGACAATCGAACAATTCAGTGGCAGCCATCAACTCACATGCAGAAGCATAGGTGAAGGGCTTAAGCATTTCACTCTTATAGTGCTCCTGTCAACCGTAGTATAATTATCTCCTGTACCATTATCAGTCCACACCTTGAACCTGTCCCAGTCATTCAATACATAAGACACAATGTTCCTCCGGATATCAAGACTGAGCCTGATATGGCCGTGCAATATGTAACACAGAGAATGTAAAAGGCAGGCGGCATCTCTGGGCATGGAAACCACTCGGTAAGTGACAGTTCTTTGATCGATGGTGATCACCTCGATAGACATCTCACTACCTAAATCGCTACTCGTGAATCTAAGATGTTTAACAGGCATTCCAGGTATTAACTTGTGGATTTGCCTGCGAATATTTAGCAGCAGCGTGTCTATTAACTTGTGGAATTGCCTGCAAGTATTTAGCGACAGCGTCTCTATGAACTTGTGGATTTACCTGCGAGTATTTAGTGGAAGCGCCTCTATTAAGTTGTGGATTTGCCTGCGAGTATTTAGCGACAGCATGTCCATTAACTTGTGTATTTTTCTGCGAGTATTTAGCGGCAGCGTCACGAAGTTGTTTCCATCTAGCTGCATCAGAAAATGTACCACGACGTCTGACACGCCTCCTTTTTACTGTTTTCTCACAGCTTGGAATGCTGTTGTCATAATCGGTTTAAGTTTCATGGTTTGTTTCAATTACGTTAGTATTTGCAGGACTTGTGCTGAAGTGACATTCGGCATCTGTCAAGCGTTGTAAGCATACAACCACCTTCATCGATAACTTTGCATCGTAATAAACGAACAATAAAACAGTGGAGAAGCCGTGGATTAAATAAAAAGGCTGCAGTTATCAGCAGGGAGACATGAATACCGTGGCGAAGCAAAGAAGGGAATGATGAGACCGGAGCAACGGACGGCCTTATATAGGCAGGCACTCAATTACGTGGGAGGCGTGGTGATGGGGGATGCAAAGCCGCCTCACACAGTGGATTGCACACATAGCTGCAGGCTATGGACGTATATATGTACGTAAGCAGGATCCAATTATGACCGTTACGCATAGAATTTGAATGAAACCTGCTTAACTTTTGTAAGTAACCTGTAAGGAATGAGCCTGCCAAATTTCAGCCTTCTACCTACATGGGAAGTTGGAGAATTAGTGATGAGTGAGTCAGTCAGTCAGTCAGTGAGGGCTTTGCCTTTTATTAGTATAGATCTTCAAATAGGTCTATCTACAATTATAGCACATACTTTTGATAGGTCAGGATAGTTTTTTCGTAAGAACATATTTTATTGTTCTCAAGTGGGACCACAATGCAGGGCAAAAAAATTGATGTTGTGTAAAACAGAACATATAACAATGATTTGTAAAAATTAAATATAGAACAGCCTTAAATAAGACAAAACAGACAAAAAAATCCCTCCTTGGCAAGAAGCAACTAATTATATCCCTTACAGGGAGGTTTTGAGGTTAAAGGTGATCCTAAAATATCTGCGACCCAAGTAATACTGCATCCCAATGATTCCTAGAAGATTATGCCCTTGATACAAATGTGCTGAATATCTATTATGCTTCTAATAAATTTACACTTGACTTGTTAGCATTGGTATTTTTTCCCAGGCTGAGGCATTCATCAATACTACAATGAGTTCCCTGTCAGAATTTTCCTAGTCAAGCCAACAACTGAGGGTCAAAACCTTTCCTGAACAAAATTAAAGTGAAAATTATTTTTGCATGCTGCTTCACAGCTTTAAGGAAATGGGTTCAATTTTCCATTTGATCACCATGTGTATGGATTCTGCACATCATATATTTGTGTAGGTTCTCCAAGTAACTTGGTTTCCTTCCATACCCCAAAGATACTTAAGCTGTACTGACAGAACTGGTCTAGTGCATATGCTTACTTGCATTTGTGTATATCCTGTACATGACTGATAAGTTCAGGTTTGATTCCTGACTTCTGCCAAACACTACTCTAGCTTACCATTAATCTTAGAAAACTGCTATATAAATGTATTTAATTATTATTATTTTATTATCAACCTATTTTGAACTAGGCAAGTAAAAAAAAATGGATAAACGGACAGGTAGGTGGAATATTGATTCCATCCATTGAATATATATTACATAATCAAACATATATTTTTAAAAGTATATAGTATATATTTAACTAGATGTAATTATAGTTAAAAATACAAATAATTGTTTGCCTTTGATTAGGTTTTTTGTGATACATCTCCATTAATCTCTATAGGAACAATTTTTCCAATTGTTAAATTGTTTCCGTTTGCAGCTTTATTGAAATGAAAGAAAATTTCACTACTTTATTTAAAAAACAAAAAGCCTACAGCTGACACTGTATGCAGAGCAGCTTATTTAAAGTAATGCATTTGGTAATATACCAGAATACATCACATCATACCTGGCTGTGAGAGTGACAATATGAATATCCTGTCAGTTGCGGGCTTTATTTTAGTCAAGTGAACAAAACTTTTCTATGTAAAATGATAAAATAGGACGATAACAGAGATCCCAAGTTTGAAATTTGGTTAATAAGACACTTTGGCATATTTAAAAAATAAAGCATATCTTTAGGCCTGGTTTAGATTACAATCACTACACTCAATAGTTAAATGAGTTATAGTATAAACAAACTTGTAAATCAGACAGCGGTAGTTCACTCTAATACTGACACATCAAAGTCCATAGTAACTTCTTTCCATGTCGTTGACATCCATATGGAATTTTTTCATGCTGCTCTTCGCTAACAACTACAAGATGTTCAGGGAAAAATTGCAAACATGAATCTAAAAAGTGAATTTTGAGACCCATGTTGCAACACAATTCCTTATACTTAACTAATACATTTTTCACCATTTTTTCATAATTTTGATCTTTATTTTTATTGACTTAAAACTTACTTCTTGAATGATACCACTGCCTCTCCCTCTTGGTCATTCAGCACACCATCAAGTTAGTCTTCAGAAATCAGTTTTCTAATATCAGGTTCAGCAAAAACGCCCTCAATGATTGATCGTCTGCTAAACCCAGATAACTCAAAGGAATGCCTCCTAAGTACTTCTAGTAAAACCTGTGAGGCTATTGCTGTATTTTTCAATCAAAAAATTAATGATATTGGAAATAACACAGTATATCTCCCCAACACTAAGGATCCTCCTAAACCCCAGTACTCCGTTATAAACAAATTAAACTCTTTCACTAGGATAGATTTACCTGATTTACATAAAATAATTTCTCAACTGAAACCCTCCACCTGTGTCCTTGACCCAATGCCAACAAATTTTTTCAAATAAGTATCAGGCATGCTAATTGATTATATTCTTGACATAGTAAATTCGTCATTAGATACGGGAGTCTTCCCAGACTGTCTTAAGACTGCTGTAGTTAAACCCCTACTTAAGAAAAATAATCTTGACTCCCTCTGCTCCTGAAAATTTTAGACCCATCTCTAACCTGCCTTTCTTAAGTAAAATTCTAAAGAAGGCAGTCATTATGCAGTTAAATGACCACCTCAATAAACATGCTATTCTTGATAAATTTTAGTCAGGTTTTGGAACAAATCACAGCACAGAAACTGCACTTGTTAAAGTACTAAATGACTTGTGGGTAAATGCAGACAGAGGCCATTTATCTGTTCTCATCCTCTTAGATCTGAGTGCCGCATTTGACACCATTGATCATAATATTCTTAGAAATCGCCTTAGTCAATGAGTGGGCCTCTCTGGCAGTGTCTTAAATTGGTCTGAATCCTACCTGGCAGGGAGAAAATTCTTTGTTAGTTGTGGGAATTACAACTCAAAAGACACATGCTATCCTATATGGTGTTCCACAAGGCTCTATCCTGGGTCCGCTGCTCTTCTCAATCTACATGCTTCCGTTAGGTCAGATTATCAATAGCACCTGATGACCCTGATTCTCTTGATTCACTAACACAATGTCTTACTTGTATTTCTGAATGGATGAATAGTAACTTTCTCAAGCTAAATAAAGAGAAAACTGAAATCTTAGTGATTGGCAATAATGGATACAATGAGGCAATTAGAAATAAACTGGATACATTACGATTAAAAGTCAAGGCGGAGGTAAAAAGCTTAGGGGTAACTATTGACTGTAATCTGAATTTTAAATCGCATATTAATCAGATCACTAGGACAGCATTTTTTCACTTAAGAAACATAGCAAAAGTTAGACCTCTTATATCACTGAAAGATGCTGAGAAATTAGTTCGCGTGTTTGTTTTCAGTTGACTAAATTACTGTAACGCAGTCCTCTCAGGAATACCCAAAAAAGACATAAATCGTTTGCAATTACAGGTGCCGGTCATAAAATTAGAATATCATGACAAAGTTGATTTATTTCAGTAATTCCATTCAAAAAGTGAAACTTGTATATTAGATTCATTCATTACACACAGACTGATGTATTTCAAATGTTTATTTCTTTTAATTTTGATGATTATAACTGACAACTAATGAAAGTCCCAAATTCAGTATCTCGGAAAATTAGAATATCAATTAAGACCAATGCAAAAAAAGGATTTTTAGAAATGTTGGCCAACTGAAAGGTATGAACATGAAAAGTATGAGCATGTACAGCACTCAATATTTAGTTGGGGCTCCTTTGGCCTGGATTACTGCAGCAATGCGGCATGGCATGGAGTCGATCAGTCTGTGGCACTGCTCAGGTGTTATGAGAGCCCATGTTGCTCTGATAGTGGCCTTCAGCTCTTCTGAATTGTTGGGTCTGGCGTATTGCATCTTCCTCTTCACAATACCCCATAGATTTTCTATGAGGTTAAGGTCAGGCGAGTTTGCTGGCCAATCAAGAACAGGGATATCATGGTCCTTAAACCACGTACTGGTAGCTTTGGCACTGTGTGCAGGTGCCAGGTCCTGTTGGAAAATTAAATCTGCATCTCCATAAAGTTCATCAGCAGCAGGAAGGATGAAGTGCTCTAAAACATCCTGGTAGACGGCTGCGTTGACCTTGGACCTCAGAAAAAACAATGGACCAACACCAGCAGATGACATGGCACCTCAAACCATCACTGACTGTGGAAACTTTACACTGGACCTCAAGCAACGTGGATTCTGTACTTCTCCTCTCTTCCTCCAGACTCTGGGACCTTGATTTCCAAAGGAAATGCAAAATTTACTTTCATCAGAAAACATAACTTTGGACCACTCAGCAGCAGTTTTGTCTTTAGCCCAGGCGAGACACTTCTGACGCTGTCTCTTGTTCAAGAGTGGCTTGACACAAGGAATGCGACAACTGAAACCCATGTCTCGCATACGTCTGTGTGTGGTGGTTCTTGAAGCACTGACTCCAGCTACAGTCCACTCTTTGTGAATCTCCCCCACAGTTTTGAATGGGTTTTGTTTCACAATCCTCTCCAGAGTGCGGTTCTCCCTATTGCTTGTACACTTTTTTCTACCACATCTTGTCCTTCCCTTCGCCTCTCTATTAAATGTGCTTGGACACAGAGCTCTGTGAACAGCCAGCCTCTTTAGCAATGACCTTTTGTGTCTTGCCCTCCTTGTGCAAGGTGTCAATGGTTGTCTTTTGGACAACTGTCAAGTCAGCAGTCTTCCCCATGATTGTGTTGCCTACAGAACTAGACTGAGAGACCATTTAAAGGCTTTTGCAGGTGTTTTGAGTTAATTAGCGGATTAGAGTGTGGCACCAGGTGTCTTCAATATTGAACCTTTTCACAATATTGTAATTTTCCGAGATACTGAATTTGGGACTTTCATTAGTTGTCAGTTATAATCATCAAAATTAAAAGAAATAAACATTTGAAATACATCAGTCTGTGTGTAATGAATGAATCTAATATACAAGTTTCACTTTTTGAATGGAATTACTGAAATAAATCAACTTTGTCATGATATTCTAATTTTACGACCGGCACCTGTAGTGCAGAATGCAGCTGCTAGAATCCTAACCAGGAAAAGAAAATCTGAGCACATTTCTCCAGTTTTGATGTCACTACACTGGTTACCTGTGTCATTCGGTGTTGACTTTAAAATTCTGCTTATGGTTTATAAAGCCTTAAATAATCTCGCCCCATCTTATATATCGGAATGTCTGACATCTTATATTCCAAATCGTAACCTCAGATCTTTAAATGATTGTCTCCTAAGAATTCCAAGAGCAAAATTTAAAAGAAGTGGTGAAGCGGCCTTCTGCTGTTATGCACCTAAAATCTGGAATAGCCTGCCAACAGGAATTCGCCAGGCTAATACAGTGGAGCACTTCAAAAAACTGCTGAAAACACATTATTTTAACATGGCCTTCTCATAACTTCACTGTAATTTAATCCTGATACTCTGTATATCCAATTGATTATAATAACTATTCGTGGTGGCTCTAAAATCTGTACTAACCCCTACTCTCTCTTCTGTTTCTTTTTTCGGTGTCCTTTTGGTGGTGGTGCAACCACCATCTACTCAAAGCACTGTGATGCTCCAACAGTGATGGATTAAAAGCCAGAAGTTTGGATGACCATCATCATCAAGTCCTTCCATGAGAACCCTAAATACAAAGAGGACTATTTCATTTATGTTAGGTAGAATGCCCAGAGGGGACTGGGTGGTCTTGTGGCCTGGAATCCCTGCAGATTTTATTTTTTTTTCTCCAGCCGTCTGGAGTTTTTTTTTGTTTTTTCTGTCCTCCCTGGCCATCGGACCTTACTCTTTTTCTATGTTAACTAATGTTGTCTTATATTAATTTCTTATTTTGTCTTTTATTTTTCTTCATTATGAAAAGCACTTTGAGCTACTTTTTTGTATGAAAATCTGTTATATAAATAAATGTTGTTGTTGTTGTTACAAAAACAAACCTGGAAACCTTCAGTACAAATGCATAAAAAAAGGCTACACCTTTTGATAAGGCTTTAATAAGGTTTGAGAAGCTCCTTCGTTAAACCAACCTTAATTTGAAGCAGTAGTAGTAGTACCTTATCTGGATCTACCAAGCTAGGTCTGATGATGTTTTTGGCACCATTTTGAAGCTTTTTTTCGAGCTAACCATTTATAGTTTGAAATCAATGTAAATTCTTGGCTCTGCTACTTCACTAACAGAGAAAACATGGGAATTTGGTGTGTAAAAAAAGAAACTAAAAATGTGTTTTGTGAAAAAAATGATTGAGAAAATGTTTTTCATTTCAGAAATCAACAAACAAAAATACACACATTTTTTCAATGAACATGTATTAGGCTGACAGGTTTATTCAATTAAGTTATGAAATCACGATGTAGTAAAACCATTCACTTAAATTTTTATAGTTAAAGCACTGTACAAGTTTAATATCACATAGTAAGCCAAAGGTGGGAATTAAACCAAGAACTTTGTGTTTTTCTGAGATCAAAACCATTACAAAACACTGAATACATGTACAATATTATAATGTTTCATATAAGGTTAAGTATTTCAGGGAAATGTTTTAGAGAAAGGTCCTTACTCTATTGGAAAGGAATAAAACAAAAGCTAGAACAACTTTATTTATTTATTTTTTTTTATAAAGTTCAGATTTTGGGAAATAATAGGACAAAAGCAAACAGTCGATACCATGACATTTTATGCCATTTGACCTAAAAGGATTCTTGTTAAAATACTTAAATTAAATTGATTGTGCTGCAGTTTGTTTTAAAGTGAGCATGCTCCTTCACCTTTATTCCCTAACATATTTTTAGAAGGTAAAGGCCCTATATGATGGAATGCAGACAAAATCATTTGATACTTGATGAACTGCACAGAGAAGACCTCGCAGGGGAATTTTCATGGAACAACCCTAATTTCTTACTAACCAGAAGACAAATAATATCACACCCTAATGGGCACTACAAAGGAAATCAATAGAAGCAACACGACATGGTGATAAACCAAATTAATAGAAAAAAACAAAACATATGTTTGCCCTTACTTAGCATTTGCTATCCTGGCAAGAGCAAAGTTACTTGCTCACACCAGTTTCTGTCACTCATAATCCTTATTGTTTAGTAGAAGTAGGCAATGGTGCATACAAAAAAGGTATTTAACATCATTCTCTTAAAATACATTAACATACATTTTTCCTCTGTACACTACAAAGCTCTTAAATACTACTATAAAATCAAATGCAGATTTCCAAGAAGACAAGACTGAAGTTCCATTTGTTCATTTAACTATTTACTGAGCCTATGTCATCCGATTGCAACATTGAATATTTCTGCCTCTCCATATTTCAAACTGCCTTCCTTTAATCTAGTACTTTTACACCTTGCATAGATTCAATATTTAATTATCACTGACGATCAGGAGGTGTGAAGTTTTTCTTTTTGTCATTGTTTTAATGGCTGCAAGCATTGGGTTGCTTGTAATATGTTCTACAGTTCAAAAAAATAATTTTTAGAGGATATATTAACACTAGAATTACCAGAGCCTACGAAAAAACTCGTAGATCCGTCCCACCTTAAATTGCTTCTTAAAATTGTTCACAGCTCTCCATCAGCGTCTTTTGTCATCTAAATGCTCCCCACCGACTTAGAACATGCACAAACTTCTCCCAGCTCATGCCTTGATTGATTTTCTGGGAGTGAAGTGGAGTTTTAGAGTGGAAATAATAGATCATTATTTGGAATACATGCATTTCATGTGTGTTCCGTTTCTACAGTAATCTGTGTAAACACATTTTTAAAACAGAAACTTTTTTCATATTCTAGTAGTAAATGACAAAATGTAGAAATAAACTATATAATGTATAAAGCCTGAAGTCCAAATATCAAAGAAACACTTTCACAAAAGGTACAAATATAACAGAACAAATGCGCTTTTATTCTAAAGTGTAACTGCAGAAAAAAATGCCGCCTTAGCAGGCCATACTGACACATATTCACTACAACTGGCGCGGTGGCGTAATGGTATCAGCTGCTGATTGGGAATCAAAAGGTCATGAGTTCGATCCCTCACGACTCCATTTTGAGAAGTAAACTGATCTTATTCTTACTATTTTAGAATAAAAACATACATTTGATTTCAGTGTGTAACAGCCGGTGTAATTTATGATACTTGTAAAGGTTAGCTTTGTTTTTTTTTTTTATTCACTTTTCATTCTCTCAGTCGCGTTCAGGATCCTTCCCTAAGCCAATGTGAAAAATTGAATCACATAAAGACGCGCTATAGCTCGAATGTTACTTATTTGGAGACGCGCTATAGCTTGAATGTTATTTGTTTGGATCACATAAAGACGCGCTATAGCTCGAATGTAATTTATTTGGAGACGCGCTATAGCTCGAATGTGATTTATTTGGATCGGACATGCTTAAAAAATACATGTGTAATGCCATAAAAAGTGCATGCAGACACTTCATTTCGCTACCATTGGTAAAAGAATGTATCGTAATACACTGCAGATCTAGCGTTGGAGCAAGAATGCACATCGCACTTTTGCCATTGCTGTACTTTGTATATGTATATGGGAAGCTCTGCATTTTACATGTGCCTTTACGCTGTAGGAAGTGAGTAAATAAATAAAGGTAACTAAAGGTAAATAAAGAACTGAAGCTTGTTGATGCTGCATCATCTTTTCTTTTTCCATCGCCTTTTCCTGTAAGAAGCGTTGTACACACTTCTCTCTATGCTGTGGTTTCTATTACACACCTGAAAGAAAGAGACAATATATGTGAAAACATCATCGCACAAATGCAATATTATTTGAAAACGAACAGCGTCAGATCGGGTTTGAATTTATGCTGGCGCTATTACTTAGAGTCAGATCAGGAGCTTATTCAGTGCGCGCAAAAACATGCAGGTGGCCAGTTGCTGTGTGCTACATACAACATGCTGGCGGTGATCAACACACATTTTAAAAAAAGCTTGTGATAGTACAAGCAACCGGCCACCTGCGTGCTCCTGCTGCACTGAATAAGCTCACGCCTTCTGGTGCGCAATGTCAGCGCAGCAGCAGAATAAAAAGAAGGAGACAAATACATGTGACATTTTGAAGAAATCATTTTATAACCTGAATAGTACCAATCAGAAAACATTGTTGCACTAATGCAATATTATTTGAAAACGAACAGCGTCAGATCAGCTGTAAAAGTATGGCATTTCTAAATGTTTACTTTTTTCAGTCTGATTCTTTCAGTCAGACTGTATATTTGTCTCTTATTCAGTGTGCGCAAGAACATGCAGGTGGCCAGATGCTGTGTGCTACAACATGCTGGCAGTGATCAATGCACATTTTAAAAAAAGAAAGAGAGAAATATATGTGACGTTCTGAAGAAATCATTTTATGACGCGATTTACCTTTATTTATTTACCTACTTTCCTAAAGCCTAAAGTCACAAGTAGTGTGCAGAGGGCATGCTCAAAAATGTGTGTAATGCCACGAAAAGTGCCTGCTGACACTTTAGTATGCAAGCAATGGTATGTGCATTCTTGCTCCGATGTAGAAGGGAGCTGTGTTTACCTCTGTTATGTGCGTCTATGTGAAAACAGCAGTGTCAGATGCGGGGGTGGGGAGCGTTTGGGCTCGTGAACAACTACTACTACTACTACTAGAATACAAAAAACATTTCTGTTTTAACAATGTGTTTACACAGATTACTGTAGAAACAGAGCACACATGAAATGCGTGTGTTCCAAACAACGATCTATTATTTCCACTCTAAAACTCCACTTCACTCCCAGAAAATCAATCAAGGCATGAGCTGGGAGAAGCTTGTGCACGTTCGAAGTTGGTGGGGGGATGGAATAGCTGGCTGCTTGCAGCCTGAGTTTATCAGCACATTTAAAGGACAAAGGACGCTGGCGGGGAGGTGTGAAGGGATTTAAGAAGCGATTTAAGGTGGGACGGATCTACGAGTTTTGTCATAGGCTCTGGTAATTCTAGTGTTAAACCGGATCTGTGTGCAGAATAGATGAGAGTCTATTTTTAATTACTTCTTTACGGACTATATTTTTCTTCAGTTGAACAGTAGTCTGTAGCCTGTTTGCAAGCACTTGTTAGTTCAATAGCGATTACTGTTAATCTATACTAATAAACGGCAAAGCCCTCACTCACTCACTCACTCACTGACTGACTCATCACTAATTCTCCAACTTCCCGTGTAGGTAGAAGGCTGAAATTTGGCAGGCTCATTCCTTACAGCTTCCTTACAAAAGTTGGGCAGGTTTCATTTCGAAAATTCTACGCGTAATGGTCATAACTGGAAGTTGTTTTTCTCCATTTACTGTAATGGAGTTGAGCTGGAGGGGCGGAGTTCCGTATGACATCATCACGCCTCTCACGTAATCACGCATTACGTAGAAAGCCAGGAAGAGCTACAAAACGCGCTTTAGAAAACATGCATTATATAATTAAGAAGGCAGCGAAACAATTAGAAGCGAGCGACTGACATATAAAACCATATTCAGCAGCTCACGTGAACTGACGCAGTGCGCAGACAAAAAGTAACAGTTCCAAAGAGTGCTGAACAAAAACCTAATTACACTGCTACGCTCGAATAGATAAACCACACGCAGTGGCGCGATGGTAAAACATTCGCCTGTAGCGCCCACGTCCGAGGTTCGATTCCCGAGAGGGGATGCACTAAGTATGTACGCGCGCTTCTCGATTTATTTTAACCTCGCATCCCCTTAGTTTGAGACGTATGAAAACGCATGCGGTTAACGCAGAAAGACAGATCACCTATTCACCTATTGAAGCTTCATTAATAATGGATACTTTATTCGCGATCAATGATTGTTTTGGTAAAGCCATACTCAGTGTATTCATTAGATGAACGGTAAAAAAGTAAGAGCGAGGGGACGGTAACTTACTGAAGCACACAAGCAAAACCACAATAGCACGCGGGCTCGATGTACTGACTTGCGCGATCACATTCCAAAAAATATTTCTTTTCAAGTTC
>JANRMT010062818.1:28352428-28373358 GCA_026402145.1 Polypterus bichir lapradei
TTACATTAACAATCATGTTACGTTATTTTTAAAATTTTTCCCTTTTCTTTTTCATACCTTCTTTAACACACTACTTATATATATATTAGCTTATATTGTGTATGTAAAGAGTTTCACTGTAAAATGTAATAAGCTTCATATGTGTGTGTTTGGAGACCCTGGTGTCATACTGAATTTGTATTGCAGATAAACAAACTAGCATGCCTAAATGTGTCTTTTCGTTTCTGATTGCTATACGGCACTTCCAACTTGGGACAATTCGCTATAAAGAGTTTCAGCCAATCAGCGTCTTCTCAACATGTAGAATGACAGTGTGAACCTTTATTGTTGCAGCGCAGCATCTTTGTTTCAGTCAATCATTTTCTTGTTAGACTATTTACTGTTAAGTGCTGCTTGAGCTACCATTTATAGTACAACAGGTGGCCTACCTAGTTCTTAAATCAATACTGAAATGCACACAAAAGCCTCCTAAATTATTTATTGAAATGCCTACGTTTACAGTGTCCGTTTTAGGAAGTCATAGTTTTTACTTGTTTCCGTTATTAGGAATTGTAATTTCTCAGTTTCACATATTATTCATTACTACTCGCGAGTCCCGCATCATTGAGATTCTGTTTAATATTGTAGCGACCTCCGCACCAGGTTCGAATAAAAAGACGAAGTAAAAAAAAAAAAAAAAACAGATAGACATAATAAAGTCTCTCGAAAGTTTTACTTGAACAGTCAAGAAGAAAACGTCGACATCCGCAAACCCCAAAAACACAACCTTCTAGCACCCTCTCCAACCCCTCCTCTCATCCCAGGTCTCAACACCCCTTACCACATCAATCAATACCCTGCTGTCAGTCTTCTGTGCTGTACTCTGCCCTCCCTGAGTCGAACCTAACAGTCACACACACAAAAAACAAAAAGGCTTCAACCAGGGTGGGACGCTACAATATTCTGTATAAGTAAACTTTTTAAAAGGAGAATTAATTAAACTGACTATAGCAGACTTGTCATCTTCTTAAAATGACTTAATTGATTTGATATTTACAATTAATCATAAGGTCAAAAATCAAGGAGGATATGAGTTTGCATGGACTGTGCTGTTTCTTTTTTTTCGTGACATCGTGTCAGTAGAGAGTGTGTGATGTTAACAATGCATTCTGTCCTAAATGACAGCGCACACGTTTTTTGATATTTCCTAAAGGCCGATGTGTCTCAATTTGCTCATTAATATATTTTGACAGTGTATTTTAATGAGAATGACTATAAACATATTACCAATGTTCATTTCCCATATAGATATATAACATTTGGTGAGAATAAATAAAAAAGTAACACCACATATACTAGATATGTTGCATTGTTTATGATTAACAAAATTCATCGTTTATCTGAAATATTCTACTTATACAGTCGATTTATTCCACTTCTGAAGGTGTACATTGTTGGTATTCTCCATTGCATTTGCCTCCAGTGTAACGTGTGACAGTGCAACTGAGGGAAGGCAGACGAGCTCACGTAATGGGTGACAAGGCACATCCTCACCCTAATGCCCAGGCTCTTGTCATGAATATTCCCATCTTCTGCTTTTTCTTGTTCCTGCCAGTTTACTAATATCATTGGACACGTATGTAGAGAAAATGTGTGCCTTATTTTATGTCTATGAAAGGAAGGACGGTTAAGCCTTGAATGAAACTGAGTGTTGATGCTTTGGGTACACAGATTAAGGAGCAGGGAATGTAAAATGTGACAGTGACTGCGGGGGATTGTGTAACTGGAAGATGGTTTAAGAATACAGAAACGACAAAAGCTTAGTTCTTTCAATAATTCTATTTACATCAGTTATTTACTCTGTTGTGCTGCAGATTGGAAGACAACTTACAGGGTGGTCCAGATCTAATTATGCAGATCCAGATCATCTGGATGACTTTGATTTATGCAGGGACGATTTCAATTTGGCACGAAGACGATTCTTCATGTCGTCAGTTTGCACACTTCTCGATGGTCCGGGATTTTTCAGGTGATTTTCTATGTAATAAACTTAAGTTATAGTGTAATGAAAATTGCATAATTAGATCTGGACCACCCTATATTTATTCCCCACTGCAGCCTTTGATAAGATGGAAAGGATGTTGCTGACAAGGCCTGGTGCTTTTTTGAAAGTTTAGCTTCAGATGTGCTTATCCAGCTGTTCATTCTTATCGGTACTTGAGTGATCTTTATGTCCACCTCTATATGTATTTGAAAAGTTTCTTTACAACTTTTTTGTCTCATTAACGCAGAAATCCCGAGGCATTCTTTAAATTGCAGAAGACACTGTTGATGGCGCTGAAAGAAAGTTGGGATTAGTTATGCAGCACATGCTTTTACTCACATTGCTTTTTAGAAGTCAATAATACAAATAGGCTACAGATCTGGGCATCACAGAATAGTAAAAACGTTTTATTAGGAGTGTCTTGTGCATATACTGGTGTAATGACCACGTCAGCTTTAGTGAAGCGTTTCTTAGCCTCTCTGATATGATCGACATGGGGTAGAATAGATTCTGGATTGTTATAATACGTGCTACCTTATGCAAAATATGCTCAGCAATTTGTTACAGATTATAGGTGGACACGATTCCACACCAAGGAAAAAGGTGCCCCATGTAAATCGTTCAAAATGTTTCCAAAATATATGTTAACTTACAGACAAGTACTACATAACTGTTTTATACAAAGTGCTTATTTTAACATATGCAAGCCCCAATTAGGATTTGAACTCGCGTCAGCACACTTTGGCAGGGACAGATCCTTTTACGCTTTGAGCCAAAGCAGTTCAGCAGACGAGCGAGTGACCAAATCGACTGCGGCATATGCGCAGAATTGTGAGAATGGTTGCAGATAACCCACAGATCACCTCGAAACACCTGCAAGAACATCTTGCTGCAGATAGTGTATCTGTACATCGTTCTACAATTCAGTGCAATTTGCACAAAGAACATCTATATGGCAGGATGATGAGAAAGAAGCCCTTTCTGCACTCACGCCACAAACAGAGATGCTCGTTGTATGCAAATGCTCATTTAGACAAGCCAAATTAATTTTGGAACAAAGTGCTTTGGACTGATGAGACAAAAATTGAGTTATTTGGTCATAACAAAAAGCGCTTTGCATGGCAGAAGAACAACACCGCATTCCAAGAAAAACACCTGCTACCACCTGTCAAATTTGTTGGAGGTTCTATCATGCTGTGGGGCTGTGTGGCTAGTTCAGGGACTGGGGCCTTTGTTAAAGTCGAGGGTTGGATGAATTCAACCCAATATCAACAAATTCTTCAGGATAATGTTCAAGCATCAGTCACAAAGTTGAAGTTACGCAGGGGTTGGATATTCCAACAAGATAATGACCCAAAACACAATTCGAAATTTAGAAAGGCATTCATGCAGAGGAGAAGTACAATGTTCTGGAATGGTCGTCACAGTCCCCTGACTTGAATATCATCGAAAATCTATGGGATGATTTGAAGCAGGCTGTCCATGCTCGGCTGCCATCAAATTCAACTGAAATGGAGAGATTTTGTATGGAAGAATGGTCAAAAATACTTCCATCCAGAATCCAGACACTCAAAGACTACAGGAGGTGTCTAGAGGTTGCTATATTTGCAAAAGGAGGCTCAACTAAGTACTAATGTTGGAGTGCCCAAATTTATACACCTGTCTAATTTTGTTATAATGCAAATTGCATATTTTCTGTTAATCCAATAAACTTAATGTCACTGCTGAAATACTACTGTTTCCATAAGGCATGTCATATATTAAAAGGAAGTTGCTACTTTGAAAGCTCAGCCAATGATAAACAAAAATCCAAAGAATTAAGAGGGTTCTCAAACTTTTTCATATGACTGTATGTTCTTTCCAGCACCCAGACATCTTGCACATCAAAAAAATGGATGGAGCAAAATCCACTAAAGCTACATGCAGTGATGCAACACTAACTGAAGGGGAAACCAAGAAGGGGACCTGTACCCGTACCAGGGCCAGAGAAGAATACCCACTGCATGTGGTCCCCATTAAGGTAAAATCTAAGAAGAGTGAAAGGTACTGTATGTAGAAACGTATGCCCTTACAATTTGTACTGAAAATCTTCAGAGATGGTTAAACCATCATTGAAAAACTCAAGTAATCTTGAAAACTGTAAATAATCATAATGATGTTTCAAAAGTACTGGCTAAATGTTCTACCTTATCAGATACAAGTCTGTGGTTTCAATGATAATGAATATATTTTTTGCCAAAGACCTATATGCAGGTCTGTATTCCAGTGGGAAGAGAAAATATTCCTCGACAAGAAGACATTGAGAAGTGGACATATCTAGATGAGGTACATCTACAATTCAAAGACTTTGAAGATGATCTTTTAATAGGTGTCAACATCCTCAAGGCCTTTGAGCTGTGGTAAATCATACCTAGCAAACCAGGTGGACCTCATGCTCTGAAGACTGCACTTGGGTTGATGATCGGTGGGCCATATAAAGAAATAGATGACTTCACAAAGCACAGTGGTAAGCTGCCTCAACATTCAATCAATCGTGTGTCAATAACAGAAATAGAAGAAATGGTGCACCAACAGTACAATTCAGACTTTCCAGAGCACAGTTGTGAAGAGAAGGAAGAAATGTCGCAGGAGGACATAGTTCATGCACATAGCATCAGAATCTCCAAGACTCGTAGGTGGCCACAATTGCATAAATATGCATTTGAAAGATGAAACACTTTAATGCCAAACAATCTCTGTATTGCAGAACAATATGCTATTGCATTCAAGAGAAAGCTAAGCAAAAATTCAGGTTTCACAAAGACAATAAAACTTCCATGAGAGATATTATTGAGAAGGGTTATGCCGTTAATTTTGGTGCTACTTATTCACCCAGTTGTGCTTCTTATGCTTTACATAGAATAGCCTAAGATAATAGAGATACATTTCCAGAGGAAGCCGTTAACACCATACTCAATAACATCTATGTAGATGACTGCTTAATGTCAGCTGCTACATGCAGAAAATACAATGTGAAAGCAGAAAATGGCACATTTGCCTGAAGATCATTTGGTGCCTGACCAATCACCTTTCTCCAATGTATAAACGTATTCTGTTATCTCCATCTTTTATCCTCCCCCCCCCAAAGTCTTCCCATGTTACGGTTGAATATCAGTTCAGAAACACACACTCTCTCTCAAAGATCAATTTATGTTCAAATTGGTACATCACTCCATGCAATTTTCACCGTTTGATGAACCTTTTGCAAGAGCTTCTCAGCACCTCAACGTTTCACAAACTTTACTGAACTAAATCTTTACAGATCTTTAGCTATGCTTGGGGGGGAAAAAAAAAGTGTAATACCAATGTTTTATTTTTCCTTTGTCTTCAAAAGTTAACTTTAACAAGGAGGTCTATAATGGTACATTTAAAATAACCTTGCTGTCTTTTTTCCTTTACTCTCTTTATCACAATGACCAAACGCAAAGAGGACTGTTGGAACACCATTTCCGAAAAATTGGACTGCCACTGACAACTGCAGCAATGACTCTAGGATGGCATGGATGTGTCCTGTCCAAGAGGGTTTAAATGGCCTATATCCTATGAAATCTTAATGTGTTTGTATTGGGAAAGAAGTACGACAAACTGCACAGCTGTGCAGAATTTACAAATATCAAGAGTTATGGTTAGAATTTCTGTTTCACAAGAAAGAGTATTGGGAAGCACCATGCCAATGAGGCATACAGACAATAATGGCATTATACAAGTTTCCCAAAATCCTTCTTGAGTTTCTACAAACAACAGTGTTTTTGGACTGTGTTGAATATGAGATAAAGAAAATGGTCAGAACTTCTGAAATAAGTTTATACAGATCCCTGATAATTTAAAGTTCTAGCCTATTTTATCCAGTTTATTTAACTGTTAACAGCTCAGAATCATTTGGCAAATTTCTTCCGATTTACTCTTAAGAACAAATGAATGACTAGTACTATTTTTACAACTATTTATATTTTAGGGATACTATACCATATTATGCTTGCTTGATGATAATGCTGTATTTGCACAGACTCTCAGACATTTGGTGTAATATAGCAGGTGAAAAGTTAATTGAAAGTAGCATCAGGAGAACAATCATATGAAGATACCAAAAGAGCTTTGTCAACAAGTTGGAAGAAGGGTAATGACAATATATCATTATACAAAGTATTATACCACATCATTAGCTCACTTGGCTTACTCAAAGAGGCTGGATATGGTATAGCATGTTAATTCATATATTTTATTTTTTAACAAGGTATAATAGAATCTAAATACAAGGTTAAAATGTTGCAAAAAAATAGATTAAATGCATTTATGGTTGAGTTCTCCCTTACAGGTGACACTGCTAGAACTCACACTGATTTCCCGAGATCCTGTAAAGGAGTTCATAAAATTAGATGGATGGATGTACATATTCTTTCTAATAGTAATGTCAATCTTACCATCTTACCTCCAAGTATTCAGTTCTGTTTTGGACTCAGTCTTGTGAACATCTCTGTTCAATAATTTTCAAACTTTTGCAGCCAGGATATAATATACGGGTGGCTGCCCCAAACCTTTATAATGTCTGGAGAGTATTTCTTCTCACACCACATATACCTCTAAGTGACCAAAATAATAAAAAAAAAGACCAGAAAGAAGCATTTAGCCTCATTTTGCTGCTAAAGAATTTTGAATAAATGTGAATAAAATGTTTTTCCTTATATAAAATGTTTCTGATCCAATCAAAAGCATTTATTGTTAAAATAGTTTAGTCATGGGTGATCTTGTGCCAAAATGATCAATTTCTCTGTTTTCCTACAATAAATAATTTTGTCTTGTTTTTATATTGAAGAGTTACTGCTATGTTGTAAAAAACTATATTAGTTATTAGGTTGTTGTTAAAGTGATTGTCAGGGTTCATAGTTACAGATCAATAAGTAGCATATTTTTTCTTATTAAAGGCAACATATATTAAGACTCTCTCATCTAAAGAACATCCTTTTGACCATTTAGGCTTTAAGGTTTTGGTAGAGATGTTAACGTAAGTTAAACATTAAAAAAAAAAAAAAAACGGTTTTAATTTAGTGTTAATGTGGTTTCTCAAACAGACATCACTGAAATGATACTGTAAATACGAGGTGTGGCAGAAAAGTAATGAGACTGGCAACACTGCAAGCGATCTGGCAACGCTGCGCTGTTGTCCTTGATAGAGCACATGTATCAGTACCCTCCCATAGCTCAGTGCGAGTTTCAACTACTTCCGTTAACTACGTGATTTTTGTGACAGCTATTAGCGAAGTTTTGTTTTTGGTTGTGCGTCACGCAAAATGGAACAGCGGAATTTGGAGCAACGTTGTGCCATTAAATTTTGTGTTAAGCTTGGAGAATCAGCAAGTGTGATGTTTGAAAAGTTAAAACAGGCCCATGGGGAACATTCTTTATCCCGAGCTCAAGTTTTTCGCTGGCACAAATCATTTTTGGAAGGCAGAAAACACGTTGAAGATGAACACCGTTCAGGGAGGCCTTCAACTTCGAAAACCAATGAAAACATCGAACGTGTGAACACTCTTGTGAGATCAGACTGTCGTTTAACATTAAGAATGTTGAGTGAACAATTAAATTTGAACAGATTTACCGTTCATCAAATTTTGACTGAACATTTGCACATGCGATAGGTCTGTGCCAAAATGGTGCCGAAAAACCTCACAATTGAGCAGAAGGGCAATTGAAAAAACAAGTGTCTTGATCTTATTGACAGAATCGCTAATGAGCAAGATTTCTTTAGTCGTGTGATCACAGGTGATGAATCATGGATTTTTGAATACGATCCTGAGACCAAGAGGCAAAGTCAGGAGTGGCACACTGCAAACTCTCCTCGACCAAAGAAAGCTCGAATGAGCAAATCGAAGATCAAATCAATGCTGATTTGTTTATTTGACAAAAGGGGAATCATCCACAAAGACTTTGTTCCTCCAGGACAAACTGCCAACCAAGTTTTTTATAAAGACGTCCTTGAAAGGCTCAGAAAAAGGGTCATTCGCGTGAGACCAGACATTGCAGACAAATGGATGCTCCATCATGACAACGCCCCATGTCACACTGCCCTCTCCATAACAGAATTTTTGACCTCAAAAGGCATTCCTGTGGTTCCCCAGCCCCCTTATTCACCTGACCTCAGTCCGTGTGACTTTTTCCTTTTTCCTAAACTGAAAAATGTCCTCAAAGGACGTCATTTCGGGACTTTAGAAAACATCCAAAAGAGTGTAACGGACATGCTGAAGACCATACCGGTTGAAGACTTCCAGCGCTGCTACCAGCAGTGGGAACAACGTCTCCATCAGTGTGTAGCTGCCCAAGGGAACTACTTTTAAGGGGATGACACTGATGTTTGAAAAAAATAAAAAACTTTGGTAAATAAAAAATCAGTCTCATTACTTTTCTGCCACACTTCGTATAGTAACTGTTTCAGATTGAGTTTGACATTTGTTAAAAAAGGGTTTTCTTATTACTAGAAAAAGTATACACAATAGCAGAAGAAATATGTTTCCATTCAACCAAGTACGACTTTCTATTTCAGGATAGGTGAGAATGGTTAAGATTAAAGTGGATGAAGAGTTCTGAAGATAAGTGCAGACAGCGGATTGTTTACTAAATTAATCAACTTGCTTCCAGTTAGCAAATAAAAAGGTATCCTTTATGTTTAAAGAACTATTTAGTAGTATGGAAAACTACTCATACCCCTATGTGGAAATGCACTTCAAATTAGAACAGAAGCCAATACTCTTATATGCCGATATACAAACACATCCAGAATCTGCTCCTATTTAACAGAAAAGATTATTTCATACTCTGAAAGGCTGTCAGAGTAATGCGCTACTTTTAAATCTTTTTAGTGAGACAGCCAATCTCATAGGAAGGAAACTATTCTGGACAGGACATCGATTTATCACAAGACAAACTGATGCTAGCCCTACACTGAAATTTTATCATGCCAGTTCTTCAGATACACATCTTTTGAATGTGGTTGGAAATTAAGAATGCCAGAATAGAAATTATTTATAAATTGCCTGTAATAATCTATTGCAAATTCTGTGACTCATAGTAGAGCATAGTATTTAAATGATTGTAAATTGCTATTCTGCAACTTCTCTTTTATATTCTACACAGGATAACTGTTCTGGAAGTGTGCCCCTTGTGAAGTGCTTTATAATTTAACTGGCTATAAGCCAGATTTTACATTTTTGTTCCACAGAGATAGGAAATAAATAACATTTGGTAATTGCAGGGAAGAATCTAAAAATATCCAACATGATCTCCTTCCATGCATCATTAACAGTTATGAAAGGCTGTTTAAGTACTAAAGTTTTCTGATGAAATTTCTGAATACATCCACATTTTAAATAAATATTATCTGGCTGGGAGGTAATGCACAAGATCACAAGTAAAAATGTCATCAGAATGTGTGATGTTGTTTTCATTAACATAATTTGAAGAAAATAAATGCTCACACTTAAAGATTTCTTTTTTAACTATAATGTTTATAGTGCTTTTCTGACATTACAAATGCAAGATGCTATATAGTTTCAAAGTTCAGTTCTAATGGAGTAAATAGCACATTACATTTATTCATTCACTTTCCAAGCCTAATTACTCTAATATAGGGTTACTGGTATGCTGTGGCCTATTATATAAGAACTGGGCATACAGCAGGAAGCAATGTTAGAATGGGCATTTCCGCATCACCAAACACACTCAGTGACACATTCACATTTAGTAATATACATCAATTAACTGAACAGGTACATATTTGGGGTACTGGAGGAAACGGCAGAATCAGTAGAAAACCAATGAAGAAATGCAAGAAGGGCATGCAAATTTGACATGCAAATTCCAGTCATAAAATAAGATCTCAGAAGTAGTGAGGCAAAACAACTAACCACTACACCACAGTACCATGCCTACCATAAATTGTGACCTTAAAATTAGTCAAAACAATATAGTTTTTTACATTTGATTAATAGTTTGCAAATGATCTGTTCCTGAAATATACGAATCATCTTTAGATGGGACTAACTACAACACTAAATTAACAAAGTTCTACCTAAGACTATTACAGTTGTGGAGCACAGAAAGATACTTATGAATGCAAATGGCAGTGTCTCGGTGTGTTGGGTGGGAGGCTGCTCTACCAGTCAATGAAGTTCTGCAGCATTATGATTGTATATATATGAGGATGATGTTTCACGTACACATATTTACAAGGTGATTGTGATTTAAAATGGTTAAATAGTGTTGAAATGCGAGTATGCCAGCTTTTATAAATTTCTTTTGGCGTATGCATTTCTCTCTTTTTATGGCATGCAACACAAAGTTTTTTAAATGAGGCCCCAGGTTCTTATTATTGTTTTGCACATGTGCCCCATAGGATATACTGGAGGTATTATATATTCAGGAGACCTGTATGTATTTTCTTCAGAAGCAATTGAAGGTTTTTGTTGGGGAACAAGAAAATTTGGTCAATCATTTATCAGCATAATTCACAACAGGGACCTAAAAGTAGTTTGAAATGAGGAGATTTGAAAAAAATATAAATATTTTTCTGTTAAATGAATAATACATATTCAAGATTTATTTTTGTAGTTCAGATTTATTAACAGTAATTTTTATCAAAATTAGAAGTGTGTGCAAACTGCACATACAAAATATTTATATCATCTGATTAAATAGAATGTCAATTGGAAATTTTTATTATTGATATCTATGAATGGAAAGAGCAAAATGAAATACAATGTTTTCATCAAATATTCAAAAAATGGATAGCTCGAATTTCTATCAAGGATTTAAAATGTGGCATGTTACAGAGATCTTGACCGACACAATGGTAAGATGGAATCAGTAATGGTTAGCATATTATACAGGGTGCGCCATTTATATGGATACACCTTAATAAAATGGGAATGGTTGGTGATATTAACTTCCTGTTTGTGGCACATTAGTATATGTGAGGGGGGAAACTTTTCAAGATGGGTGGTGACCATTATGGCCATTTTGAAGTCGGCCATTTTGGATCCAACTTTTGTTTTTTCAATAGGAAGAGGGTCATGTGGCACATCAAACTTATTGGGAATTTCACAAGAAAAACAATGGTGTGCTTGGTTTTAACGTAACTTTATTCTTTCATGAGTTATTTACAAGTTTCTGACCACTTATAAAATGTGTTCAATGTGCTGTCCATTGTGTTGGATTGTCAATACAACCCTCTTCTCCCACTCTTCACACACTGATAGCAACACCGCAGGAGAAATGCTAGCACAGGCTTCCAGTATCCGTAGTTTCAGGTGCTGCACATCTCGTATCTTCACAGCATAGACAATTGCCTTTAGATGACCCCAAAGATAAAAGTCTAAGGGGGTCAGATCGGGAGACCTTGGGGGCCATCCAACTGGCCCACGACGACCAATCCACTTTCCAGGAAACCGTTCATCTAGGAATGCTCGGACCTGACATCCATAATGTGGTGGTGCACCATCTTCCTGGAAAAACTCAGGGAACGTGCCAGCTTCAGTGCATAAAGAGGGAAACACATCATCATGTAGCAATTTCGCATATCCAGTGGTCTTGAGGTTTCCATTGATGAAGAATGGCCCCACTATCTTTGTACCACATATACCACACCATCAATTTTTTGTTACAGTCTTGGAGGGATCTATCCAATGTGGGTTAGTGTCAGACCAATAGCGGTGGTTTTGTTTGTTAACACAAACACAATGGGCAGCACACTGAACACATTTTATAAGTGGTCAGAAACTTGTAAATAACTCATGAAGGAATAAAGTTACGTTAAAACCAAGCACACCATTGTTTTTCTTGTGAAATTCCCAATAAGTTTGATGTGTCACATGACCCTCTTCCTATTGAAAAAACATGTCTAATGTCAAGACAAATTTCAGGTTTGAATTTTAACTCAGCCTGGCATGCATGTCTTCATACCACTAGAGATTAAAACAGTATAGACCAAGAAAGAATGACAGAACAAGCTACACGGAGGTGTCAGTAACATTGCTTTTGCTATACGAAATAAAAAGCATACATAGGCATATTTACTTATAGGAGGTAAAAAATGAACAACATAAAACTGTCATAATTCTACAAAAATTAAACAAAATAAATAAATAAATGCAAACTGTGGAAAAAGAAATGAAGTTTCAAGACCTCTCTCTATAGGAGGTTTCAATTCAAAGTATAAATTGCCAAAGAAAAAAATATTTATTCAAAATTAAAAAATAGCATATGAACTCTAACAAGTTTTGACTTCTAACTAAGCTCCCCATTTGGGAGAAACTCACAAATATTACACAGCAGCTTTTATCATTTAAAGGTGAAATAGATACCAGTACTATCAAGATCTTTTTCTTATGCTCACTTCAATTATGCTAGTATTCTTAGTACAGGTCTATAAAGGCCAGGATAGATGAATTTATGAATTTTGCTGCGACACCTTAAGGGTATGTACTATTCCAAGTGCAAAGACAGTTGTGGACATGTTACACATAGTACAATTTATTTCAAATAAACCAAATCTGTATTAATTTACCTTTCAAATATGAGTATCATTTAAAGCAAGGTTTCCAATATCAGGGGTGTGGCAAAGAGGAAGGCTGCATCTATTTCACAAAAATTGAGAGAGGGAGGCTGTCCGATTTTATCATGGTAAAATCTGTGCCTTGTAGTGTGCCATCAATTTATTAGTAAGTGCTCTTGATCTATGATATGAAAACAACCAAGCATTGCATGCACAAGTGTCACCTGCGAATGACCTAATGTAATGTGCGTTATCACAGACTCCTTACTGCAGGCGGAGCATTCATAAAGGCAAATACTATAACTTTACGTGAACAGAATTTGGATCTTGCAATGATCCGCAGAGAAGGGCGAGGTTTAGTCTTTCTGTGCAAGCCCTGATCATGAATCCTCACTGCTTTCAAGGTTTGAGTGACATTTCTGCCTGGGGGAAGACAATGAGGACTGAATTAGATGCAACAGCTGCTGCTTACACTCAGTTCATCTCTCCTGCTGGCAGTCCTGGCAGTAGCACAGCAATTTTAGCTGTGTGGCACATCTGTTGTTGAACTGTAGTGCAGGAGTTATCGGGGGACAAAGCTTGTTGGCTGCATTTCATTACTTAGCAGTGTGCTGGAACCTGTTGCTTCATAGGGTCTCCAATAACCCGAACCCTTCGGCCATTAATTGTGTGTCATTTCCTTGTGGCACCTGATAAAAATTGTGATATACCCGAACCCCATATCATCAAATCAAGTATGTAAGCTTCATGGGGGAAACAGTTACAAGATTACTGAGATTTATAAAGGTAAACTGCTACATTTATATTAAACTTTTATGCACAAAGTTAAAAACTTGTTTTTTTAGTTCATTTTGTTCACCCGCAGTACTGTATGCAGTTTAATTTGTGTTTCAAACATTCTTCATCTCCAAATGTGATATTACTTTTGTAGGAGCTGCAAACATAAATCAAGCATTTTCTAGTGGTGCAGGGTATAGAAAAGGTTGTGAACTACTGAATGGTGTGAAACTGGGGAGTCCCAAAAGCACAGGTACAAAAACTCTTTAAAAAATTGCCCACTAGAGTTAAAACACTGTCAAAAACCCTGACTAAAAACTGAAAGGGCCGAGAACAAATCTTTATTAGCAATACACCAAGTTCCGAAGAGCACAAGGAATTTCCTGAATAGGCAAAGCAATTCCACAGTGAATAAAGTCCCAATACAGAATCCAAAAATCATGGTCATAAAACAGAGCAGAGAAACAAAAATATAATAAATACAGTCCTGATACAAAAACCAAATATGTAGCTAAAAGACAGAGTATAGGGCCGAAAATTCAGAAAATCACAAAGCAAGGCAAAAGGCACAGTAAATACAAGAAACACTACACTCCCTTGCGCATTCACAATGAACCGGCAGAAACTATGGGAGGCCCTTCCTTAAATAGCTGGAGGGCTGTTTCTGCCAATGATTTGTTAGTGGCACCAATACAAGGGTCATAACCTAGGCCAGGTCCCGTTACCAAAACACACATAGAAAAATGTGCATTATAAACAAAAGATACAGTAATACAAATAAATGATACAAAATTAAACATGACAAGAAACACAACTGTGAACAACAGCCAGGGGGAAAATGCTGGCTGAAACATGACATTGATTTAAAGGAATACTGCACCGAAGAAATTACACTTTATATGTTTACACTTTATATATTACTTATGCTCATGGAGAGGAAAAATGTTTGATACAATAGAAGCCAGTAGTAACCAATGCTGCACAATGGCAATTATGTGAAAAACCTCAATGGAAAAAAGAAGAAAAAACAAAAAAAAAATTAACATTACTGGCATCATATAATTGTAGGAAAATATCCAACCTGGGGAACCAACAAAATGTAGGAAAAAGAAGGGACCTTAAGTTACTCAGACCCCGGGACGACAAAACAGTGTAGGAAAATGAGTGTGTCAGCTTTAAATTCGGAAATATCGGTAATTCGTTAAATAATTTGGTAAGGCACCTGCCTTGGCATAAATATCAGTTCAACATTGATTTACTCCTTTGTTATCAAATGAAATATTGGCTCATCCTGGTATATAAAATGTCTTTCACCTTCTCTGCTTCAATAACACTATTAAAAACAGGAAACCCTTTTTCTTTCCTGCTTTAATAATATCCATTTTTTTTATAAGACCTGGAAACAGGATATGTGGATTCAGCTTTAACCTTATTTTTACGACCAGCCATGACCTTACTTTTTTCATAGCACACATACTATAAAAATCTTGAATCCCCCATTCATTTTCAAACCGTATTACAGAATTGAATCACATATTATAAGGTGTCATAGAATAAAAGATATCCTTTTGTTAGTTATTATCGTGCTTTTCTTTGTCTTCCACAATAAAAATTTCCATTACTTTTGTTTCAGGCACTGAAAGCAAACAGACTCTCAGCTTAGGTACTGGAGCTACTGGTTAAAGATCTTTCTCCCAGTCATACAGCTAATGGAACTAAGATTCTTAAAATTTTAATTTGCTAAAAACACCACAACAATTGGCAGTTTTCCTTGATATGTCTGACATTGTGCTGCTAAAAAGAGTGTTTGAGTAACTGATTTCAGCAAGGAATTAGGTTTATTCCGCTCTATTGTTCCAGTGCACCTGCCTTTTTTCCAGCTAACCTCCCCGAATTGCTGTCCGGCAAAAAGGTATGTAAGCAACTGCACAAATGTCATTAACTGGAACATTAGATGCACCTGCACTTTAGAAACTGTAATGAGAGTCAAACTCACAAAGGACTCTGGCAAAAACTGTAAACACAGTCAAAACAAGAAATGCCAGGAGTTAATAAATACAACATGTGGTATTGTTTTATAAATATCTCATACTCGGTTTTACTGTGTCACATGATCAATGAAGTCATCACCAATTCTACTCCCATCTGCTGTCTGAACTTTCCAGAAATACAATCATTACATTTGTGTGCTAAATTGATAGCAATCGATAAAGAATTCTCATTCCCATTAGTAGTACACCTATTATTTAAATTATTATTCACAGCATTTCTAATTTCAAGAACTAGTACTAGAAGTAGTACTGCTTCATTACATTGTCTTTTTAGCAATTTGAATCGCACTGTAAAATCTCTAAGTGACTGGTACACTTGTTTTGATGTAAACAATTGTGGTATCCCCCTAGTCTCACTTTCATATACAGTATATCAAATGCTGACTGAAATTCAGGAAGATCAGTGTAGCAGGGAAGCTGATTAAAATACATTACTGCCAACCATTCAAAATACCCTCTTACTAAAACGTGAATTATGTATGCTGTCCTCATTTTAACCTTTACAAAAGTCTCAGGCTGCAGGTTGAATTTAAGTTGACATTGCATTTAAAGCTCTTGTAGATCACTTGCGTACTGCTTAGATTTGGAAACAAGCAGTTTGTGTACCGATGATACACTAATACACTGTTAATCTTTTAACTGTATCCCACAGTAGATCGTTATATGAAGCACTTACACAGCTCCACTGAACCATTTACTCTGTAAAATAAGAAAACCTTCTCCTGTTAAATAACCTTTGGCAGAAGCTAAGGACCAAAGGGTGAACATGGACTTTCAAATAGGCAAAGCTAAAGATTAATTATTTGACAGGTAAAAGCCTGCAGATTGAAACAGGGAACCAAATGCAAAAATCAGCACAAAACTAATCTTAAAAACAGCAAATGACTATAATAAATAAATAAATCCTAAAACAAATTAATATAATTTTCCCCTCATAAGTGATAGTCTTTATCCTAAAGCTCAGACAAATTACAGTGTGCACTGCAACCTCTTTTTCATTTACCGATTTTATTTAAAGAAAATAGCATTATATACAATCAAGTCAAACTTAACAAACCAGAATTAAAAAAAACCTTCCCAGGAGAATGGGAGGAGAGCCAACAAGTGTAAATCTTTAAAAACAGCAAAGAAGGGAGAATACACTTCTATATAAACGCTAATTCTAAAATTTTATTAACTAGGGGGGTCCACCCCCTGCTCACTTCACTCGCCCACCCCTGGGTTTGGCTTACTGGATATACAATTTAAAGAGATTGTTATTTTCATGGGAATTGTTACATATGCATTACTTTCACTTTTACTTTAAAACTTTTGTCAAAACAATACTTGTCCTTTATTTCTGGCCCCAGGCATGGTTAAATCTCTTTCTCGCGGGTATACTGCTGCTCGCGGTGTGATGGGGGGCTGAATGCATGCTATTGAGATGCCGTTGGATCAGCTGCTGTCTTTATGCTCCTGCTGCTGGCGAGCTGCGTGTTCTGATTGTCGCACAGCGCGTCAATCATTTAAAAGCCTGTACAGCAGCTATCCTTTTGCCACTTCATGTCTCTGCCGCTCTCGTTGTGTAAGTGGGGGGGGGGGGGTTTGGGGGGATTTGGGGCGGGGGGGTTAATGCACGCTAAGGAGAAGCGGTTGGTTCATCTGCTGGCTTGCTGCTGACGAGCTGCATGTTCTGCTTGTTGCTGTTTTAAGAGCTGGGAGCATATGAACTCTGTCTGCCAAAAGCTTTCCAATAACTGCTAGGTTAGATGTCCGTGAACTTGTTTTAAATGTTGTCACACTGCCTTGTCTCACATGACTTTAAAAGTGTCTCTCGCGGGATGTCAAATTTACATTGTGACAACGCAACGTATAACTGCCCGTGAGTGAATATAGTTCCTTTTTCTCTAATAAATAATCCAACTTTTGCTAATGTTTGTCCCTGTGATTTGTTAATTGTCATAGCAAAAGCTATTCTCACGGGAAACTGTAAACATTTTAATACGAATGGCATATCAAGATCTCCTTTGGTGTCTAATGTTATTAGCAGGAATATATACTACAGTACCTTTCTTGTTGCCTGTTAAAATTTGCATTGCTTCTCCCTGATCATAAATATACACCAGGACCGAATTGTGTTTTCTTCTAAATTAAACTTGTCGTCACTTTAATTGTACCGGAACCACAGATTTTCATAGCGTATGGTCCATTATTGTGTAAATCTACGTTTTGAGCATTGAATGATGCGAAGGCTAAAAGATTATTGTAGACTCCTATATTTTACCTGTAGTGTTTGTGGATTCTGCAGTGGCTGGTGCCCTGCCCGGGGTTTGTTCCTGACTTGCGCCCTGTGCTGGCTGGGATTGGCTCCAGCAGACACCCTTGACCCTGTTTTTAGATATAGCGGGTTGGGAAATGACTGACTGACTGTTTGTGGATTTCACTTTCCTCAAACATCAAATCTTTTAATTCTCTTGGATACGCCGCCTCATTTTGTAGAAACACTACTTTTCCCTGATGGCAACACGAATTAGACGATCTACAAGTCTGTGACTTACTCTTCAAAGCCTTACAATATTTCCATACTTGTGACATATCATCTATGTCCATATATTCGATCTCTATTCGCCTTTCCATTATTTCACCGAGTAATAATTTCTCTGTTAGCACTAATGCCGTCTTTACAATCTTTTCTTGATACTTTCGAATATTTCTGCTTTTATATTCTGTAATTTGCTCGGCATATCGTGCCTACGTTTTTTTGTGTCTTTTGAATCCCACTGTTTTCATTATCTCTAACCTGCTCTGCATGTGTTTTGCCCCCTCGTTTTTTAACCTCCTTATGACGTTTTACTTTATTCTCTACTCTGTCTTTAATTTCTGACCTCGCTTTGTCCTGCTATTTTTTCAATTACATCTGGTCCGTGATGATTATTTATATAATCATATTTTATTTATATGATTATATTTTGAGTAATAATTTCCATTTGTTTGCGCTAATGAATCTTTACTATCTTTCTTTTTGAGCCTTTCGAATTCTACTGCTTTCATAATCTCTTATTAGCATTTTTTTCTCTCCAACACTTTTGGGTCTCTTTTCTCCACGCTTCTCTTTCTTCTTCGCTTAGTTGTTGACGTTTCATCTAGAACGTATTGTCCTTATACGCTTTATATGAGCTGAGAGCACAGGATCTGTATCTGCTAAAAGCCTTTACATGACTGACGGTTTTGATGACTGTGGTCTTATTTGAAAATGGTTGTAAGTAGTGCGTGACTTGCAAGAATCTCATGTTCCACGTCCCCGCGAGACGGTCCTGGGACAATCTCTTGGCACCAAGTCTCATGTTTAAGGTCCCCACGAGATGCTCTGTGGCCAATCTCTTTCATCTAGTGGGTCTTTTAAGTGTCTTCCGAGAAGACCACATCTCGTCTCCCTAGACTCCTGTAATGGAAGGGTTTTTCTCTGCATTAGCAGAGGTAAAATAAAGAATCAGGAAAGCAGGTGGGCGTTGGTCGCTTCAGTGCAAAAACCAGCTTCAAGAAGGAATGAACTGGGAAGATGGCCAAAGGGTTATGCTGACTTGTTTTTCACTTCGAGGGGCTTTACTGTACACAGCCCTTATTTTTGTGTGCCTTCTGGTACTAGGCGCTGTCTCCATCAGGACCAAGTGAAAAACAACACCGCGTCCCGTGGAAGGGGGTGTGTGCTGAAACTGATCACTTCTGCATACACTGCTTCCACGTAAGCCGCTTTTGAGCAAGGACACTCAATTAGTATATAAGGGAAGGTTCCACCCTCAGTTTCTTTCGAGGCTCAACCGTGGGGAATGCGCGCACCGCCCGGTCCTTGACAGGCACATGAGTTGATCCTCTGACGAGACTGACAAGCGGGCCTCCTCAGTCTACTGGTCTAGGATGATGTCTCTGGGTCTTTTGTTAATACTGTAAGCATAAGTTTGTTTCTTTAAATATATTACTGTAAGCATATATATATATTTCTATAATCCATTGTTATTGCATTATACTATTCATATGTATCTATATGTTATAATTGAACAAGTAAATTTTATTGAAGTATCGGACCTCTTCTCTCTGATTTTTGCCCACTTACTCCAAAGAACCCCTTGAACCATTTTCCCAAATTAAAACAACTCCCTTCCCCGATTTTTTTTGTGTTTTTATAATAGAGAGATTAGATCTTGCCATATTTTAAAAATGTTTTGAACAGATCTTCTAAGTGGGAATTTAATTTTTTCCAATTTCAAATGGTATAGGACATCAGTTACCTACTGACTTATGAAGCTGTGGGCTGGGATTCTTCCAGTTGAGCAAAAGCATTGTTGCCTTTTATATGGTGAGATGCCATCACTGGTCGCAACCCTCACACTTTTTAAAGGGGATCATTGCAAAAAACTACATGGTGGGACCAATTTAACTAGTTCACACAATAGTGATACCCATATGCTGCATTCAGATGATATGGAAGCTTTTACAAGTTCGTACTTGGGACTTTTCACCATCCCACTATGAGGCATTTATGTGAATTTCGGCTAGATTTTTCCAAGAAATGCAAAATGGCTGATTTGATACTTGGTCTGCACATAAAACACTAATATTTTCATAAAACAATCAAGAGCAAACTGAACACATTAAAAGTATGTTGTGTCATTTCCAATGCAATTAAATCACAAAAATTCAATTTTTGTTTGACCAGGTTATTATTTTGACTGAGCATGGAAAGTAAGCATCACGTCATAAATGTGGCTAATTTAGGTAGCACTAATTTCTCTAAAAGGCACCACTGGGAGCTTCTACATTAAAGGTTATTCATGTGAAATTTCCCACAGGGAAACTCATTGTCCCATCTGTGCAACTGTACATAAATGCCCCAATAACAAACAAAACAGTGATTGGCGTATTCCATGAATTGCGCTTAGCAAGTAAACCTTGTTTCAATTGAGAACACAGGACTATTTATGTCAGTTTTTATTCCATCGAACAGGACTAAGGCAAGTTGCACTTGGTAACCATAATTAAGTGTTGCCCCTTAACCTGCTCCACTCCAGACTAAACATGAAGTTTAGTGGAGTGTTGTGGCTTGAAAGTGAAATTCATGACCGATGAGAAACAAAATCTTAGATAAAGTCCTATGACTTTTTTTTATTTATTTTCATTTCACCAGCAAATCTGATGTACAGTGGGTACGGAAAGTATTCAGACCCCCTTCAATTTTTCACTCTTTGTTATATTGCAGCCATTTGCTAAAATCATTTAATTTTTTTCCTCATTAATGTACACACAGCACCCCATATTGACGGACAAAAAAAAAGAATTTTTGAAATTGTTGCATATTTATTAAAAAAGAAAAACTGAAATATCACATGGTCCTATGTATTCAGACCCTTTGCTCAGTATTTAGTAGAAGCACCCTTTTGAGCTAATACAGCCATGAGTCTTCTTGGGAAAGATGCAACAAGTTTTTCACACCTGGATTTGGGGATCCTCTGCCATTCCTCCT